>OZ024710.1:8489784-8555855 GCA_964016945.1 Microplitis deprimator | reverse complement strand
AATTTCGTTTTCCGGCAAGAGCAATTCGTTTCAATCGTGCGTGGTATATTATTGTCTCTCCGTTACTCTATATTTTTATTTTTATTTATATCTTTACGTTATTACAGCAACGGGTAGATAGAAACAAGATCCGACTTATTCTCACAGCTCAAGCAACCCGGCGCCAGAAGCGGTATGCCTTCTAATTATCCTCAATGAGCGGTATTAATCTAATAAACAACTAACATCGACTATTTAATAGTCGGTTAAAACCAATCAACTGTATCATCACATCATCGCCAACTCTGAAAATTACTTCGAGTAATTAATAAAATGCATGTCGACGATTTATTTATATTGCATCTTCTATACAATATACACACTGTTAAAAAAGTGGTGTTTCAATGAACTGACACCAGTGTGTAGCGGTGTGACTTCGCGGTGGTGCTATCTGACCGAAGTTGAAACGGTGTACATACAGAGTAAATTAACACCAAACGGAGTATGAGAGTGTGAGTATAAGTGTTTTAGAATTTACAAAACAAAAAAAAAACAATAGTAATAATCATTATATTATTTCGTTGGGATTACAAAATTATCATTAATTGAGATGAAAACAGTTTTATTATCTATAAAATAAGCAATGCCGCTTTTATTAAACTGAACAAACTGAATAATTTTTTGATCGCTTATCAAATTAAATATTTAGGAACAACATGATTATTTTTCTTTTAACTCTGATAGTTTTCATAAGAAAATAACTGCTTTAAAGACGATCAATTAATCATTGATAATTCTATTTTTTTTTCTTGCTGATTTAGTTTGCAAAGAGACTTGAATCATAAAAATTGGTTTCCCAAATTTTATACAATCACATTAACATATTATTGTGGAGAAATATTCTCTGAATTTCTCCATAAATTAGTAAATCTGTTATATCATTAATTTTTGAAACAATAAAACTATTTTATTTTTGTATTTGAAATTCAATTCGACTTCTGATACTTCAGAAAAGAAACTACTTTTTTTCATTAAGATCGCTTAACACCGAAAAACACCGCTTAACACCGCCTTCAGGGTTAAATTTAACATCGATTACCTTAACACCGGGCTACAGCGTAGCCTCTAATGTACTCTCTGAAAATAAATTTGTTGAATTTTCACTGATTGAAACATATTGGACACTAAAAACGTCAGTGAAAATTCACTAATTCGCCAACAGCTAAATTTTTCACTGTCATATTATTATTTTAAACCATTAATTAGTAAAAATTTAGCTGACTTACGCGGAGAAAAATAAAAAAAGGGACCATTGCTCTGTAGAACATGAATCCAGTTAATGTAATAAATATGTGTATAATAAAACATTGTTTTAGCAATAGTTATTGTTTTTTTTTCTTCGTGTATATGACGACTTAATTTTTTACTATTAAATTAGTGAACATTATTTCAATTTTTATCTGCATAAAAATATACTTACTATGTGCTCCCGAATCTACACAGAAAAAAAAAATTCTCGACTGAAGGTAAATATTCTTGATTAAAGACAATTTTTTTGGAGACCTAAACTTTCTCAGATAAAGTAGAAATCTTCTCCGACCAAGACGAATTTTTTTTAACCAAGACAAATTCTCTTGGCTCAAGAAAATCTTAACTTGGTTCCCGAAAACGTTTGTCTTCAAAAATATTTTCTTGACTCATGATAACTGTGTGTATAACTATGTGTGTACGTACGTATGTATCTGAACATTCTGTAACTTTTGAATGGATAAACCGATTTTGATCTCCAAGATGGCATTCGACGCGGCTTGTTAATTCCTACAACCCAGAGAGGAAAATACGACGGGCCCAGACTTGGCCCACGTATGTAGAACCTTGGGCCAAGCTTGTAAGCCAGCCTTGGTAGAAGCCTGGAATGATAATACTGGGCCAGTCTTGGTTTCTAGATCTGGCCCATGCTTCGTTGCCAGAGCTGGTCCATACATCGACGAAACAAATAAATTTAATTTAAAAAAAATTTTATTATTATTAACCTCGTAGAGTTCATGATCACTAACGTTTAAACTATCTAAGGGAGATAAATGTGAAAAAAACTCGGTGAAAATTCTGCTGGGCTTTAGGCGCGAACTGTCGTCCTTCTGATTATTGGATCTGAACGGTAGCTACTGGACGAACCTATACTAATGTTGAACTGATACACTTATATGATCTGCTTATTAAACCATCAGTTTAGCCAAACTTGGGTAATGCTACCATGGCCCAATTTTGGGTTGCCACTGGACGGCCAAGACCGGGGCACCCAGTCTTGGCACAAGCTTGGGTTATCATTGTAACGGCCAAGGCTAGGTTACCCAGTCCTGGCCCAGACTCAGGTATTGATTGGAATGGTCAGGGCTGAGTGCCCAATCTTGAGCCAAGCATGAGCCAATATCGGTGTGCCAAAGCTAGGTTCCCCAGTGCTGGGCCAAGTAGGCCCCGTCGTTCAACTCTGGCAGCTCCTGCATGGGAAGCTGTGAAAAATTGATCTCGATCGGTAGTGCGCGTTCGGAGATATTCCAAAAATAAAATTTTTACAAAAATATTTTTTTCAGATAACTTATAATGTGCTAGATGGATTAATTCCAAAATCTAATCAGCTCTAGAACTTTATAAGCCGCGTCGAATTCCACCTCAACCATCAAAATCGGTTCATTTGTTCAAGAGAAACCGTTGTCGCAAGAATTAAAAAAAAATTTTTTTTTTAGTTTTATTGAAATTTCCCAAAAACGACTGGATAAGTCAATTCCAAACTCTGAACAGCTCTAGAACTCAATAAAAAACGTCGATTGCCACGTCAACTGTCTCAATCGGTCAATTCGTTCGAAAGATATTGTTGGAGAAAAAAATGGTAAAAAACGTTTTTTTTCGAAAACAATAGCACACAAAAGAATTTTCGAGCTCAAGGAGCTCGAAAACAGCGGAGAGTTTTGGGGCTGGCCCGCAGGGTCAACCGATAGACAGATTTTTTATTATAATTACCATTTGTGAATTTCACTAGTTTGATGAGCAATTTTATTCCATTAATAAGTAAACAGTGACTTTTATTGGTTCCATAGTGAATTTAGTGATAAATTTCTTAAATTCCTAGTTATATACTTAAAGCTGAGAAATATATGGAATATGCACTGTAACTCAGTTATAATACTCTACTTGATTTTAAGAGAGTATATATAAACATGAAAAAAAAAAAAATATACTACATAAATTTATTCAAAGAATTATTCATATACTTGGATATTTCCATTAAATTTGCATCGGAGATGGTTTTTTTTTATTTTATTTCAAACGATAACCATTGTTTGATCCTTGTCGTGAACAAACTAAACTCATTTTTCTTATTTTACTCGCTCATCTTTATCCAACAACCATGCTTGTTATGTTTATTCTTATCCATACACTTTTTATCTCGCTGTTTCGCTGTTGTCCGATCATTGTCTACGACAAAGTGAATTGGGAACTGTTACTCTCGGTGGGCAATGCGTTTTGTCGGTACTCTGTAGTTAAGGTTATATCTATAGTGGGTGCCAAGCCGACAAACGTACTGTCCGACGAATAACGCATACGGAGACTCTTTAGTAAATTTTTCTCTCAAACAAATCCTCTAATGCAAACTTAAGAACGAGACTCGATACATTGCTCTATAATCTAGCAATCTATGTTTCCTTTTTTTAAAAATATTAATTTGTTTAAGAGAAAAACGTGAACAAAGTTTTCATTTACTGTGCAAGTGCAACAAGGATAGTACCGTTGATCGACGTGAACGCGATAAAGAGAAAAGTTCAGACCTCTCATAAACAAAATATGACCACATAGGGAGAGATAAAGAAGAGGACATCGCTCAGGTTATTCTATGAACTCAAACTATGTGAAATTTCTTATGGAATTTTATTTTTATTTACCATCTAAGCTAACAGTTTTAGTTGTTAGATATACGTATATATATGTACAAGCTTTTCTAAGTATAAATTGTTGGTAATATTACTAACTCAGAGTCTTTGCGCCGACCGCAAAGATGCAAATCTTCACTTTTAAACCTGGTCGCTTTGTTCTCGTAAACGGTTTACAACTATGTACAATGAAGTTTCGAGGTCAAGATGACTTGCCATGACCTCATAGGTGAAGTAACGCATTAGTTTGAACGAGTAGAATAATATCCTTTTTTATCTCTATTCATTTTGCGTTACATAGTCTGTATATACATCAATTTATTTATTCATTATTATTATTTATTTATTTATTTGCGATTAGCTGTAATATTCAACTTAAAAGACTAATACAACTTTCTCTTTACTTACAATAAAATAACTCAAAAAACATGACACATTGAAGCCTTAACTATGTACACATTTGTACATTGAACAATGAAAACATTTTAATATGTATAGATTTTTAAATTTGCTTATGGTAAATTTCAAAAGACCATCCAGCAGACGAAATAGGAACAGATTTCTCAATAATAGCTCTTCATTTTAGTAATTTTAGAGTAGAGCAACTTATTGGAGAAAAAGCCATAGAAGTAGAATTTTTCATTATTTTCGAGTACTTAAATGGCCATAATTTTTATACTAATAGACCAATTTTGCTAATTTGTAAACTTGATCAAAATATTTACTCCAAAAATAAGTTCATTAATTTCATTGGAATCTATGTATAAGTTTTTGAACCAATGTTTTATTTTTTAAATTTACTTAAATAATTAGGACATCTAATAGCAAAATTTCACGAAAATTCTATTACAAGAAGAAATACAATAGCTAAATTTTTATAAAATCTACCAAATATGAAACTCAAAATTTAGTTATAATTACCCGTATCAAAAAAATTCGTTCCCGAATAATTTCAAAAAGGTTCGACGTGTAGAACTTCCAAATTTAAGACACTCAGAACTTGAAGTTGAACTTTTTTTTTTTAATTTTTAGGATTTTAACCCGAGTCAAAAAATTGAACTTACATTTAACTTACGTTAACTTATAGAACTTACATTGAACTTACATAAGCTTAATGAACTTAAATTAAACTTAAATGACTTATTGGGCTTGATTATAACTTAATCGACTTAAATAAAAATATTGACTTAATTATAACTCACCTGGAATAAAATTAACCCAAAGGGAACTTAGATGTACTCCCGAGTTGAAATTTGAATCGTAAGTCGGACGTTGAAATCGTCATCTAGTTCAATGTTAAAAAAGATGGACAAAATTAATTACCTTCGGCTTTTCCGTGGGGGATTTAAGTGGGTTGAACGATAAAAATATTCCTGTTTACAGACTTGAACTTTGGCACAAATATTCCCAACAATCTTATGAACCCCTCACCATCGGTACTTTTCCGAAAACTAACACCAAAGGGGGTTTCAGTGGTTCCAAAAATAAAAATACTCGCGTTTTTGCACTATCTGGCTTACAGACTTGAACTTTGGCACAAATATTCCCAACAATCTTAGAAATCCCCACGATATGTATTTTTTTCGAAAACTTCGAGAGGAGATTCAATGAAGTAAAAGATTTGGATACTGACGTATTTGAATTATTTGGCTAACAGACTTTTATTTTGGCATGGATATTATCAACGATCTTACGAATTTCTCACCATCGGTTCTTTTTTTTTTCAAAAACTAACTTAAATAAGTAATAAACAAGAGTGTTTACATTTTTACCCTACTTAAACTCTCGTCGGAGTTAAATATCGAAAAAAGTACCGATGGTAGAGGGGTTCGTAAGATTGTTGAGAATATTTATTCCGTTCGAGTCTGTAAGCCAGATAATCCAAAAACGCGAGTATTTTTATTTTTGACCTCACTGAAACCCCCCTCGGAGTTAGTTATCGGAAAAAAAACCGACGGTGAGGGGTTCATAAGATTGTTGGGAATATTTGTGCCAAAGTTCAAGTCTGTAAACGGGAATATTTTTATCGTTCAACCCACTTAAATCCCCCACGGAAAAGCCGAAGGTAATTAATTTTGTCCATCTTTTTTAACATTGAACTAGATGAAGATTTCAACGTCCGACTTACGATTCAAATTTCAACTCGGGAGTACATCTAAGTTCCCTTTGGGTTAATTTTATTCCAGGTGAGTTATAATTAAGTCAATATTTTTATTTAAGTCGATTAAGTTATAATCAAGCCCAATAAGTCATTTAAGTTTAATTTAAGTTCATTAAGCTTATGTAAGTTCAATGTAAGTTCTATAAGTTAACGTAAGTTAAATGTAAGTTCAATTTTTTGACTCGGGAATATTAAAAATATAGCTGATTTGGAACTTAACGTAGACAACTTTTAAGCCAAATGATAATAATTTTAATACATAATTCTCAAAATTTTTACTACATTTTTATCTCATTCAAAAAAAGTTCAAAAATTGATAATTTGGAATCTCTATATTGGAAAGATAAAAAGTAGTGAGTATAAGTCTTCAGAATTATGATTTCAAAACGCTCTCATTTGACTCAAAATTCGTCCACATAAAGTTCTAAATCAACTATACTTTTTACTATTAAAATCCTAAAAGTTTGAAAATAGTTCAGCTTGAAGTTCCAGTCCGTCTCAAATTTAGAAGTTCTACATGTTGAACTTTCATGGAATCTATTTGGAACGAATTTTTTTTACACGGATGTCTAATATACAAAGTAAATTATGACTGCAAATGGGATCGAATAATTTTTACTTTCGATATAAGTAAAAGTGACTATTCCATTAGTAGAAGATATAAACGTTAAAAATAAATTTTAATATATGATAATTATCTTATGTGTTAATACATTTTACTTGTAGAAAAATAGTTTCACCAGTTTATTTTCCACATATAAATATTTCCTTATTTTTTGTCCATGTAATAAAAATTATATTTCTTCTTTTGAATTTTTTAATATCATATGCAATAAGTGTAATTGCTGCACACTCTCCTGACTAGTATAGTTATGTTACCTATATATATAACAAAATAACAAGATAGAAAAGCGTGGGGTATATTACAAACGTTATATTATAGTCTTTCTATAGGGCATAAAGTAGGTTCGTTGTATTACGCCCACCCACATTTTACTTAACGTATACACAGTATACGTTCGTTAGGACACGTAAACGTGATTGTAGCATGACAGGGCCAAGATACCCGTTAGTCTATATGATAAATCATCCCCTTGACACTCTTTAAGCAAGCTGTTTTCTCATCGCGTCATCAACGTGACATTTTCGATGACGTTCTAGTTATATATTATTCTAAAATTTTAAGATAAAACTATATTTGAATCATCCTATAGGGGAGAGAGGGGCAAAAGAGGGTACCTAAGGAAATACTAAGTTTTTGAGGGCTAAAATACGCTAAATCTTTTTGTTTTTAATGATATTCAAGGTAAATAGACAAAATTTTTAGCTGCCGTTAAGAAATAAAATTTTTACTTTTGGCGGGAAAAATGGGGTACCCTTAAAAAAAGCTGAAAAAAAAAAATTTCTGAAATTTAATCAAATTTCATTAAATTAAATTTTTTATATGTAATATACCTCAAGAAAAATTACATTTCCCATCATTGGTGGATAGGAAGGCAGAAAAAAATTTTTTTGTGGGGCAGAGAGAGGCCCCTTTCCAAAAAATGATAAATTTTTTTTTTTTTCTATTTTATTTTTAAATTGTTTTCATCATTAAGAATGTATTTCTTTCTCTTGACAACTATTTTTGGTTTTAAAATACTCAAAAAATCTTTTTTTTAGGTGTAATAAATCGTTCCCCCTCGATTAACTTAATTATTAATTGTTATTTAATAAAAAAAAACAATTCTATATTTCTTATTTGTCATTATTTTGAACCCGAAAAACGTGTTTATTGATTTTTAGGTAGATTTTTTTAAAAATCTAACTATTGTATTTGTCCTCATGGTCGATTTTACAAGGGATTTCGTCATAAACTATCATAATTAGTTGAGTAGAGTTCAAAAATACCACTCGTTGAAAAATTTATATATGTATGTATATATATATATATATATATATATATATATATATATATATTTATGTAATAGAACCGACTTTTGAGGACACGATTGCGTCTACAATTCTCATCCGATCTTAATGAAATTTACTACACTTATTCTATGTGTGATTACCACGGTTAAGTTCGAAGATGGGCTGATTCGGTCGATTAGTTTAGAAGTTATGGCTGTCTGAAATTTCAATGATTTTTCGAAAAAATCTATTTTTAATCACTTTCAAGTCCATATAACTTTAAAACTACAACTCATAGATAATTTCTGCAAAAAGTATTTTAAAGCGTGACTAATAAGCTTTAATTTATGACCTCAAACTTTATATTTTGACCATTTCTTCCAATAATTTCATAGCCTTAAAAATTTTAATGGAATCAAAAAATGTTGAAAATATGGTTTTCAGTCCACAGAACTTATGCTTGTTCCATGATAATCCAGTTTTGTCAGTTGTATTTTATTGTGCACAAATTAACCTGTAAATTTCACTACTATTTTATATTTTAGAAGTATTTCTTTTATTAATTATAATGTATCAAATGTACCTCTACTCCCAATGATTATCACTTGTCTTGTCATTACGATAGCACCCACAGTTCTTATCGGATCTTGATGAAATTTTTTACACTTATTCTATAGGCGATTACCTTGATCAGGTTCGAAGATGGGCTGAATCCCTCGAATAGTTTTGAAATTATGGCTGTTTGAAATTTTCATGATTTTTCGTAAAAATCAGTTTTTAATCAACGCTAACGCTCATATAACTTCAAAACTAATATTTATACACAAATTCCGTAAAAAGTATCTATAAGCTTGACTAATAATCTCGCATTAATGACCTTAAGCTTTATGTTTTGACTATTTCTTCCAATAATTTGATACCCTTGAACTTTTTAATGAAATCAAAAATGTTGAAAATATGGTTTTCATTCCACATAACTTATGAATTTCCCATTATAATACAATTTTGTCACGTGTATTTTATTGTAAACAAAATAACCTGTTAATTTCACAGCTATTTTATATTTTGAAAGTATTATTGTTATTTTGACTGGGCTTGTCATGGTAACAGCGATTACAATTATGATCCTATACTAATTAAATTTTCAATACTTTATTTATGTGAAGGTTAGTTTGGTACATTACCTGTATAATGTTATGTCAAATCAACTATCTGAAGTTCTCTATCAATAATCATTGTTGTCTTTTTTTACCCTCACTCCTAGAAAACGATATTTTCATATCATGACTATACACTAACAAGATATGTATGTATAAAACTATTTTTTTATATCAATTAATTGAAAAATCTACCTTCCATTTCGGCTTCCGAATGGCCTTTTTTTAGATTACAGATTATTTTGCATTATTTAAAAAATTTTATCATTTAAAAAATAAAATATTATTTTTGAATATATTTAGTAGCCAAATTTGCCCCGGATATAGAAAATCAAACGAAAAATGAATTTATATCTTAATTTTTTGTTAATTTGACGATAAAAATATGAAAGATCCATTTTTCCATGATTTTCGGCTGGTCCATTTTGCCCCAGGTGTCATGCGTAGCGGTAAAAATGCGCAAATATATCGGATCTATAGTAATTAGACGAAAAAAAAAAAATTTTTTTTTTATGAAATTTTGGGGGTACCCCGTTTTGCCTGCCCTACCCCATTTTGCCCCCCCCCCCCTTCCCCTATATAATATGTATATAATTATTATATTATCTTTTTTGACGATCTCATTAATTGTGTTATCTCATAATTACAACTATATTATTCATTCAAAATAATGGCATAATCATATACGAAGGAATACTCACATTTTTTTTTTTTTAATTAATTAGTTTCTATTGTGGCTATAAATTTTATTAACATGATCAACGGAAGTTGATGTGCATGAAATAATAACAATAACCTCATTAATATCTTTTAAGAGGATAAGGTGATTCAAAATTTTAACAAATATGATATTGTAATATTATTACCCTTCCACTAGGAGTACAGAGTGATAACCTGATAACAATCGTGAACATCCGTTTGAGTTTCAATTTTTTAATTGTGTTCTTTTAAAAAAATCAGAAAGGGAGAGAACGATCACTCCAAACATAATATAATACTATTGAATTGGTTGTTCGAATGAAAGATACCTCTGAGAATTTGCTTACATACTTCCAAGTATCGTAGATTATGGTGCAGAGTTTTCTTGATTGGCAAATGGCGTATTAGTTTAAGCTCTACTTCATGGTCAAAAATCTATACATATAAGCTTAACCTTTTAGGGTTGAGTAATATGTACACGAAGCCATAATTCGAGAATTTAGTCAGCACAATTTTCCCGAAGCTACAACGTTTTTTAGTCGTGAATGACTCATAGAGGAAGTAATATAATATGATTTTATAGTACTAATTTTTTGAAGACTGTGTAAAATAATTAAGTTTTTTCAATTAATGAATTCTGTCTAATTAGATATAATTTAATAGAACATATGCTTCTATTTTAAATTTAATTAAACATGAAAACTTTTATATATAAATTAATTGAAAATATTATTTTTTAAATGCAAACTAGTTTAAATTTATTCTGGCTTATGTACCTTAAAAATAACTATTGTCGACAATCTAACTTTAGCCCAATCAGCGTAACTTGGACCGTTTATTAAAAGTATATCGACGTTCTAATTATCTACTTGTCTAACTGATTATTTTTCGTAGGTGATTCTGTCCAATTTTCAGATACTAATAGTCAGAGAAAATATCATTTGAGTAACCTTGACAATAATACTATACATATACTAGATATGGAATTGATTTGTAGATGAAAAAAAATTTTTAACTTCCTTCTTTTTCGCATAAATGGAGGATTTTCTGAAATGGAGTTAGACAATTTGCTAATTAGAACGTCGATATGGAGGTTTTTTTCCTGCTCATAAATTGGTTATATTTTTATTTTGAACCTTCTATTGATTATGCATAATCAATAGGTACATGTGTATGAAAAATGAATTATTTATGTTATGAGTCACGACTATTATTTTTTGGGGCGGACAATGTTACTTTTGACAAGCCAACGTTATCCAGAGTTTTTATATTATTATAATTATTTCCAAATTGATTTTTCTTTCGTTGACCGGAAATTTTCACTGTTAAATTTGAATTTTCATATCCTTATGTATCAATTATGTATGACTAAACATATCGTGATTAGTAATTTCATAAATTATAATAAATTCTTTAGAATAATAACAATAGTATAGTCAGCTAAAGAATATAGTCTTTTATGATAACTTTTAAATAATCCATAAATTTCATTCTGTCAAGACCTAATATAAATGTTCATACTCCGCATAAACAATATTTTAAAAATTTACACTAATAGATTGAAAAATTATTATTGGCCAGTAAAAGATAGAGGTATTAAATTTTTCTGCTCAATCATTTGAAGTATGATATAGAGTTCCTACGATCACTGCGCAATCTTTCGAAACTAGCCACTCACTTCCGGCCCGATAAACTCTGTGAACCAGTTACCTAGTCGTCCGACAAATCTAGCTACTAAGTTGTAATATTAAATTACAGATATTAATTTCGCAATATGTCTTTTTTTTACATTTAATTTTTATTTCGGAAAAAAAAATTTTTATTTCCTTTATGTGGTTTAAAATATCCTCTTCAGACTGATAATGTATTTTCCGTGGACCGATCGACCAGGGACATCGCCCTCGTTCAACAAAAGGAAAATCAATTAACTTACCCACGCATATAAATCTCCGTAATTGTGTGGAGGTATGAATACGTATGTCCACATTTATAGTAGAGTGAAAGGATGTGTGTGATGTTGTGATGTATAACTGTTATATATGTCTGTGTATGTGTAGACTAGACTGCTGGTGGTTCATGTAGTCACACATCAGTCGTAACAAATATACGCTGTAGCATATTCTGAGTGTGTTGGACGAAGCATAAGCCGCGTTGGTTGCCAAGGGCAACCATTGTATGCACCATCTGTTTCTCTTCTCTCTCATGCTCTACTATACATCCATACCATTTCCCTTTCTTCTGTCCTTGTATTGCATCAAATCCTACCCCTGAATCCTGTAGCATAGTACTTTCTCATCCCGGTCTTCCATCAGACCCCCTTGCTACTGAAGCTCGACAAGAGAGCCAGTGACAGATAAAGCGAGAAAGAGAGAAAGAATCAGGGATGTATCACCCAGTATTTCATTAGAGGCAGCCATCCATGAACCCGAAATATCCTCGGCGCCGTTTACTAACCCTTTACAGCGCTTGTTATCCTCTTTTTTTCTTTTTTTTTTTTTTTTTACTATTCTTGACTCATACTTGCTCACTTAATTTACTCATAACTTATTCGGGTTAACTTATCAAAATACACATACCAAGTTGGAATATATTTATTATTTCTATTCGTAACGAAATATTTACCCTTTCGAATAAATATATTTTATTTTTTATTTCTGACATACAAATAAAATGTTAATTGGTCCAAACGTTCATGCAAACTCCAAATAATTTGAACTCATTAATTTCAACACTTGGATGGTTATCAACAAATAAATCCTTTAAAGAAGAGAAAAACAATATTATAATTTTTTAAAAATTATGTTTGTACAACATATTGTGTTTTCGCTTGGTTTATTTTGACTCATCATTCCGTGCTAATCCATCAGCACCATCGATCAGTATCCATCGGGTATAATTTTCACCCTTCACCCCCGCATCAGCTCTCAGGATTCCCCTTAGTGCATCTATATATGCAATAGTACGATAAACTAGCGGGGAATCCTTACGTCAGAACTCCCCGAATCGAGTCTGGAAGGATCGTCCCTGAACCCGGTAACTGTCAGCGAGTGGTAGGAGCAGAAACTTTTTAGAGTGGGGAACAAAAAAAAAAGACAAGTTATGCTGGAACGAAAGACTAAACAACTCTGGTCTGGTTGGTAAGTTGCGTGAGAAGGATAAAAAGTTGAAAAAAAAAGAGAGAAGCCAAAATTAAAGAGAGAAGCAACACTTGCACGCCCCCGCTGTTTCTGTCTCCCTTGTTCTTATTTAGGCCTCGAATGCTTTTAACTCAGTTGGTTCTCTTACTCCACTCTCCAACATAGTATTTCCGCGGTCTTTGTCGCTCTCTGCGTGACGCGTACACTCTCTCCACACTCTGACTGCGTGTTGTACCATAGCCATAGCAAGCCGGGCTATATACGCGAAGCAGCCGTCGCTTTCCGGCCGGCTACTCCGACCAGTACCTCGAGCCATCCTCCATACTACTACTTCCAGCATTCCCAGTTCGCCCGCAGTTGCAGCAGCTGCAATAGAGCTTATCCGCACGCGCGTTAACATCACGTTCCCTCTCGTTTACGCGCTGCTATATCGCCACTAATTATTTTACATTTATTTACAATAAATAAAATATATAAATATATTAATTTAGTTGGTATTTATATTTAAATAATCAATTGTGTTGTTTAAGTGACATTTAAATTCATTTTAATAATAATAATATTACAAGTGGTAGTGATTGTGATTTATTATACATAAATTAAAAAATTTTTAATTTGTGCCAAAACTAATAATTACGTATATTTTAAACGATACATGTTGTCTTGACATTGAATTGATGTCAAGTTGTTGCTTATTGAAATTCCTATGACTCAAAAATTTTATGTGGGCGATTGTTAAATTAAATTGATGACTAAATAGAAAAAGTGAGAGATGATGGGAGGGAAAAATTTAACACGCGGTGTTGATAAATTATCGATTGAATCGATATGTGATTAGTGAAATAAACGGAGTCTTTAATTATTTGGGAAATATACATATATATAAAATATATATTTTTTAATTCGTCGGTCGATAGTAAAAATGGATTGGAAAGACTATAAAGATTTTAAGGAGTCACCGGAAGCATCTAGTGAGTTGCCACCGGAAGAGATGGACGATTGTTACTTTGAGGAGGACGGATCTATCGATGAAGGCATGGTACGTGATATTACTATCAATACACTTGCAAATCGCAAGTCTAAGAATTATAAACATCATTTCTTTCTATATATATATATCCATGCTTAGAATTTTCCAGACGTATATTAAGTAAAAAAAAATGAGCATGAAAAGTATGATAAAGTTCCGTGAACGTTAGTCATTCTTATCAACCCAACTTTTGCGTTATCGCCATGAAAATTTATTAAAGAGGACTCATATAAAAAATATCAATATCATTATGTAGCCATTATCGTAATGTTATCATTTATCATTAGCGTTCACTCTCTCTTATAATAACAGCCATGTGGAGGCACTCATTTGAATTTAGTTACGATAGTAGACTTAATATTTCTTTTTGCTATTAGCAGTAACAGTAACCACAGTTTAAATTTGTAATTCAGCTTTCAGTAATTGCTACAACGTCTAACTGACCCTACACTCACCCCGAAAATCCATGCCTGTTGTTCACCCAACCTCTTTTTAATTATATTCCCACACTTTCAGTTCACTATACAATAATTTAATGTTTTAAAATCAGCTCATACGTCTCATCTGGTCCTTAAAACTTAGGTACATTTTAAAAAGTGACTCTTATTCGGTCATTGATGTCGGGTGCAGAAAATAACCCAGTCTCAAGTTTCGACTTACAGTTACATCTATTGTGGTTTTGTTAAGAATAAGTGCAACAGAAACAGCTACTTGAATTACCCGGGTTGACATTAATGCGCTTGCGCTCTATGCATTTGCTTATATTCTTCTCCCAGTCGAGTTTTTGTGCCATTACCATTGCTACATTACCAATATTTTTTTTTCTACTTATATATGCATATACATATATACTCGATCATTACTTGTAAACGTCGGCTATTACTCTTGGACAATTATGAGCCACATACTGAGTCTGACAACAAGCTTATGCTCGCTGTAACATTCCAGAACTTGTGGTCAGTTATGGTACTTAATCCTCATATGATACATCGTTGTTGGATATATATATGTGTGTTTTTATGTCCTGGTTAATGCAATAAATACAATGAATATGACATTAGCATATTGCGTTGTGAATGGAAACTACTTGTATCATATCGTACAGATTTATAAAAGTATAATATTGAGATCATTATACGCAGTATATCTGACACGATAAACTGCAGTGTGTTATAATTTTAAAAAGTCTCTGTATTTATCTAAATAGTAAAAAACAAACAATTGATTTGGCTAGTAATGTTCTATGTTCAGTTAACCTCACATAAGCCGACAAAACGATACATTAAAAAAAAATAAATAAAACAAGAATACGATAAAAGAGTACGCAAATCTGCTTTAGAAAATGTGACAACGTCGCATACGCAGGCAGTACAAGTAAAAGAGTCAGAAATACACGAAACATTAGTTGGTTGTGCGCGCGCTTATCCTGCGCTGGATGATTCAACACCAGCTGAACGCGAGGACCTTGACGGACCGCTCAACGTTTCCCTGAATAATTCGGAATAACATTAAATTATTTTGTCCTTCGTCTTTAAAAATGACTAGAGGACAACCCTATCTTCTCTACCTCTCGGTTCGCTATACTTTTTTGCACACGCAGATCTCGACGATCTCTCAATAACTTTTTTTTTTTTTATCATAATGGCGCCAACGAAAGGATTTTTGTGGATTTCGAGTATTACTTCAATTACTTAGCAGATCTTTTTTTGTAAATTTTTATAAATACAAACAATAAGAGAAACTCTAGACTATAAGTATACAGATAACGTCAATCAGAGTGAAAATATCTCTCCGTGAGTGAGAGATAGTTAAGGCATGAAAGAGGAAACAAGAATGGGGATTGAATGATGGGGGTGAAAGCATGACTCACCGTCACCACCCTTGGAGTTTCCCTGCGTTCCATAATGTACATATATCCATATATACATGTATACATATATATTTACTAAAACGACCCTTTTGGTTTCTGTAAGCGAGCAAATCTCCCAGGTTGCTACCACTCAAGCTTTCTTTTCGAGCTGTTTTAGAGAAGAATTATCATAATTCGTTTTGAATGCACGTTATCCTGATTTTATTTTATTCAGGTACCACAGTCGATATATTATCTTAAATATTGGTACGACTTTGTGTGACTTTCCGATTTGGTTAAAATAATATTTCAATGCTTGGTAAATTTACTTAAAAACTTTATTCTTATTAAATCTTCACTTGAAAATAGCGCTTGTCTCATACATATTTGAAATTTACGAGATTTACAGCCTACAACCAGCAGCTAAAACATTAAAGGTCGCACAGAAAATAACAAAGGTACCTAATTGTTTAAGTTGTGACCGCACATCGAGAACTGGTTCCTGTTTGACATACTATGGTCTCATAGTAAAACTGGACCATGTTCGCCATTTAACGGAAGTTTAAATAAACACTTGCAAAAACCGCTATGGTCATCGTAAAATTTACAATGGTTACAGTAATTTGGGATATAATCGTTGTCAATTTTACTATGGCTATAGTAACTTTTGCATGTATTTATTTAAACTTTCGCCAGACGGCCAACATGGTCCGGCTTTACTATGACACCATACCATTTCAAACAAAACTAATTTTTCGTCGACGTCGTACTTTTATCCGTGGTGTATATACAATTTGTCACCAGGTCTGCACTTGAAAGTTTGAATTTTTGCCTCTGTTTGGAGGATGAATGGCGCATGCGCTAATTTTTATCATTTGTTTTCTCATAAAAGGAATGAACGACTTTCTTCCCTTTAAACAGGGCAGGAATGTAAATTTTTAGCGCAGATATGGTGAAATAGTATATTACACACCTAGGGCAATGAAGTAAGAAATGTCTTAGATCACATGTAATTGTTGGTCAAGGCGAAGCCGAGGTCAATAAACCTGTGATCTGAGGCTTTCTTATTTACTTTCCAGCGTAGAACTAAAAATATGTTTTTTAGTTATTCAGAAGTATACACTGATAGAAAAGTTGACTTGATTCAAGATAAAAAATCTTGAACCAAGAATTCCATTTTGAAGAAAATGATTTTCTTGAGTCAAGAGAAAAAAATTCTTGAGCCAAGGAATTATTCTTGGGTCAAGTAAATTTCTCTTGGTTCAAGAATTTTTTCTCTTGACTCAAGAAAATCATTTTCTTCAAAATGGAATTCTTGGTTCAAAATTTTTGCTCTTGAATCAAGTCAACTTTTTTATCGGCGTAGGTATAACGTAGATAAAAAATACAGAAGTAAATCGTTGTCATCTTGTGGCAAAAATTATAAGTGTCCTTATAACTTGCCTCTATCAGCACGCCTGGGCGCACTTTTCAAATAATTTTACAAAAACTAATATATAAATCTAACGCAACTTACGTATGATACACCCGTGTAGTGACAAATTCACCTTTAGCTTGGATGTCAATTTACACAACTCACGTCTTATACATGATTGCACTAATTGTATAAAGTGATACATATCTGTAAAGGAGTTTAATTATCACATAAATCTAATTTAATAATGGCATAAATTATGGTTTTAATGAAAATTTAAAAAATTGTTGATTTTTGGTATAAAAAGTTCCCAATTCTATCACAGTAATGTGGTATAAAACCATAAATTAGTAATAAAAACCTAAGCTTAACCATGTTCATCGGTATTTTTATGAAATTCTTTTAGTCTAACTCAATCTACTATAGAAGTAAGCAATATATTATAATATACTTCGCTATATCTTGTGAATTAAGATTTATCAGATTTAATTTACTTACGGATAAAAACAATGAAAGAGATAGATAGTATAATCATGAAAAATGCATTAGATGAATCAGTCTTGATGTTCCAACAATTTTTTTGCTTTTTCTACTGTCTTAAATTTTTTTCTCATCTTACTTACTCTTGATGTCACTAAACATCATCATCCATCTTGATCCCAACGGGGAAGCTAGAATAAAGCATTACATCTAGAAAAGCACATACTCACATTAATGTGATTCTACGATGTATTAGATGTTGAAATCAGATTACTTTGACCTCAAAGCATAATAAAATATATATATATATATATATATATATATATATATATATATATATATATATATATATGTATGTATAGTACATGTACTACCAGACCATCTAATCGAGAAAACACATGAATTTATGTCTTCCGTAAATGTTACGAGGGTGTTCTTAAGCACGTAAGGGAGAATTTTTGTAGATTGGGAGACAGACGATGCCCTCAAGTCATGATCAATACCTAATGTTGTTATCGACTTTGTGATCATTTCTACGTTAGACATGGAGTGAAACTAGACGAAAGGGTCGATTGTCTCGGTCTCAGAACTTTGAAATGGGCTCTTGGCATAACATAAAAAAAAAAAAAAAAAAAAAAAAAAACTAAATAAAATACAATCCGATTGACATTTCTTTGAGAGCCGTACATTGACCCACAAAAATAGATGAAGGGGATTTTTATGTGAGTTATAATAGACTGTTATTGTATTTTTATTTTTATTTAAAACTTAGTTTCATAAAAATAATAACGCTGTTATAGATGTTAACATTTTAAGAAAAGTATGGTTATAACAATAAATAACAAGTGAAATAAAAAAATAAATTTAATATAATTTTTTAAACTCGAAAATAAATTGTAAAATGTTAAATTTAACACATGGTTTATGATGTATCGTCCTGAAAGGATTATCAGTTTCATTTATATACTATACAACGCATCACGAATGGGATGCAAAAAACCCTGAAGCTGATCTCAGCGTGGGTGAACAGTTATTATTGCTTGGCGCCAGGCTGGTGGGACTGCACGCGGTTCTTAACTTCTTCAACTATCATCGTATCCAAGTGAATTTAAACGATATACTAGTAAAGCAAGTATGTATGTATATATCTACCGACTAGTACATTAGTGTATAGACTGTATAGAATATCAAGCGGGTGTGTACATTCGTGCGAAAAAATCTAAAGCTCCATTCCCAGGGACGTAAGCAATAGCCCTAAGGGGAAGAGTCACGCGTTTATATTATATTCTCACTCGAATCGAATCGCGCTGCTTTAAATTTTACGAGCAGAACAACTAAGCTAACTAATTTCACACCGCCCAATTCACGCTTTATTAAAATGACCCAGCTAAAAAGATTTTATTTTACTTAACACTAACATATTTCACGGATTCTAGTCAATCAAGTCCTTTGTTTAATATATATATATATATATATATATATATCTATATATATATATATATATTTAAATGTTACAGATTTCTCAGAAATAACTAATCTATTTCTGTACAGCGAGATTAGTTATAACTTGAGAAAATGAATGCACACATATTCAAATGAAATATATTTTAACACGGGATTTATCTAAAAAAAAAAAAAGTTTTAATCGCTGATGTTATTTTTTCCGAGCTCTGACGATTTTATAAGCCTACAGTCGGAAAAAAATGTTGAGTTAAAGTGCGTCATCATACATTCATACACTACACTCAGTCTACTCGGTCAGTAACACGTTTGGGAAGAAATATTTATCATAAGAATCCGGAGTAGAGTGCAGTGCCCGAAGCATAAGGAAGATATTTTTAGCTCCTCTCTCCATATATACATCTCACCATCTTCCTTTTATCTTTTTCTTTTCTTTAAAATTTTATACCGTCACATCATGTATCTATAAATTTGTATTTTGTAATAAAAATATATACATATTTGAATAAAGAATTTAGAAGATTATAATAAATTTAATAATACAATATATAATATAACTTCCATAACAGTTTTCATAATAAATCAACAATTAATTAGTTATTATTCGATTAGATCATAAATTTAATGTGAATTATAGAGAGAAAATAATCGTAAGACCACACAAGCGTGAAAATTTAACAATCAAAATACACGGCCAATTAAACACATCTACAATCTTCATTGACAACGACTGCTTTCGACAGTGTCCTGCTCATTTTCTCTATATGCTACTCTTCAGCTTAAACGAAACTCTCATTGGTTTGAACAATCCTAAGATTTATGGCTTGTTGTGCTAACAAGTTATCATTCATTCCTTTTTCTTGCATCAGTGATAGTAAACTGTACTAAAAGGAACTGATATTTATCGATGGATATTTAAAAAAATAAAAAATATATCATTGACGTTCCTTTTAGTGGTACTCGAAAGTCGTGGTTGGTGTCACAGTATTTCTTGATCTGACTTGGCGGAAAAGATTTCATTCGATATTAAATCCTGTCTACTTATCGTCAGTCAAAATGTCGATGGCACTTCTTAGCAACACATATGCACATGTGCGTCTTCTAATGGATCCATGGATGGACGTCAAGTACTTATTCGTTCACAAGTATTATTTTCTCGTGCGTTACTCTTGCTTCCTTTTGACGCCTGAATTATCCAGTGACCAAGCACTCGTCTTTCGTCTGTACGAGGTGAAGAGTTTAATGCTCATCAGTACACAACCATAGTCAAATGAATGTATACAATCATAAAAAATATTCTGTTGGTTTCGAATTTAAAAGCGTGACAAGAACAGACACGATGACAGGATAACAGATACAATGACAGGATAACTAAGCACACAACATCGCTCTGTATCTTTTTAGCCACAATACTTATTTTTTTTTTTTCATTTCGTCTCTTTTTTATTTCTATTTGTTATCCTTTTTTAGCTCCACATATATATGCCTTCTCAATTTATTCATGTGGTTTTGTCCTCATACGCCCATCGTCTTTGTTCAAACGCCAAGAACACTCTTTCAGTCTTTTTAGATCAACCAACAGAGATCGTCTTTCTTTCTAGGAAATAATGAAGACGCGGATAGCAAAACAAAAAAAATATAACCGAGATTCAGGTCTGAGGAAGATCCTGGCACCCGCATTTCGTTAGCTTTATTCTTTCTGTATATTCTTTCCGTCTTTTGCAATGTTTTTTTTTTATCATGACATCACACATTAAAATATATTTGGATTTTTTTTTTATCATTTTTTTTCAAATGTATTTAACTCTTGATCTTCCTCTTTCATCGTTTTACTTTCTTTGTATACATCCCCAACAGTCTATCCACCGCCATAATACTGCGATTTCTTCGACTATATTTATGTACTCATTTTTTCAAACTTTTCTTCAGGCATTTTCAACCCCTCTGTTGTAATATAGGGAGTTCAAACATAATTTTAGTCCCCCACAGTAGTTCATATTAATTGAGCACCGACGTGTTAAGATGAGTGTGGAATATATAAATTTCAACTAATATTTCTTAAGGTTATCGAAAATAATGTTATTTATATTAAACTTAGAATTTATTTATTTTTCTGACCACATGACACAATAAATGATAGATATTGTTTTATGATTAATGGGCATTTAATATAGTATTTGATAATAGAAAGTTTTATTGAATTGTATTTTTTTTAAATATTTTCCCACAAAATATATTAAATACATCTCATCAATAATAAAGAAAAATAGTTTTTTAAGATATAAAATTATAATTTAAATATTCTCAGAATATAATTGTAATATATCATATACAAATGATTTTAGATCTTAATTTTGAATTTTTTAAAATATCTCGAAAATTGAAATTTTTAGTACCTAGAACTAAATCCAAGATAAGCGTGAAATTAAGCTAAGCTGTTACTTTACCGAACAAATATTTTTACATCCACGGTAGAAACATCGGTCGTCCGTTCAAAGAGGCTTATTTTATGTTTCGAAGTATGTGAGGGAGGTGAAGGTATAAAGTATCCTCAAGCTATACACATTCGTCTTTCGTGTTTCACCTTCTTCTTTTTCTTCTCTGTTTTTATGTATCTCAAAACGATCCCAATCATACTCTCATTAGACCGCGTTTAAAATTAATCTTTTTCTGCTGAAATTCATTTAACCCTCGTAATTATTTTTTCGTCTTAAGAATGTGTCAGAATAACTATTTTTTTTTTTTTGTAATTTTAAAGTTAGTTCTCAGCAAGATTTTATGAATTTTTGATCATTTTTTGTTTACTTTTTTCTCACGTATTTTAAACTTAAACTGAAATGCAAGTCTCATATTTGAGCCTTCTCACGTGCAACCGACTATTTTACCCCGAGTATAATGCGCCCTAAAGACTATCATTACTGCTAACCACGCTGTCACGCGTTATTAAACCCACTCTCTCGCTACATCATTTTTTTTTTCGTTATTTTTTTATTCGATAAAAGAAGAAATACGGAACTAAAAATGAATAATAAAAAATCTTATATATATATAACATATGTATGTATAGATGTTAGGGATCAAATCGAATGAACGACGTAAGCTTTTTAGCGAAGAATATAATTCACAGATGGTACACAGCTGCTGAACCGGAATTGCGCCACGACGATATCTAGCTATATCCATACGACATTGGTCACTTCCGTTAAATGGCGCTTTTCTATTTATCATATTTACAGAATACATATCTTTTGTACATTTCTTAAGTGTTCAATAAACACAGCTGCCAAAAAAAGTTGTCTACCATACACAATTGCCATCATAAAACTGTAATTTATTGACTAAATTGATAGAAAACCCTTTGTTGATTGATAAAATTTAATATTTTTAATTTCGAATGAGTGTTTGAATTAAAAAAAAAAAAAAAAGATGTAAACGCAGACGTGCGTTCCAGCAATAAAAAGGTGGGCTCTTTATCTAACTAATGTATAATTTTAGATAATTCTTGACAGCTCTTTAATTTTAATTTAGGTTATTATATGCTTCTATTTTTTTATTCTGAATTAAGTTGATAAGAAACAACGTCTATTAAATCAAAACTGTATCAGGATCTTAAAAAAAGCAGTTTTGAAATTTTGGTTGACTTCAAATTCATTAAAAAAATTTAGTCTTTGTTAGAATCCTATACAATAAAACTATAAATGGCTTATTAAAATTCATTCATTAGTCTTATATTCACATTGAATTGAAATTATACACTGTCGGACGTGAAAAATATCACATTTATGTAAAAATTTTCTTATTGTTAAAAAAAGCTTAGTGACGGTTCGTAGAAAATGATAAGGCAAGTTGGTCAGCCCGAATAGTGTGATCAATTTAGAATATTTAGAAAAAAAAAATTTTTTTCAAGTTTTTTTCAAGATATAATATATATTTCTTGAATTAAAAAATATAAAGTAAGAAAAGTAGATTTTTCGCCAAAAAATAAAATCATTTTTTCGAAGAGTAAAAAATTATTATTTTAAGAATAATTAATTTTAAATCGAGATAATCTGTGATTCAAGTCAAGGATGAAAAGTACTCAATTCAATGGTAAGCAATATCTCAGTTTGTCCTCTTTGTTATGTTGCGATAAGTGAACGTAGACGTTTGAAACAACAGCAACTGTGCTCACGGTTCAACGCAAAAATTTTTTTTGGGAAAGGTAACTGTACTAATCCGGAGGTACTGTAGACGGCGTAAGTTCTATATTGTAGAGTCGGCTCAAAATTAAAATGGTTATTTATTTTGCTCAATTTGCTCTGAAACCATTAATTGAGAGAGTTCCATTCCTTATGCTCGTCTATCGTATTATATTCTGAATGTACTGAGACTTTTCTGCTTTACAGGATTTAATATTTATACTAGGTAAAATTTACTCAAAAATATAGATCGGTAAATATTTTTGAGTAAATTCAGTAATTTTTTTAAATGAAGACTATGTTTTTACAGTCAAGAAAAAAAAACAATTCTCGATTCAAAAATTATTTTTTTAATGAATAAGTAATTATATTCTTTTCAGAAGATAATTATATTAAATGGAAGAATTGTATGTCTTCGGTTAAGTAATTTTTTATATTATTCAAGAAAAGTTATTTAATAAAATTTAGAATATAATTTATTTAAATCAAGATTAAAATATTTTTATTCCAATAGACCGTTGTCTTGAGTCGATAAAGTAGTTTTCTTATACTGAAAGTAAACTTTCTTCTGCCCCGCAAAAAAGTTCTTGGCTTGAGGTATTGATATATATTGAAACAAGGTACTATACTCACTAACTAAGACAGGAAAGTATCGTTACGATAGCTTTTTTTTTATTTGGTTTAAAAAAAATAAACGTCATTCAAAATAAACATTCTTAAATCACGATTATTTTACTTAAATATAAATCTAATTAATCATTATTCAATATTTTTATTATCTGAGTCTAAAAAAATGTTTTCGAATTTAAAAGTGGTAATTTCATTCAACCCAAGAATAAAAAGAATGAAGTCAAAAATTATCTTGAGCCGTCAACTTTTTTTGTGTACATATTTGACGATCATTTTTTGTTATTTCCGTTGGAGCACCGAAAAATTGTACTGATTTAAAATTCAACTGCCGGTCAACAACTCTGTAACTTGTAGATAATCATATATGCCTGTCTTGCAGGCCTTGAAATCAACGTCTCGCTTCCGGAAATTTGGTAAATTGCATGCACGACAGTGTCGGCACGTGTCGACGCATAATATTGAGTTGTGCGCACGCAACATAGCACCCTCACTGAATTGTTCATGAACACGCAACCCCTTTGGATGAATTTTCCTTGCAATTTACTAACTGTCGGTAGAACAGGTAACAGCACTCAAAAGTAGAGGGCGAAATGTAAACATAGCTTCGGGTCATGCAGTTACTGAGTTCCGTAACAAAAAACGGAAAATACCTCAACCGAGCAATGTTAAACAATGATTCTAGTTGTTTTATTTTACAGTTAACGTTTATTGAAATTTTATATAAAATACTAATTAGAGTATTAAAGTATTCAATATTCTTTAGACGAGCGTAAAATTTATTTATCAACGATTGCCTTAGGCAAAAAAAAAGTTAAAAAAAATCTAACCTACGTTTATTAACTTTTCTTTTAATCTTTTCAGATTTATTTTGAATTACTTTTATTATTTATTGATTATTGAGTTCTCCGGCGGAATTTTTTTTTTTTTTTGTATCCCCTATAAAACCGTTCCGTGATCATTTTTTTTTCTTTTTTTTCATCCAGGATTAAAACTTTTCAATAACATACATCTTTTATAAACGCATAGGGGTACATGAGTTTAAATACAAAAACATCATTTTAATGTTACTAGAAATCGATACATGTTAATTTTACAAAAATTGACTTGGGACTAAATCATTTTTCAAATGGATAAATAAATAAACACCAAGTGTTCAAATTCAAATAATTAAATCTTTCAAATTATTCGTTAGTTTTTTAATTCTTCATAAATTTTTTAATTATTTTTTAATCATAATTGGGGCCTATCATGAATTTATTGGATTTAGAATGAGGCCGGAAGCATCTAAGTTGACCCAAATGAAATCAATACATATTATCGAACAGTCCTGTCAATAGTTTAATACAACTGATATATACTATAAGTATGACTATTATTTAATAAATATTTGATTTCTAATAGACATTACCTAGAATAGTATTATCAAAATTTTGATTTAAGCCAAAATATATGTCAGAAAATGCGCTTGAAATACCGGCTATAGAAGGGAAGCGGAGCAGGCGAAATATATATACATATATTTCTCAGCTTTTTCTTAATGATTTATGATATTCATATAAACGAAGTAAAAGAAGTAAATAACAAAAGGGTTGCGGCTATAGGGGGAGTAGGGTTACTCCTATCAGTTTCAGTATTTAACGTACGAGTTTATGGGCGTGGATATTTACATAAAAAGAAAAAAAATCATAAATTCTAAAAATATTGAGAGCAAATGAGAAGCAAAGTCACAAGTATTATGACTGTAAGTTATACAAATGGTTTCTCTTCATTGCAGACATTTTGACTCTTACATTTGAGGAAAAAAAATTACTTTATAGAAGCATGAAAAAAAAAAAAAATTAAAACTAAAGATGAAAGAAATATGTGCATAGCTCTCTTTGAAAGCAAATATATATCATAACTAGCAGTTCAGACAAACACTGAAAAGGGCTACCAGTTGTTTAGTCTTTCCATTTACGTATATATATATATATATATATATATATATATATATATATATATATATATTTCTGTTCATAGTTGATTTAAGGGTTGAAGATTAAAAGGTAAACAGTGTGCGTTTATTGAAATTTTCGTATTGGTAATATAGATTTAAAATATAAAGCAAAAAAATGTTACTAAAGTTTTGATTGTATGCAAACATGTTTATTTTAATTAAAATTCTTTTTTATCGTTTATATATATTTAACTGGAAAGAAAATCATCAGTAGTAAATAAAGATATACAATTACAAAAGTGTAATAAAAATGTATTCATGATAAAATTTATGATTTAATGCAAGGTGAAATGAAATATTTGTGTTGGGTGGAGTAAAATAAAATTTTCAGGTTCCTTGTTAGTATTGTGTCAGGGTCATCAATTTCTTATTGTTGGATACACCCCAAACTTTTTCACTAGGGTAGATCATCAAAGTGCAGCTCTCAACGCAATGTTTTCCCTCAATGATTTTTACGATACTCAACATACACACCCCAGTGAGAATAAATTTTATTGACATTCTCCTGAATACTTTCTAGGTGATTCGATAATAACACTTGTTTCTTTTGTCAATAAAATTATTTAAAATTTTTAAATCACCTTAAAATATCTCATTATTGTTGGAGTTATTACTTTAAAATTTATTTACAGAAAGAAAAAAAATGGAAATTTTCATTCGGCGAATTAATCAGTTCAGTAATTTTTTTGATTAATTATTAAATATTCAATTAATTATTCGTATTTTAGTTACCTCAACTTTTTGGGCTCTAATATTAACGAGCCTTTTTTTTTTTTTTAAGTATTCATGAGATATTGCCCGGAATCTCATAAAGTACTTGGGAGGGAAAAAATGTGACCACCGTGAGAGAAATATTCAATTCATTTCGCAACTTTACCTCCGAGTGCCTTTAAGACTTAGATGTTGTCGGCACGTACACATGTGTTGAGTAAAAATTGAGTGTTAGATCAGCAGGAAGCCTTACAATGCTCGAAACAATACGAAATATATATAGATATAGCTGTAAAAACTTGAAAAAGCAATATGATGCGTAGCTTTTCCATCTCTTTGAAGACAAAAATTTTAAGACTAGAGTCTAGATGCCTGTCAGCAATTTTTGGCATTCACTCCGTGAGGGTCGCACACCGACGCTGTATTTCTTAAAGTAAGCACAGGAACACCGATTTGAATGCTTTAAACATGAACACATGATGTAAAGAACGACAAGAAATCGACTGCTTGCCACCCGTGTCTTCGTTAAAGGCCCTTTGTACAGTTGCCGGTTTTTTTCGACCACCGTCGATGACTCATTCTCTTTTCGTCCTCTTTGAATTTCTTAAACTTAAACGACTTACCTTTTATCACTTTATTTTCTACGACTTTTACACCCTAACCACACTTAAAAAACGTTTTCACGACAAATGGATTCGTTTTGGCGATTTCATTGCTCATTTTATAGCTGCCGATCGTTGATTAGAAAAACGACGTCATTTGAGGCTATTGAATGGTCATTCATTATTTCCAGTTTTATGGATCAGTAATAAATTATTGAGTTATGCAAAAATACTTACTAAAAAAATTGTTCGAATTTCTGAGAATGAAAAATTATTCGATATCGTTTTGATACTTAACTTAATGAAATTTTAAAACGACACTGCAGAATAAAATAAATGTTATTATTTTTCATCATAACCGGAAAAAAATATAACGGAAATGAAGTTATTTTGAGGCAATTTTTTTACTGTCTGTGATTTGGACATCGTGAATAAATCTTTTAAAGATCTATCCCTCTTTTTCCTAAAAAGAGCGATAAATGTATAGATAAAAACAGTTTTACGTGGTTTTGAAAATGGTGTCTCCTTTTGCTACGGTCCACTAATATTGTCAATGGTTATAAAGATTCATTCCTTTTAAACTCTAAAAATAAATGTGTTATTCTAACACACATTAAATTTGTTCCATGTTTAAGGCCGAAATTAAACTGTAGTTTTTTGTAACTTTTCGCACATTTTAAAGTTTGTTAAATATCTATAGTATGCTTATAGCGTTTTAATGTTATTTGAAATGCATTGTTTTCGACTACATACTTGTTTTTAGACTGCAGTACAAATAAAATGATTTCCAAAAAACATCAAAATATACTAACCAATGAGTGAATTAAATCCAGGTATTATTAAGTGATTTTTACTGAGGTTAACAATAAATTATCTGCTAATTAAACTATATTTAAAGTACATTCACTATATGTAAAGGATTTTATAAAATTCGAAAGCACGAATGAATAAGCTCAATGGCCTTAATGTTCTTGAATCACATCGTCAAGAATATATTCACTGCCGCTAGTGTGTTGCACCGGCAATTGCAACGCCCATGTTCGATAAATATAGAGCCGGTTTTCTCCTCCGATCAGCTAATCTTAGAACAGGCGTCAGCTGACGCTTTGCTTTAGGCTCCAGAACACACGATTTGATCTAAGATCTATGATTAATTATGCAAAAATTTTATAAAAATACGTCGATCTATACATAGATTTTTCTTTATTTTCTATCAATTTAATTCATAGTTAAGTTATAACAACGCAGTAAATAGATGATGTCAATTTAATACTGTGAAGAAACAGCAAACGACAGTATATAATACATTAGAAAAGTAGGAAATTAAAGAATATGGCGTCAGTCAATCTGTTATAATTAGGAAATGCTTGTCCCTACTATGGGTCATATGTTAGTTTCGACAAACAACAAATAATTATAACGACATTGTACAACAACTATATTTCGCATATACACTATTATATTTTCATACTTTTGATTTATATTTCCTCATAGTCTCAGGGGAGATTATTACGCGTGGGAAATCCCACGTGATACCCTGTTACTAGATACTATGAAAGTAGTGTGACACGATACACGACAATATTTAACATTCTGGTTCTGATATTTTCGTGATAATGATTTGGAAATGATAATACCAATCATTGTTTAGTACGTTACAGTATATTTAGGTTAATTGCTGAGTATTTAAGGTGCAAATATAATGTTTTGTGGACCTTATCGAACTATTTAACCTGAAAAAATTGATGTTGCGCAGTTAAAATATAAATTTTTACTATCGAATGACATTTCATTGATTTATGATTGTAAGTGACCATGGCCCAGATAATAACTTAAAAGCTTGTCAAAACACTGTTCTTGTCTTTAATTTTTTAGAAAGACGTTTCCTGTACAAACAAAAAAAAAGCTGAAAATATCAGACGGTAGATGATAATAATGAAGATTGGTTGACTACCTGCGACTTTTCGATTTCCTGAGTAGCAATAAGCCTTGAACGAATATACTATAATTTATTGAGTGACAAGCAAGTAAAAGCAGTAAAAAGAAAAAAAGAAATCGTCGATTCTCCAAGGTCATTTTGGAATATTCATCAATAAGGGTAGAAAAATTAAAGTTGAATTCTTGTTTTAATTTAAAATAAACATACGACGCAGTTTCGTTTAAAGGAAAAATTTTTCGCTCCGATAATTTTTCGGTATTCACTGCATAAAAAATTACTATGCTGCAGGTAGAAATATAAACAAAATATGCAAACATGTCATAAATTACCGATAATGCAGTAGTTTTTCATGTTCATTGAATAGAATTTATGTACCATAATCTTAATCAAGGAATATATGATAATTGTTTCGATAAATTTTTATCAGCTAAGTAGTAAAATTGATTATATATACTATTTTAAAATAAATCAGTGAAAATCGTCAATCAAAGAATAGTCACTGATGGTTTGCAGTTCTTCTCACTGATTTATTTTAGGAAAATAATTTGAATTTTTAAATTAAAAATATAAAATATTTAAATAATTTAATTATTTAATAAAAATTGAATTAATTAATATAAATATAAATTAAATAACAATTAATTAATATAAATATAATAATCTAAAAAATAATCAAACTAAAAGTATCAGAGCTAAAATGAAGAGTGAAACTGGCTTTTAGCGGGCAGAAACATGATTTGTTTCTTCCCAAAAGATGAAACAAGTTTGTTTCTGCCCGCTGATTGAAGGCATTCGTAATTTACGCATATGTTCATATTTGATCGCGCATTTGGCTGACATTAGCTTCTTTTGATCGGTTGTACAGACACTGAAACTTGAAGTTTGATGCTGATATTATGAAAAGTATATTTTAATTATATTGCATTAAAAATTACTTAAACGAGTATTCAAATTCTGTAAAGTATTTAATTGTCTTATTATTACTTAAAAAGTTTTCAAGTAATTTTTACTGTATAATTATTTGTGTATCTAAATCAAGTTTGAAAAAATACGTCAATAAAATCACCTGATTGAAATTTTGACGATACTCAATATGTGATTCACTTTGTTACTTTGATTGAAATTCTAAGATTGAGAGTGTGTATTATAGATTAGTACTTAGAGTATAGTAAATGAGAAGTAAAGAGAAGTTAGATACTGCGGCAGTAGACTATGTTCTGCGGTTTCTTTCGTTTCCGCAGTATCGATAGGTCGCATACATGAACACGAACGTGATCCTTTTTTTTAAATACTTTTACCAAAGGGTTAATTCCATTCAATCCTATTTGTTTAATACTTATACTGTATCAATTAACTAATACATTGATAAATTACTCATAATAGCATTTCAATTTTAACTCATTGTATGTAAGACAAAAGGTTATTATGTTTTTGTTAAATTAATTTAAATCTCTTACTAGTAGTCACTCAAGTATTTTATATATTGTTCCTCGACGTGTTTTTGGCTGAGATAAGTTTGAGCTTATTGCTTTCAGTATAATTTAACCTTCGGTAGGACAAAAATGAGATAGGGCGTGGTCAATTAAAAAAGAATCGGCCCTCAAGTCTCATTACTTGTTTCCTGCCACAGTTGTAGAGAATAATATACATATGTATATATATTTTTTTTTATGTGATTAATGATATTCTCAAGCTACCATCGTTTTTTATCTCCCAAAGATTCAAAAAATATTTTTTCGTTACTGTCATCATTATCATAAGTGTTAATCAAAATTAGTTTAAATTGTGCATTAACTTGAAACAGATAAAATTTTTTAATTTGGGTAATATTAAATAAAAGATTATAATTATAATTTATTAAAAATTCGTTCTAAAAATGTTTTAAAAAGGTTCATAATCAGCGTGAACTTCCAACTTTCAGAATTAAATATTTTGAACTTTGTTGATCATTTTTGGAATTTTGAAAACATTCAAGAGTAAAAAGAATTTTCAACTGAGTACTTTTTAGGAACATTTTCCTGAATTATTTAAGTAAAAATTTTTCGGCTTGGATATTTTGTTGGTTTTAAGAGCTGAAAAAAAAGTAGACTTTAAAACGATTTATGAACTTTTTTTTTCCTTCTTATAAGAACTTTGAAGAAACGCGGCCTCGAGATTGAAATTTTTTTCTACTCTTAAATTTTTTTTAAGTTCCAAAAATGATCAACTTAAAGTCCGGAATCGTCTCAAATTTGAAAGTCCACTGATAAATTTTTTGGAACATTTTTGGAACCAACTTTTTTTGCATGATGGTATTTGAAAAATAAAAATGACAACTTTACGTTAAAAAGTTAAATTGAACGGATTGATGATGCTAGAATTATAATTTCATGAAATGCATTAATATATTTCGAAACATTTTCTATCATTTGTCTTTTTATACTTTTATCATTTAAAAACTGTTGATATATTTACAATATTTGACTGAATCTGGGTTAACTTGACCGCAGTAATATACTCTCGCAAGATCAAATTTCTCTTCTCCTCTTGATACCACTATCCTAAACGTAAATCTGCCAATTTCTTAATGGACCGTATATAGAATACGAGCTTGCATTTATAAATCGATGACCTAGTACAGATATAAAAAAAAAAAAAAAATAAAAACAATAGCATTTTGTGTGTCAGCTGATATAGTTTCATCAATTCAATCTTGTCAATTCATCAAGATAAAAATTCAGTACGAGTTTTTATTATATTTAATTTAATCGATTAACGTCTGCTCTCAATTCTTATCGGGGAACTCCAGAAGTTGTTGAATTTTATGAATAAAGAAAAAAGTACCCAAGAATATTATCAGGCAATTTAGATGATCTATAAATAAATATACTAAAATATACTTGTAACTATAGTTTACAAGGACTCCTAACTTTATTCATTTGAACATCAAATAATTTTTTATCCCAAGCAATTAATCATTTGTTCTATTAATTGAATTGTATTTTTATTATCCGAACTCCTCCGGCATTTCTTGGGTTAAAACAGTTTGAATTACATCTATTTCTCTTAAGGACAATAGTTTATCGTTTATTGACTTATCCAGAACAACCTCCTAGAAATTAGTTCAACCCTATATAATTGAATTTAAATGTCAATCTCTGGATTTAAGGGGTTCCATTAATCCCGCGGCATTATTATAGTCGACTTGTATTGAAAAAGGAAGTTACATTTTCTATTGATGTATACCGCATGAGGGTAAAAAACTTGAGATAGAAAAAGGAAGTAATCAAGGAATTTAATTCATGATATGAACCCTGTCAATCAATGTACGAACTTTGCATCCATATCCCTCGCGTACAGTACAACGTAATAAAAACCGCCAGGCATATAAGCATTTACTATTTCCGGAGATATTTTTCTGTACCAACGACCTTTTACTATATTTTTTTTGCAATTTTTTTTTCAATTTCTCAGAAACGACTTGATGAATCGATTCGAAAATCTAATCAGCTCTAGAACTTCACATAACGTGTCGATTGTCGCAAAAACCATTTTTATCGGTTAATTTGTACGAGAGATATCGATTACAAAAGATGAAATGAAAAATTAAAATTCACCTTATTTTACCTGGATAGCACATAGTGTAATTAACTAATTATTTTTAGATACTACACTAAATTTTTGTATTTAACAGTCTCTCGTAATCACCGCATAATTAGTTTGATGGTTTAGGAAATTTCGTCCCCGAAAACTTAAAAATATCGTTTTTTAAAATTGTTTTAGATGTTTCATATTTTAGTGTTATTGTACAATTCAAGACTTTATTTATTCTTCACGTCAATTACTTAGATTTATTTCTGCCCGGATCTATGCGTCTTATCAATAACATTCGTAAATAAAACTAGTTTTTTTATTTATTTTTTATTTCTTAAATTTTCTTAGTGCAACGCAAGACAACTTTTTTAGAGCTCAAAAAGCTGAAAATATCCAATGCATTAAAGAGTATACTTTTGAACTCGAAGAGATCAAAAGTGTATTCACAATAATGTTTTCGAATTCTTTGAGAAGCCTGAAAATAGCCGAAAGTTTTGGCCCACAGGGTCGGATTTTCAATTTTTTTTTTTTCTCAATTCATGCTTCTTAAGCCACTTTGAAACGATAAGAAGATGCAGAAACAGCAGTAAATATATATTTACATATTTTTTTTATTTACATTTATTTTATATTAAAATTAATTTCTTCAGTACAAAAAGGTAATTTCTTGTGTGCTACGATTTGTCCTCGAATATTTTATTTTGTCTTTTGTTAGTGGTATCATCTAGCAAACTTTTCTCGTCGCGTCGAACCCTTGTAAGATCCAAAGCAGAAGCATTGAGTGCACAACTTTTCACGGTGATATACTCAGCAATAAGAAAGACAAGGAGTAAAAGATAAAAATAAAAAAAAATTACCAGGGTCAGACTAGCATATTTATAGTTTTGTCGTGAGGAGCAGCAAATGCTGATATTCGAAGAGTGTACTGCAGGTTTTTGAGCAAAGTACAAACGCGCCGTAAAAGCTATGCAAAATAATAACCTCGGTATTAACCGACAAATAAAAACTCTTGAAATACTTTTAGAGTACATTTACGGGCACTTCGTTTTAATCAAATCATGTCGAATTTTTTATCAAAAGACTTTAATTTTTCAATTTCTAAATTTACAAATATATATATATATATATATATATATATATATATATATATATATATATATTTGTATATATATATATATATTTATTGTATATATATATATTTATATATATGTAATTTTTATGTACATTTAAATAAAATTCGCTCGTATTTCATATGAAAGTTGTAATTAGTGAATTCATACTAATACCTTTGCTGAATAAAAATAGAGAATTATGACGAGAATAAAGTAGTTAAGCCAAAAAATTCCGTACAGAGAGACGAAATAAAGCCAGAATTAATGATAATGAATCTCAACTTACGAAATAAAATTATGTATCAAATTCAGTGGAGTTTCTCTTGCTGAAAATCTGGAATTCTATAAAAGAGAAGTAGTGAATACTTTTATCTATTTTTTTTTATTCGGTTTATTTGCTCCTCAATATATATTGAACGAATATTTAATATCAATTCCAGAGCTGAATATTTTATTTAAAGACTACATATATAAGCATCAAAAAAATTACAGGTTCGAATTCGAAAGTTTTTTTTTTTTATATTTATTACTTCATTTTACATTTTAAAGGATATTGCAATAGTGCTTTGCTTTAACGAAAATAGAACAATGAAATGTTTGACGCTCACGTTTTGGAAGGACCATTAGTGTACTCATCCGTTATTTTGATGGAAAATGAGCTTTCAGACATAGTTTTACCCTCGGTAAAGCGAAAATTGGATCATTTCCCGAGTGTATTAAAACCAAAAACTTCATAACTTTTCGAAATTTCACATTTAACATACACCCAAGAATTGAAAGATTGCAAAATCGATTTATAATATAAAATATTTTTTTTATTTTTATTTATTATACCAAAACTCAACCATAATAGTCGATTTAAATATGAAATTTATTTTTTTATATACTTGTGTTAAAAAAAAAAAAGTCAACTTTTTATTATTATTATTAATTTTGCAAAATTTTTGTTTACCTCATATCATTCCTTAACGCTTCTCATGAAGTCCAGAAAATCTCAAAAAATTTTCAGCTCTGAATTTCTGTGTCTGATTCGTCGAACTTTTAACTTCAAATATTGCAATAGCTATTGAATTGAAAGAAAAATACAAAACCCCTTTCATTGAACAAAATTTGAAGCTTTACAAAAAAGTTATCTTGCAATTTTAAAGATAACTTAGTATTAACAAAGATATTTGCAAAAAACCTACTACACTTTTCGTTTTTTTTTTTTTTGATAATTTTAAATTTCTATGGAAAATTTTTACCTTGATTTAATATTGACAATTTCATAATTTATATAAAAAATTTTATGTCATTAAATATATTATTATCAAACATATATAAAATTTTATAAGAACTTTTTAAAAAAAATACCAGAAGTTTGTGAACTAGATTGTATAAAATATTTTTTTTATTATAAGGGGAAAATTCCGAGCCTTCTGGGATTATCGATACTTGAGATGACAAGTTGCTATTTCTATATATTATCCTTCAAAGTTTTATTTTAAAGAATTTTTCACACCATCACAATTTTTCAGAGATTTATTATATTTAAAAAAAATTACACACTAATGAAATTTTGTATGTTGAAAAGTTTAAATGATGTACTCCTCAACTGCAGTATAATATGCACGAGTGAATTTCGATATGACATTTGAGTGACTGAAAGTAATATACACTGAGGAAGTATGGTTGGTTAACCACCACGTTGTTGCTATATTGCTGCTGGTGTTATTGTTAATGTCATGTTGCTTTAAGGTCGGGTTCTATACAATTTTCTCACTTTAAAGATCATAATATAATGCTAGTGTACATTTACGATACTTAGAGACAACTACGTTACAGGAGAAACGGGAGGTAAAACAAATGCGGTTGAGATAATTATAGAAGCAGTTAGTTATATCACTATATAAATAAAAGCAAAGTTAATTGAGCTGTTATTCATTAACACACATATACTTTTTTACTGTACTTTGCTTTTAATTTCGTTTAAACACTTTACTTTAATATCATCGTCATCTAAAATATAAAATTTTAAATAAAAAATTCAAGTTAAAAGCGAATCACAAACATGTATACTTGCTCATGTAGATGGAAAACGATGGTTAAGTTTTATTTTTAGTGTCTGAAATGTATAGCACATCTCGATTTGTTATTTCAAATATATGTGCTGTTTACATTTATTTTCAGTTACAGTCAATTCACCAATGGGAATTGCATCAAAAGTAAACAAAAAAAATTTTCAATAGTCGTCTGGACTATTGTCATAGTCATAGTGTTTCTTTTTACAGAAATACATGTTTTCAGTTTATCATACTCGCAAAATTTTTAATGTAGATAATGAGATAATTTAAAAAAATTATATTTTTTAATTAACTGATTTATTTTGGTTTTAGATATTAAATAATTAAAAAAATTTTTTTTTCGTCCTTTTAATTTCTCTTAATTTATCACTGCGGATTCAATGATTGAGGTAAATTGGACTCGTGACAAAAAATTTTAAATTTAATTTCTGCGTATTTTTTTGTTTGTTAGATGCAAATTAATTAATTTTTGCTTTTTAAATAACCGGCACTATTCAGGCGGATTTTTTTTTGGAATCTATAAATAATATTGGAAACTTAAAAATGCGCAAAAATGTTTTATTTTTAAATTATCTGAGTAATTACAACTTACCCCAATTGGCTACATTGCTTTAACAAACCAATTGTCTCCAGAAAAATTGATTTTTTTTTCAATTTTTTTGAAAAGGGCCATCGTGTTCTCTTTTTAAAAATTTTCGAGATTTATGTAATATTTTTTAATCGATTATGATGAAGCGTGTCAGTTAGCTTGATAATAAACAAATAAAATCCTTAAGGAGACGGTGTTGCCTCCTCTTCCCTACTTTTAATTGCATTGCTTAGTATATGATTAATGAAGAATAATTCCAAGAACGAATGAATAAAAAAAAAAAATTTATAAAAATTAGCATTAATTCAAATTACACTAAAACTACAGATAAATTAATAATAAATAAAATATGAATATTTTCATTAAATATATAATCTCTAGAGTAATATTTCTCGTTATCCTGTAATACTCTTCATATAGATTTCACGAGCGATTGTTCTCGTTATTTGTTCTCACCACTTACTCCGGGATAGTAGATCGTGGTTTCGCGGTCATTTTGAAGGTCAACCAACAGACCTAAGTTCACACTGGCTTTAAACTTTGAGTAACTCTGAAATTTCAGGGTTAACACTACTACTATTCTTGTAATACAAGTTAACCAATAGAAGTTACTTTGACGTAAAAGATAAACGAGATTAAAAATATATACATATATAGATAGACATGAAGATAAATACATATTGTAAGCATTTGGTGTATGCTTAGAACAGTTTTCCTGTTGGGAATCTGACGTCCTGCGGGAACTCTCGCGGAATCGATAGCTGCACATGCGCATAAAAAGCACAACTAGGTAGCTTGCCGCGTGAGTGAGTGAGAAAAGTAGAGCTTACATGAGTGTATAAGCAAAAGAGGGAGGCGAAAACATCAGAGGAGTAGAGGACGGAATTGAGGCTCCACGCTGAATCCCTCGCGGGACAACATCCAGTACTCGGACTAACTCCGTCCTACGACCGGCTTTGAGGGTTGCTGCCCGTCCATCTCGCGCAATTACTTTGCTTTTAATTCTCTCTAGCACTATTGTGATACAGATTTAGCATTGTACTCTTAAGTAATAAATCAAAACTATTTATTATTACATCACATAATAACACAAATTTATTTTAAGTGCTTTATTTTCATTTTAACTTTCATTACTGTTTTGTTTAAAATATTTTTTTTATTAAATAGTTAAATAATTTAAAAAAAAAATTCTTTTTATTTATTTTGTTAGATGGAATAAAAAAAATAACCGTCCAAAAAATTTTTTAATAAAAACCTTTTTTAAACTTACTTAAATGATAACGATGAAAGAAGTGTTTGACAAAGAGTAAAATCTAGAGTGTTTTAAATAGTACTCAATAGCAATTTATCAAAATGGACAGATTATTTCGTTCGTGGAAGAGCCACAATAAAGTTCAAATAGATGTAAGTATATGCTTGGTTTATTGCAAGAAGCCATAAGACATTAGCATGAAATTATGCAAAGTGGATTTAGTTAACCGTGAATTTAGAAAGCTTCGCAACTGTTTGGAGTTACTTTTACTACCCCTGAAGTATTTGACAAAGAAAGAACGAGATTAGTAAGGATAGTAGTAAGTAGCAAGTGCGAGGAGACATAAAAGATTACTGTACGTCGGATGCCTTCACGTGACCACGGACACCTGCTACAAACTCAAATCTAATTGCTATAACTTGTGACAGTATATAATTTATAAACCCTTCTTATAAATGAAATCTACCCTAAACTAGACACTGTACATTTTGTATGCGTTTGGGGTAAAATGAAACACCATTTTTGAGGCAAACAAATTTTTTTTTTGTTTGAAAATTCTGAATTACGATTATTAAAAAAAGATGGAACAACAAAAGATGATCGACAATTCAGCTAATTAATAATGATCAGAAAATAAAAAACAGTTTTGTCAACACCATGGCCTCTTTTACTTCAGAATTCGCTCCTTCTAGTCATGAGTAAAATAATTTAAATAACAAACATTTTAAAAACAATAATGTTTCTTCATTGAAATCTTTTAATTGGCTGCACTGTCCAAGCTGACTAACTTGCCTCATTCTTTTTTACAAACTGTATCTAAAAATTTTTAAACAAAAAATAATTTTTTGCTGTCTGAATAATTTTTCTCTAGTTTTCCCTGTATTTTGATCTATTATATAATTTATTATAGATAAACACAACTTTGCAACATAGTAGTTTTTAAATAAAATCGATCAATCTTGTTTTAATTTTTTTTTTTACAAAAAGAAAAGATGAGGCATCGAAAAACATGTCAAGGGGTGTAAAGATATCTCTAAAGGGACTTTACAACGATTCATATAAGAATCACTTGACTTTTTTTTTCCACAAGATTTATAAGAGGGTGATAGAATAAAAAAATAAGAATAAAGTAGTTTCTTTAAAAATCTTCAATAATTCTTTTTAAGATCAAAGAATCAGATCAGGCAAATTTTTTCTAGTTCATTGACATTTGTATGCCATCATCAAAAAAGTAAAACTGTCAACTACGGATATCGTACTCTCCTAATAGAAGTAAAGTAGTTAGATGATTGTTTACATTATTTGTGTTATTATTCTCAGAAGAAAAATAAAATAAAATTACCAGTCAAGCTATCCCTGAGAAAACAAGTTACTTCCGTTTGAAATGGACTTTATTATGAAATTCCCTATCCTCCAACGAAATGCCTGAAGGAGGAAAAACATTTACCAGCCAAGAGGACCCAAGAGTGTTTACATTTTTTTTTCTCTCTTTCTTTACATCACATTTCGATGCAGCAGTATAATAAACCGTGTAAAATGTGTAAAAAATTAAAGCTTTGATCTAGCTACCAAATTATATAATCTAACACAACGTAAGCACTTTGAAATTAAGTAACTATCTCTCTTGTGTCAATAATTTTTTTTCTTATAGCCTTAATTTACTTTTCAAACCCAACAAACAATTTTCCTTTGCAAGTACGTTAACACTATTCCTCCTTTTTATAGTTAAAAAAAAAAGTTATAAACTTTTTTGTCGGTTCAACACTTTGAAAAGGAATAAAAAAATGATTAAAAAAAAAAAAAACAACACATCAGAGTATAGTCAGTACATGGATCACGTTCGGTTGCTTCTAACGGCGTTTATCACGGATTCAAGTCTCGCTTATGCTTCCAACCGGTAAACGTGACGGTGGGAAGAAAACAATATCCCATAGGGTTCACCTCTTTGTGGTAAATTCATATTACACATAATGCTCCAGAAAATCCAAAGAAAAGAAAAATTATAAATAGTCTTATATCTGTCACCATTTTTTTTATCATATTAAAATTTCATTTTAATATAGTTTTTTTTTTTTTTTTTTTTTTTTACTTTAATAATTATTTATAAAAGATATCAACGAGGTAAACGTACTATATATATTAATATATTAATATATCCACGGAGTTCACATTACCGGAAGAGTCAGCTTATCCGGTTGGATCTAATTGTTATGCCTGCTGGCCCAGTGCTTTTACCTCGGTCTCTTGTACTCCCACGCGTAATCTCTCGTTTTAATACTATTACATCAGACATTTTGTGTTGAACCAACAACTTAGTATGTATATATGTACGTATATTGATATCTGTTTCCGGGTACCCACAAAAACTTTTTTTGAATATTGTAGTATATGCAGTGCATGGATTTACAAAGGCTGCTCCTGTGTAGTATACAAAGATATAAAAAATATATTTTTATGTATAAACATATACATACGAGTTCTGAGAGGATGACAGGTGGGTGTTATAGCCTTACATAGGTTGTTTACAAAATTTACTCGCAGTCATATATTTGTATTCTTACTATAAAAGTACATTCGCGAAAACCGGTGATAAAAAGAACCAGATCATAATATTAAATAAAGAATAATAAATAAACGTGATGCCTGATGATAAAATTGTTCATTTAATATGTATATGTAAGTATTAGATACTCGTATTATACATTTCTTAGTGGTCACGTACTTATAAATGGATTATGAATCTTGTTTTTTATCTTACAAAAACAAATACCTCAAAAATTAGTGGGACCCGGGTCAAAAATAAAACTTGATTCAGGCTCGCTTCACCTTATTTTCTTTTGAAGTTATCGATTTGCCGACGATTTTTCGATAAGATCTCGACTTTTTCGACTTAGATTAAATTTTTTTCAACTTTTTGAACTTTTTTCATCTTAGTTTAAACTTATTTTAACCCATGTGTATTTTTTGATCTTAGTTTTGACTTGCTGAACCAAGTCGAAAAAAAGTTATTTATTCACCTTACTTTCGCCTTAATGTATAAAAATTATTTCACCTTAGTTTTGATTTTTTTGCCTTATAATTTAAGTCGAATAAGTCTAAACCAAGTCAATTTCAAATTGATTTCAAATTTTTCGTCTTAAATCGTGACTAAGTAAGTCAGTTAAGTCTAAACCAAGGCGAAAAATCAATGTATTTCATATTTTCGTAAAAAAATTAGTCGAGTTTATCTTGTGAAAAACGACTCCAAATTTCGACTTGGTAAACCAAGTCTAAATCAAGTTTTATTTTTGACCCGGGGATTCTTACTTTTTTATGTATCTACGCCTCCACTTACATAAAAGCTCGGAGAAAACAGCCAAGTAGGCAAATTAAAAGCAGTAGATGATGAAAATTCGCTATCGTAAATTCTAATGTGTGCTATCCGAATATGTACTTTCATATACCAGTGTACTTAGACCAATGCATATATACAGACTCATGAAAAAATTCTGATTTTACTAAGTAATTAGTTGATAAGCTTTTTCTTTTTTTATCAAAGAGACTATACTTTTGTATACTTAAGTTTTTCGCATACATAATTGCATAAATTTGTGTGCTTACTTAGGGAAGCCTGGAGCAAAATGAGATACTTGTTTTAAAACAAAACAAAATTTCTTTTTTAGTTACGGATTGTAAAAAAAGCTGGGGTAAATTCATCAGTATTTTAATGCGGCCACGTAAAATTTTAAGTAAAAAATAATTTTTTCAAGTGTTTGGACAGTGGAAATCGGAAAAAGCTGAATCTAAGGTATAATGGACCACTATTTAAACTTTGATGATTCATCAATTCAAGTATTAAAATAAGCTTCAATAGTCATTGATCAAGTACAAAAAAACTGTTTTCTTTTTTTTTTCTTCCAATAGTGGCTCCGTTTTACTTAAGATTTAGATTTTTTCAGTTCTTAATTATTTCAGACAAAGAACACTTGAAAAAAAAAAAAAAAAATTATTTTTACTGAAAATTTTATACAAAATATAACATTTTAAGTTAATAAAATAATTGTGCAGTGAATAATGAAGTAAGTTTACTGATTAACAATTTTCTTAGCTCTTGTACGTTTAAACAACTCTATTTTTATACTTCCATATATGAAAATAATTTAGTGGCATTGTTAACATCAGGATTGTAAGATCATTAGAAAGAAACATAGACCACAACATGTAGTGTCCATTTCCTCAAGCATTGATCGCAAAGATAAAGTGTCCTGACGTTCAACATTCATAGTCTACTAGTGAGGCACATAGATCTTTCTGAGATCGGTACAGAAGCAGAAGAGTCACATGAGAAAAACATTCCCGAGAGATACGGCCCTTGAAGCTGTCGGTTGCATTCAAAGCTTCAGAATAAATTCTTCGTACGTTATTGGGGTCATACTTGCTAGTATGCTAGTTTTTTATTATATTTTTTTTTTTTAGTAAATCTTTCACAGATGAACCGCAAGTGAGTATATAGGGGTTGTATGGAAAAAAAGGCTATTTATGACTAGGCCAAGTATCCATGCGACTTTGTGAACCCTCTGATATACCTCCCACTTAATTAGTCATTCATCCGTACTTATATGCTCTTCGAACCAACTAGACTCCTATTATTCACGGTTGATGGTTCAAAACGCGGAAGCTTCTACTGTTTGTTGGTAGATTGCTTGCCAGTTTGTTATCCATCGTAACGGCTATCGGAAAACTAACGATTCCTTGCGACATAATGATAATATATATATACATACTGTGAATATTGTTGATTGATTGTACTTTTTAATATTGAAATTTTTATTCTTCTTATTTATTTTTATTTTCGCATTAAGAGGTTTCTTTTGAACAGTTTTTTATATGTCTGATGCAACTTTATTCTTAAAATCAGCAGAAGTAAAGTTTGTTAGATGTACTTTACTCTATTGCTTGAGGCTTAAATCTTAGCGCTTTGAAACATTAAATCATGAACGCTGTATCAGCTGTGGTATGTCTATTACTATCTATCGTTACATAGAAGCCGGAAAATCACATCTAGAATACAAAATATATAGTATATAAGAGAGAAAATGGGAACGCTGAGACGCGGAAATTGATGGGTGTGGAAGAGAGGCTTGAATCACATTTGCTGGGCTGTCGGATGCTTGAAGGATTTCAGCACAAAATCCGATGAAAGCGAGAAGCTTTTGGTAGACGCGTTCGCGTGAAGCTCTTTGATAGATAATTTAAAAAAAGTGAGAAAAAAATATTTTCAAATTCATTTTTCTTAAATTGATGCATTTTTTTTTTTTTTTTTTTAACGAGAATAACAATTTTTAAAGAATTTTTGTAAATGTTGATATTTACTTAATTTTAATTTGTTTCTTTTTTCTTGTTAAAGGGTTTGGACAATGTAAGCTCAGCAACTTTGAGGCCCTTCAATTCAGACATCAATACACCGAGAATTGATAGCTACCGGTTTTCAATGGCGAATCTCGAAGGTAAGTTTCTTTTATATGCTGGATATTAATCTGTACAGTAAACAATCTTTTGAAACTAAAAGAAAGAAACTTTTATTTTCATTTTTTTTTTTTTTGTTTTTATTTTGATGTAGCCATGATATTAAGGTTAACAAAAAAATTTAAGATATGGCTTAGTCTATCCCTAATCCATACTTATGACAAAAGTATTACGGACCCTCTTAGATAAGAAATTTTTTCTCCCATGATGTCACGAGACACGATTGGACTGTGAAAACGACGACGCACTAACTTTGACCGATTCCTGATGATTATTCAGCCTCTTTCTCACCCTACATTTAGTTTCCCTCTTACTATATTTAACAACCGTTTTTTTTCTCTTACAAAAATCAATCCTACGTCTTGCTGATTGATTATCTCAACTAAAAAAAAAAGTAAAGCATTTCCTGCAAGTTAATACTCAATTAGTAATAGTCATTATTCTTAACAAAAAGATCTAATTTATTTGTCTAATTATTATATTTTAAAGAATTAGAAACTATAGGACTCGGATAAAATGAGACACCATGTTTAAGGTGAAAAAAAAGCTAATTTTTGCTTAAAAATGCTTAGTCATGATACGTAGACAAATGCGGGGCAAATTGATCAGTCTGGACAATAAGGCCAATGTAAGATATTCAATAAAAAAACAACTTTTTTTTACAATCGCGGCCTATTTTATTCCAAAACCACCTAAACTTTTCCAGCTCTCAATTAAATACTTTAAATAGCTATCACTCAGAAAAAAAGAAAAAAAAAATTCTGGAAAATTTTAGGTTAACTCTATTATCCAAGCTGATCAACCTTAAGCCTTCTCCATTTTTTCTACAAGCTATAATTAAAGATTTTTGAACAAATAAAAATTTTTTTTGCTTAAAAAATAGTATAATATTTATCTCAATCTCTCCTAATTTAAACCATAAATTATTTTCAATAAATCTTAGTACGAATAATATCAAAATTCTACTCAGACCCAGATCAGTTTCATTAACTTTAAACGAATGCAATTTTTCTTAAAATCATCTTGATAGATGTAACTGCTAATGGCAGAGCTATATCATTTTAACTTTTACGTTTTATTATCTTAAAGTGGATTTTTAATTAAAATTATTATTGTATCTGGTAATTAAACTTTATTTTAAGACGCGTTTTCATTTGTTTCTCTATTCGCACTCAAGTGGATAAACGGTACTATCTTTGTTGCACTTGTACAGAAAATAGGAACTTTGTCCAAGTTTTTCTAGCAAACAAATGAAAGTTATTAAAAAATTGAAGTGCACTTCGCTAATTCATAGAGTAAAGCATCGGATCTGTGTCTTTATTTTGCGCTTAAGGCTTTTATTTCAGAGAAAAGCTTGGACAAAATTATCCGATAACCGTTCTTAACACAAGTAATTTAATTAACAATTTCAGTTATTTTAATTAATTAACGGGAAATAAGGACAATTATATATGGGCAATCATTTTTTTATTTTTTGCCAGTTTCGTCGCTATTTGTGACTTCCTTAGGGCTCTCCAATAATAAGACACATAGATTGTTTGAAAAAATTATTTTAAACGTCATAACCAATTTACAAAAGTTGTATAGTTACCAAATATTAAAATTTACACAAATATATGTGTCCTGCAAACAACACACGGAGAAAAAAATTAAGTAATTTTTACTAAATTTGAAAAAAAAATTACAATCTAAGAATTAATCTCGAAACGTTAAAAAAAATCAAAACTTCTACGAAACTCAAAGTAAAAATTACAACATATTATTTAAAACAATAATTTCTGTTGATTATAAACATTACTGCATTCAAAATAAACTTTACTAGCGACAAGTAAAATCTATAATGTATCAATAATTTTTACTATTGTACTTAGTAAATATTAGTTAACGCGCTTTGTGAAAGATGTATTCTGGCGAGTAATTTTTACAATCGAGATAGTAATTTTTACAATCTTAAATAGTAATTTTATCTCCCGGAGTAGCAATTTGTCTTACCGACATTCTAAAATGTACAGTACCTACGTAGAATTACATTGGAGATGTAATATTTATCAACTACGAAACAAAAATTGCGACTAATTCGCTAACTTTTAGTAATTCTAATAACAATTTATACTTTTTGTAAGATTGAACTATTTTTATATGAATAAGTAGATATTGATTTTTTCCAAGCGAAAATTTAAAGAAGCTTTATTGTAATTATTATGATAAGTGAAAATTACAATCTAGAAAGTAATAATTGAAATCAAATATTAATTTTCAACAAATCATCGTAATTTTTTTTATGGATTGTAATTTTTTAATTGAGATAGCATAAATTACAATTATTATAACACTCGTAAAATGATTAGGTTCAAAATAGTTACATATTTTATTTATTTTTAATGAAGAATTAATTAAAAGTAAAACATTTTTAATATTTTTTAAAGATAATGTATTTTTTAATAAAATTTGATTTTCTCAACAAAAAATTCAAGTGTGATGTTGATTTTTGCTTGCCAATGGCTGGATTAAATTGACAATTTTTAGTATGAAAAAGTTTAAAAACGAAATATTGTGATAATAAATAACAATATTTGTGTGGCTAAAATTAAAAAGAAAAAAAAAAGTTATTATATTTGAACGGATGAAGCCAGCAGCTATTGTATCGTTATATAGACAATCTCTGAATTGTATTGTTAAATTTTTAAGTTTGCTTAGCCCGTAAATTTCATTTACCTCTGATCCAGCATCGGTGAACCAAAGTCACAGCACCATAGCCGGTCGCCTTAGGGGATGGGATCGATTGTACGCGGTTAACTGGTTATCTTTAATCTTCAAGCTCAGCTCGGCCTCTTGACTCATGTACGTGTGTATTGTCGAACATGTATATTGTTTATAAAAAAATGATACAACTTTCCCGTCGTATCGGTGGATTTATGCGCGTTGTTCAACTAGTATAGACGCGGTATGACCAGAAGAGTTGGTATGCCGTGAGACTTTGTCGATAATCCAACAAAGTTCCACCCTCTTCTTCATTTTCTCTCATTTTTTATTTTATTATTTTTTTTTTTCATTTTTTTTATTTGCTAATGCGTCTTTTTGCGATTCCAACTTCCGATCAGCGTCTACTCTACCGACGTGCCACTTTAACGCGTGTCTCCATCCTACATTTTCTTTAGCTTCTCTTTATTCTCGTTTTCTTGTATTATTTACTTTCGGTCTCGTGGCTTCATGATTCCTTGGCGCTTATTTATCCAAAGTTTTACTCAGTCTTTTACTCCGATAAAATCGTCTCACGTTTTAACGACGTGACTTCATCGATGTCTTTTACAAACTGTCTAATATATATTTACTACATTTTTTATCATCATTATTTCTATTTTAAATAATAATTACAAATTATGTTGTGATTAAAATTAAATTATTTTTATACAATCGTTCATTCATAACTGAGTAATTAGATATAACTAGCGTACTGGAAAATTGTTAATTTCAATAAATAAATTAATAATAAGTCTACTTCATTATTAATTAACTTTCTCATATATTTATTCGAATGGTTTGTCGCTTTACATTTTAATAAATTATTACAACAGGCTCATTAAAAAATTTTCATTTATTTATAATATATTTACAAAAATACGTTAATAATATGTGAACGTAAATGCATGTATTTAATTTATAGTAGGTAACGTTCAAATAATTAATATTGATTATCTATGGATGAGACTTGTTATGTCTACATAAATAAATTTTCACGTATAATTATATATATAATTATCAATTATTCATAAATATTTATATAATGTGGACATGACAGGTAATTTTTATAAAAATAAAAATATTCATGAATTAGTAATATTAAAGTTAAGCCCCAAAATTATTAGAATATATTGATCAAACAAACCACTAAATAAGTATGCAAGCATAAAATTTTATGATGAAAATAATCCAAAAATTTTAGGCGATTGTGAGACGATTCAATATTTGAAATAATTATAGAGGAGCGAGGGGCAAAACGGGGTAGGGGGGGGGGGCGAAATGGGGTATTTCCAAAATTTTATAAAAAAATTCCCAAATCATTTATGTAAATGTAATTGAGCATGATTTCGAATTTTTTTTTACTGTTTTCGAAAATTTGGTTTTTGTAAAGAAATAGTATGAAATCAATTTAATTTTTTTTTTTATCAATTTAAAATAAAAGAATTCTCAGTATCAAATTATTTCAGATGTATTTCAATAATCAACTTGAAAGTATTTACAATTTTTATAATTTTGAAATTTAATTAACTTTTAACAATTTTTTAATACTTTAAACAATATATGATTGCTTTTTTAAAAATATCTTCTTTGGAATTAAAACTAACTTAAATCTTTTACTTTGAAGATACAGTCGAGTCGCGTTATAAGTCCGGCTTGTATCTTTTTCTTTTAACCAGACTCGCGTTAATATGAGAGAGACACTAAGCGGACTTATAACGCGACTCGATTGTAATAATAAAGAGTGATTGACAAATAAAAAATGACCATTAAAGTAGGTAGGTAAACTTTATCAAAACTTTTTTCTTCTTTAAGGTGTCTCATTTTGCCCGAAAAAAATATAAATTTTCTTTTTTAAACGACGGCTGAAAATTGTTTATATTTACTTTCAATATTTTTAAAAAAACGAAAATTTAATGTATTTGAGTACCCGAAAACTTAGTATTTCCCTAAGTATCCCGCTTTGCCCTCCTTCCTCCTCTACTAATTGTTTAAGTAATCTTCAATAAAATAAAATTGCAATATACATAAGAAAATGAGTATTGTTACTGTACAGCATAATTAATCTTTATGATTCATCAAAAAAATCCATTACTTCATTTTAAAATTTGCAATAAAAAATAAAAAGTTCGAAAATTCTAAAAATACACAGCCTTGCTCATGTTATAATTGAAAAAAAAAGTTAACATTCAAAGTAACTGAAATAAATTATTAACAGTTGGTTCAGTTTTATTTGATGTTCAATAAGAATTGTTGCGAGCATGAATCATGAATCAAAACTTCTACGATAAAATTTAGGTTAATTTATTGCTTATGACGGATTTTATTGTAACGTCTCAGAATTATATCCCAACGGACGTCACTATGAACGTTATTTGAGGTGCGTAAAAATTGTGCAATTGGAAAATTAACAACTTTAACCTAAAAATTCGAACTTCTAGAGCATTGTACTATGTATACAGCATGGTAATTTTATTAAAAAGTCTCTCAAATTCAAGGTTGTTCATGCATATTCAACTCTTTTAAATTATTTTAGTGCTAATTGGTTAGAATAAAACGAATAAGTAACGTATTAGTCCGTAAATAAGCATTTGTGCAGTTTTTTTTTTCTTATACTTTGAAAGAATTTATTATCTCAACGGATGTCTCTATAAATAACTTTTGAATTGTATTTTTCGTTCGTTTTGAAAAACTACTTCTGTTAGAAAAATTACCTGTCATATAAAAATTATTGAAACGATTTTATATGATTCAATTGCAAAACGCCGGCTATGAGATAATAGAGTACACCCAATGTTTCACATTTGAGGTGTGCGAAACCTATCTAATAGAAAATTTATCAACTTAAACTTTAAAATTCTAACTTTCCGGAAACTTTGTACTGCTCAGCATGGTGGTTTTGTAATAAAAAATCTTTCTAATTCGAGTTTATTCGTAAAAATTTGGCTCTTTTCGTTTATTCTAATATTAATAGGTTAGAATGAAGTTATCAAGTGACGTATTAACGTGCAAACATGCATCTTTGTTCACTCATTTGCACATCTCAAGCGCTGAGGGTGCTTTATGAACGGTTTTTTTTTTTCGACTATTTAACTCACACAAAAAATATTTTTACACTCTTTTAATTACACCAAAATAGGTCAAATTGCATACTAGCATATCGACAATTTATTGAGGAACAATTTGAAACTATAATATTTAGTAGATTCGTTATTTTATTAATTTAAAATAAATTATTTTAACTCAAGAAATCAGTGCTGTCACTTGTTACGTATGAAACCTCGTAAGCATGATAACTCTCGATAGACATAATTAATCAGCCCAGCTTTTTTTTATTATCTTAGTACTTTTTATCACAAAAATCCGTATAAAAATCACTATCTAAATCCTTTTGGTTTAATTGCAATTAATTAAAACCGTAAAACTACATATTCACGAAAAATTTAGTTGCCATTTTTATTTTTGACTGTTATTACAGTGCTCCCTCTCTATAATTTCCCTCGCTATGATTCTACTTCCCCTCATTTTGAGGGGAATGTGTTCCCCTACTCTCGATACATTATATACAAAATATATTTGTGTACCTTCAGAAAGGCTGCGAGTGCATTTCTCTGTTTAGTACTCTTAAGAAAAAGTGGGGTCCCTCTCTAGGAAGGAATTCTTAAAATTTTAGCCCCGAGTTGGGAATTATAGAGAGGGAGCACTGTATTTTTTTTCATTTTTTCTCTCCATCAACTATTGGGAGCAGCATTAGTGTAACAGTATAGGTTTGGGAAAAAACCCGACATCTAGGACAAAAAAGCGGGATATTTAAAAAAAATGTTAAGTAATAAAAAAATACCAAACTGAAAATAAGAAATAAAAAAATCAAATTGATAATTTATAAGTTGAATAATAATTCACAATAACAAAAAAATCTAATATTATAAAATAACAGTAATGATTAAAAATAAAATGAGCGATTGAGGTGTGCACTTTTAAATTTTCTAACATTTTTTTTTCATATACTTTTTAGAAATCTATTGTTTTTCTGTCAATTTTCACGAGTATTCAATTAAATATTCTAATTTACTATAATAAATTTTACTGATAAGAATTCCTTTAAATAATTAAAAAATGTTGCTTTGTTAAAATTACTACGCAACATAAATTCTGTTGAATGTAAATGAAAAATTTATTCATTATCGGTAATTTCCACCATAATTCCATGTTGCTTTTATACTATTATCTACATAGTAATTTTTTCCCAATTTTTTGGTAAAAAATACTGGAAAAATATTTGATTGTTTGTATTTTTTTTTACTGCAGAAGTATTGCTGTTGAATAATCTTGAAGCTTTTTTGTATTCAATTAGAAGAGATTTTAACTTTTCCATTACAGCACATTGAAAGCTCCAAAAACAAAAGGTATAACGATAAAAAAAGGTAAAGCTGAAGTTCAAAAAAGAATTCCCGGATGGTGTAACGGTAAAAAAGTTTTCTCGGTGTGTTCTTAAAAGCGACTTCGTAACGACAGCATACGGATAACCAAACTGACAAATTTAAACTGACTGTCGTCACTTGGTTCGACTTGAACGTCTTGAATCGGAAAAGAATGTTATAAGCAAAAACTCGGCGTCAGATCCAACCGACGTATTCGATTACATGGTTCGCTTAGGACGATCAACTTCCGACAACAAGACGCCAAACTACTTAGACTTACATTAATATATAATAATTATATACATATTTATATTTATATAAAGAAGAGAAACGTACATATAAAATACTTAATGATATTTTTAGAGATTTAATCAATTGTACGTACATTCTTCTCTTTAATTTCACAGAGCATTAAATTAACTTGCATCTTGAACTTGGTTTAAAACTTAAGCTCAAGTATATAGCTGCCCTAGGCATATTCTTGAGATAAGCACCATGAATTCCACGGCTTATTACTAGTTATTATAAGTTATGAGTAGTGATCGCTTAGCCAGTTACTTTAAAAAGAAAAATCATTTTATCCCGTGGCATAGGGTTTCTAAGCCTTCAATAAAAAAAAACGGTGTTGTACCTTGTTAGTAGTATACACAGACATACTCACAAAAAACACTAGAGTTTGCGATAAACTTTGACTGAAAAAAATTTATGACTTTTTATATGTAAATTCAGTCATAGATATATAAGTGATTTTATAAAATATTTAAGGCTCTTAAGTACTTTTGTCTTTAGATAAAATTTAGTTCCTTATACTAAAAAAAAAAGTGCTGCCAATGACAACATGTAGTTGTCAAGAGGCTCACTAACTGTGTTTTAAATAAATCTTAATTTACTGATTAAAAAAAAAAATTCAAATATCTCGATCAAAAATTCAACTCTATGAGCGGAAGTTCAGAAGTAGCCGAAGCAAAGAAAAATATTTTTGACACCAAGTATGTATTTGTTTTATTCAAATTTCGAACTATTTTGACTTGGTCAACAAATTTTATTGAAATGAAAAAAAGAATTGTAAAAACATATATTAACACCCTCAGCTAAAATAAATCGATAAGTCATTAGACTTGTATTTATAATTTTTTCAAAGTAATTCAATTATTTGATTCGGTAACTTTTCCTTTTCATTGAAATTTATCTGTATATTAAATAATTAAATTACTCCATCGATTCAAGTAACGATAAATTGACTCAACTCTTAAATGTTGGATCATTTACTGAAATTTTGTTTAATGAATATCGAAATAGGTTTTAATCAAAGACAGTTTAGTTGTCACAACTACGCCAGTAATTGAAGAGAATCTTTAATTCAAAAGACGTTCGCAGCGTTAAGATTTTCTCGCAGTGTAGAGTTTCATAAACTTTGCGTGAAAAAAAAGTGTAAAACTTCTACATAAAAATATATAAATCTATAAGTGATATAAAAATATTTAAGCTTTTTAAGTACTTTTATCTTTAAATAAAATCAAGTTTTTTTATATATATCTTGTTGAATTCTTATCTCAAGTTTTTAACGAGTAAATTTTTTAATCTCTGCGTGGCCGAGCCAGTATTAAACGTCTTTATAAACTATATATATACTTTTGTCCTGGTAGTTTTCCCATAAGAATAGAAGCTCTGCGAGTAATAAGGAAACTGATGGGTTTTTATCTTTTTTTTTAACCCTTACAGCGAGCAGCTTCTTGACAAAAAGTTACGGGTGCCCTGACTCTTTTATGATTCTGCTATCGGGTAACAAGCTGCATCTTGGCAATGCATAATATGTTTTCTTGGCTAGTATATAACCTACATAGTGTATATTATACTATACGGTAGTGAAACAAGAGCAAGGGATGTAGATATCATACAATATATATGTGTATGTGTCTCACGGTTGCATTACCGCATCACTTATATAGATGTATGAGGCACTTTGTGTGGGAACTCACTGATAACTTGGTGCGACTAATGTTCCATATCAGAGTTTGGCTTACGTCGCAAGCAATCAAACGACCACTTATTCCTTGCTCTATTACTGATATACCGCAAACTTCATTATGCGGTATATCCGTCAAAAGATTCAATATAATTTATAATTGTTCGTTAAATATTTTCAATTTAGCTGAGTCTATATTTTATAAACCACGATATATTGTGTATACACGTATTGGTAAATTTGCTTTTGTAGTTTACTGAAATAGTTTTATCAAATTCTTTTCTAATTAACATTTTTTATTAAATATATTAATAAGAACTTTAAGTTTCGGAATGATGTCAAAGTATCGTTATAAAACTTTGATAGGAAATAAATTTTTAAAGTAAATATTAGGAGTGTGTTAAAAATTCAAACTTTGAAATTATTTTTATTGAATCGAATTTTTTGTGACTTTCGGAATTATTCAAAAAATTCGAATTACATTAACTCGGATCCCATTATCTCGAAATTTCCCCTCAATCTTGACCCCCACTACGAGCTAGACTGTCTCCCACCCGATGCTATATACCTTTGTCTGTCCTGTGTATATTTATTTATGCATCATCCACGTAAATGTAAGAGCGCATGCGTTGTGGTTTTTATTTCAAAGGGAGAAGGGGCATTCATTAACTTGGAAATTCCAAGAAATTTCCGCTCCTCCGTGGACTAAATTAGTTAAAAATTAAATATTCGAAATTAGAAATAAATATTTGAATTTGAAAACTTATGAATTAAAATCGAGTAATTCAAACATCTATGAATAAATCTGAAATTCCAATTATTTGATTCGAATTTAGAATCGGATAGTATATATTTAAACCGAACGCTATTCGCACATTCTAAATGAAATATTTAAGTTGAAAATGATATAATCATATCTTACAACAAAAGAAAATGAATCCTCATAAAACATTTGTATTAAATAAATATTTAACATGTATTAAAAATTTATAACATTTAAACTATTAATATCTATTAAAGTAGATTGATAAATTAAGCGCAAGTGCCGACGCGAACATCTCGATTCGTCACTTAAACTTGCAATTTTCTTGTCAGCAGAAATTTCTCTTGAACCTCTTGAGGTAATAAATTTAAAAGACGATTTTATATAGATAAATCACCAGTCAAACTTTCAATTTTACTATAAGTTATTAGTGGTTTAAATAATTCAATTGAAATTGTTAAAACTATTAATGAAATATTCAAAGATCAAAATTTTACTTTATAAATATATCGATTAAATTTCATTTTTTTATTTATAGAAACATGTTGACATAAAACTATTTAATTATTTTATGGGAGACGAAGTTTGTAGATTTTAAAATTGTAATCTCACATTTGAAAAAACTTTTTAAATAGTGATAGAATCCTAAAAAATTATTAAGTTGGCATGAAATCAAAAGATATTTTACTATCATTCATTCTAGAAAATTATTATCTTAAAAACGATTTATCATACCAGAAACGAGTCAGTTTTTTTTTCATGTTTGTGTAATGGTATTAAGTGACACTTTTCATGTAGGTTTCCAAGTATACAAAGAATAATATTTTTACAATAAATAAAGTAATATAAATTTAGAAAATTAATGAAAAATTATTTGGACCGAAGAATATATAAATTTATCGATATTATTATCCCGAGCAGTTGAATTTAAGTGTACAACTAGCACATTGCTACCAGTTTTTATAATACATATAATAAACTTGAAGATATCTCAGATCTTATTCATGCCGCAGAGATTCATGTATTATCCATCATAAATGGTACTTGAATATAACAGGGTTAAGATAAGATAAATGAGGCTTCACGCGTACTTGCAGGTACATATATCGTATCTTCGTCAATAACTCTAGATATACTCCACGTCTCTCTCATCGATGTCTTGATCAAACCAATTGATCGATCTTCCTTTCATAAATAATCTCATGATTCTCGATGCACATGTGATATCTCAGTGTTCCCATCGCACGTACAATTCTCTGGCATTGAATAGTGGTCAGCGCATTTGATTAATTTTCAGTAGATCATTGATTATAATAGTCAATTACAAGTATAAATATATCTGTATATATATGCATATAAGTATGCTGAAAAACACGATGTGGTACAGTTCAGGACACACTTCCTTTACATTTAATTTTCACTTACAGTGTCTTGAAGAACAATGGCACTAAGGCGAATCCTTCCAGCATGGCATTACACCATTTCATTGTAAGATAGACTTTAAAATAGAAAAGTAGAAGTAGAACGTCTTATGGATTAGAGAACATTCACCCCTTGAGGCACTCTGCGAAACTGAATACATATCTCGGCTTGCTGCCACACCAAAGATCCGTTTCGAGAGACTGTTGGAACATTTAAGTCACCCTATATCCGGATGTGACAGCCTCTTTTAATGGAGCTAGATTTCAAGACAAAGCAGAGTGAACTTTTTTTTCTTCACTTATGGAATTTAGTGTCCATGAATTTTATTCACGAAATTAGAGTTTTGAGAGAAATTTTTCATTTATACATTTTCATATATATATAAATTTCGCCATCTTCATTTTACGTTTCCACTTACACGCGAACGCGTCTTAGATCTCTTCTCTTATTTGTCTCTCATATCTCTTTCTGGTTTCATTTTCCAGCTGGTAACATCTTGTTTCCTCTTCTCAACTTGGCAAGCCATCACCTCTACTAGATGCTTCAACACGTTGCCCACAGCTAGTCCTAGTCCATCCAACTTTAACGCGTCTCATCTCGCTAATTTATTCTCTTTGAGAAATTGTTTCTCTTTACCTTGAGGCGACCACATGGAATAGATTGAGGTTAGGAATTGCTCTAACCCCACGGGAGTTACACTCGACTAGCTGGCATATGAGTTAAAGTTAGAGTTGGCTTATACAAGGATCAATTCGCCACGTACTCTCTATAAACTTCTTCCTCTTTCTCTATTTTTCAATCTCTTCACTCTTGCTGCACTTCTGCATTTACATGTATTTTCGTATTCACATGGGAGTAATCTTAAAACCAATCCACTGAGAATGACGCTCTCGTTTTCTTTGTATAAATTGGGCATTAAAGTTTAATTTGAAACCATATGACTTGAGGAAATTTGAGTATTCGAAATTCCATAAAATATTTAAAAATTAAAATATTGTAAAGTGCATATCCAGTATCTGATTTCGATTTTGTAACGAAAAAGTTTAATACTTTTTGATTGGGAATTTGAATTTATATCTTTAAATAAACTTGATAACATGGATCTACTATTGAGAAAAAAAAAAAAAATTAATTAAACAAAGATTATAAGGGACCGAAGTAAAATGAGTTACTATTTTTGAGGCAAAAAAAAAATGATTTTTCTTGTGTTTTGCTTTCTTCCTGAAAACTATAAAAAGCTGATTTTTAAGTAAACTGAACGTTTATTAAAATTTTTTTTTAAACACTAAAAAAGATTACAGTTAATTAGAACAAAATAGCCAACGATCATATATGATTGTATACACTTATTGTGTTCTTTTTTAATATTATTAGATATTATGAGCTATGACTTGATGTTTATTACTATTAAAATGAATTTCACTTTTCAAATATTAAGTAAAAAATTCAAGCAAAATTATTTTTTCTTCATACTCGGACGAAAGTACGTACATTCTGCCTCGAGTTTACTAGCAGAAAGTCTAGCATTCGTGCCGTGCTGAAATTACTCGCGCGCCATCTATAATAGCGGGCCGGAAGAACGTAACAGTGGGACGAATAGTATATTACACATCTAGGGAAGTAAAGTAAGAAATGTCTCAGATCACATGTAATTGTTGGCCGAGGCGAAGCCGGGCATCATGGCGCGCAATGCAGGAATCTCAACTTTCTGCCCTTGTAGTGTAATATACTATTTTTTCATCAGGGGCCTATTTTACCTTATCGCCGGTTTTTTCCGTTCGCAATAGAAAAGCAAACACAAGAAAAATTTTTTTTTTATCTAAAATTTAAAGTTGGCCGCATTGCCCGGAATGATCACTATTATCTTATCCTGTTATTCAAATCGTCCCTAATCATTTCTGAAAGAAAAAAAATTTCGTCTGAAAAAAGATGTTTTATTTTACCCCGGTCTCTCCTAATCTAACAACTTTTCATTACATTAAACGAAATCATTGAGTTTAATAAATTGTTTAAGAGCGTGAGTTTTTTCTTGTTAGCCTCGTTATATCAACCAATCATATAAATGACAACTGGTGAAACATTAAACATAACAAGATTTATATCTTCTTCTGTCATGTTCGTGTAAACGTTATCTACCTCTGGTCACGTATTTTCGTCATTATTATTTCCTTATTTTTATAATTATAATTATAGTAATCATCAAAACACATATCCCTATCAGCAAGCGAGGGTTTACAACGTGAGTACTGTATAAGCAAGTGCACGCCTCGTGACTGCAAGGACAAATTATTATCATACAGAGTAAACGGGTCTCAAACTTCATTAGTTAATTAACGCACTTGGAAATTTCGCCCCATTTACTTTTGTGCATGCAAAATTATATGTGACATATGTTTTCTACTTTCTTTTTAAACTAACTTTAGCCCATCTTATTTTTTATTTTTTATGAAACAATAATTATTTTTAATATACTATTTATTGCCATAAAATAATGTAATAAAAGTTTATCCTGTGATTTAATAATGAACCATTGTGATGATAACTTTATTTAAAATTTTTCATTGTTATTCATCGTAGGCTATAACCACCAAGTGTCCATGTTGATCACAAATTCTCATCATAAATTGTATTTTTTTTTATTTTACATACAGAATAACATATCATTTTAATTAACTTTACATCTATTGATGCAAAATTTTTCGCGAACGATAGTCTATTTTTCTCCCCCTTACAACTGCGAAAGTTGCTGAATCAATTTATTACATTAATACCTTCTTCTTTTCATTTATTAGGTTACCATGTGTAGGGAGAATAAAAATATAGTTACAGAAAAAAAAATATACATAGGAGGGGGGGGGGGGCAAAGAGGGTACCTAAGGAAATACTAAGTTTTTGAGGACTAAAATACGCTAAATCTTTTTGTTTTTAATGATATTCAAGGTAAATAGACAAAATTTTTAGCTGCCGTTAAGAAATAAAATTTTTACTTTTGGCGGGCAAAATGGGGTACCCTTAAAAAAAGCTGAAAAAAAAAAAATTTCTGAAATTTAATAAAATTTCATTAAATTAAATTTTTTATATGTAATATACCTCAAGAAAAATTACATTTCACATCATTGGTGGATTGGAAGGCAGAAAAAATTTTTTGTGGGACAGAGAGGCTCCCTTCCAAAAAATGATAAATTTTTTATTTTTTTATTTTTTATTTTTAAATTGTTTTCATCATTAAGAATGTATTTCTTTCTCTCGACAACTATTTTTGGTTTTAAAATACTCAAAAAAAATTTTTTAGGTGTAATAAATCGTTCCCTCTCGATTAACTTAATTACTAGTTGTTATTTAATAAAAAAAAAAACAATTCTATATTTCTTATTTGTCATTATTTTGAACCCAAAAAACATGTTTATTGATTTTTTAGATTGCATTATTTAAAAAATTTTATCAATTAAAAAATAAAATATTATTTTTGAATATTTTTAGTAGCCAAATTTGCCCCGGATATAGAAAATCAAACGAAAAATGGATTAATATCTTAATTTTTTTTTAATTTGACGATAAAAATATAAAAGATCCATCTTTTCATGATTTTCGGCTGGTCCATTTTGCCCCAGACGTTATGGGTAGGGCTAAAAATGTGGAAATATATTAAATTTTTTTTAATTTGACGAAAAAATTTGAAAAAATCATTTTTTCATAATGGTCGGCTGGTCCATTTTGCCCCAGGTGTCATGCGTAGCGGTAAAAATGCGCAAATATATCGGATCTATAGTAATTAGACGAAAAAAAAAAAAATTTTTTTTTATGAAATTTTGGGGGTACCCCGTTTTGCCTGCCCTACCCCCTTTTGCACCTCTTCCCCTATAAAACTTTTTTTGCAATTCATGATAAGAAAGCACGTCTTTGATTGGTTAAAAATGACACTACAAAGAATAAATATCGCGAAAAATGTCCACAATGTTCGTGAAAAATATGACAAATCTACACTTTTTATATTGATATAGATATACTATTTATGAGTCACTAAACGATCCAATAGAAAACCCAATGAACAGACGTCTCGAGTTAGGACAACGGAAAGTCCCAGACTATAGAAAATCATCTTACTGTATTTAATTATAATGTATAATTCATTATATGAACCTTGTCTCGAAACTCTAGTTATTCTTGATGAGTATCAATTTATTGAAAACAATAAAAATAATTTAAAATTATTATAAAAATCAATTAAATCATATTTGAGGCAGCCGTTCGGCACGCAGGTGGCTCGGGCGATCACCAAAGTTAAGTGTAGCATCGAGCATGATTACTACTTGGCTGGGTGACCGTTTAAACACGCGTCGGGTTCGAACGAAGATCTATGACCGTTAGGCGCGGTATGAAGATCCAGTGATTGGTGAAATGGGAATTTTATCGACCACTGGAGCTTCACTCAAACCGAAATTGTACTGGCTAGGTTTTCTCTGTGGCTTTCCTACGCCACTGCTCCTCCATTGCACAAGAAAGGTAGTAGGGCATCACGGTAATGATGCAATAGAGTCATAAGCACAAATCGGGCCATAGCCGCAAAAAAATTAAGTGGTAGAGTCAAAGTAGCAAGAAAAAGTTTGCGCGCCTATTTTCGGTCAAAATTGAAAGTTTAAGTGAGGATCGATCAGTAAAGTGAAAGAGACTTAGTTTGTAAAATAGGCATAACAAACAATAAAGGAGGCGAGAAAAAAAAAGTATGGAACAAGGGAAAATTTGAATGTAGAGTCTTGTAAATCACGATAAGTGATACAAGTAAAATCAAATTATTATTATTATTATTATTATTATTATTATTATTATTATTATTATTATTATTATTGTTATTATTATTATTGTTATTATTATTATTATTATTATTATTATTATTATTATTATTATTATTATTATTATTATTATTATTATTATTATTATTATTATTATTATTATTATTATTATTATTATTATTATTATTATTATTATTATTATTATTATTATTATTATTATTATTATTATTATTATTATTATTATTATTATTATTATTATTATTATTATTATTATTATTATTATTATTATTATTATTATTATTATTATTATTATTATTATTATTATTATTATTATTATTATTATTATTATTATTATTATTATTATTATTATTATTATTTCATAATCTTTTGCATCAGAAAGAATACAGGAATTAATTTTATATTAATACGATTGAATATTATTTTAGGTTCCCTGATAGCCAATTTGGCGATAACCTACACTGAACGAAAGGTTATCTTGATTCAAAATGAATTATCTTGAGCCAAGAAAATTTTTAGGGAAATGGAAAATATCTTAATTCAAGAAATTTTTCTCTCGATAATGAACGTTTTGATGCAAAAATTTATTTTTTCAATTTAAATGAGTTGAAGTCTTAATTTGAAAATATATAATATTATTTAATAAAAATAAAAACATTGAATGAAGTAAATTTTTTTTCAATGGATATTTTTTTTTTCTCCATTTAAACTGAAAATATTTTATTTTATGAAATCTAATTTCTTTATACTAGAAATAATCTGCGCGCGCTCGCGCGCGCCTACGTGCTACATTTTGTGTCGCCACTTGAAAAATCGTATACTTATCGTTAAAAGTTTTCGTACATCTCGTATTAAATTTATTAAATATGTTCAATAAAATATGTGTATTGAAAATTCAATATTAACAAATTATATTTGTTGCGTAATGTCGAAATAATTAGTCAATAGCTATTAAAATAAAAATAATTATATTTAACAATATCGTATAAAAAAATAATAAATCTATTGTCATATATTATATGAGTAAAATTACAACACAGCTTAAAAATGATAATCCCACGAAATTTGCTACATTTAATCCATATCTTATTTATTATTATATTGCGTTGTACAATATTAACTCTACTGTGAAACAACTCCATACGATATGATTTTTCTTTTAATTTTGGTTAAAAAACGGATTTCATTTAAAAACCGAAAGCATGGGAAAGTGAATAGAAACATTTTGTCATTAAACAGCCTACAATTCATGTTGAAATTTTTTCATTTACTTTTACATAATGGATGAATTTTTATTTAAAACGTTTTCATAATAATGTAATGTCAAATTATAATATTTGTTATTTAGTAGAACTCTATAGTACAGAAGAACAGAACAGTAAGGATCAAATAGTGGGTTTTGTTTTTCACGATTTAACAATTATGATTATAATCTATCGTTAAAAGTTTTCGTACATCTTGTAATAAATTTATTAAATATATTCAATAAAATCTGTGTATTGAAAATTCAATATTAACAAATTATATTTGTTGCGTAATATCGAAAGAATTAGTCAATAGCTATTAAAATAAAATAATTATATTTAACAATATCGTATAAAAAAATAATAAAGTTAGTGTCATATATTATGAGTGCAATTACAATACAGCTTAAAAATGATAATTCTACGAAATTTGCTACATTTAATCCATATCTTATTTATTATTGTATTGCGTTGTACAATATTAATTCTACTGTGAAACTACTCCATACGATATGATTTTTCTTTTAATTTTGGTTAAAAATCGGATTTCATTTAAAAACCGAAAGCACAGGGAAGTGAATAGAAACATTTTGTCATTGAACAGCCTACAATTCACGTTGAAATTTTTTCATTTACTTTTACATAATGGATGAATTTTTATTTAAAAATATTTTTATAATAATGTAATGTCAAATTATAATATTTGTTATTTAGTAGAACTCTATAGTACAGAGGAACAGAACAGTAAGGAACAAATAGTGGGTTTTGTTTTTCACGATTTAACAATTATGATTATAATAGACCCTAAATATTTATATTATTTTCTTATTAGTATTATTATTTTCTTTAAATACTATTATCTTTAGCGTAATAATATTTGAGTTTTTAATCTTTTATCATACGGTGACTGAGTTTATGGAACTCATGAATATAATTCCTTGTAGACAAAATTTTTAACTAATTTATCAGTTTTAGCATTGTCTAAAAAAATTTTTAAAGATTTCCAACGACGGACTCTAGAAAAAGCAACGTATAATTGTCCGTGATTAAATACATCTTTCGTTAAATCTATTCCTACCGTATTAAATGTTTGTCCCTGGGCTTTATTTATGGTCATGCAGAATGCAATTTTAATTGGAAATTGCCGTCTTTTAAAAGTAAACGGATATACGTTTTCGCAATATAGCGTCAAACGATTTATGAAAACAATTTCACCTGCTTTATCACCTGTTAAAATTTTGCAGCGGAGAAAATTAGTACCTAATTGTAAAATCATTAATCGGGTACCATTGCATAATCCTTCACTCAAAGTAAGATTTCTAATTAACATCACTATTGAATATTTAATTAAACGAAGTTCGTACGGAGGAATATTCGGTGGATTTAACGTATTGAGATATTCAGTTAGAATACCATCGTCAAAATTTCCGTTATCACAATTTTCAGTACTATCAACGGCATTATAAATTTTTTCAGTAGTGATATCTAGAAGATCAATTACTTCTCGATTTATAACATCAACATCAATATTCCTAGCCGAAAGAATAACGGTTTCTATAAGTTCATCATAACGTTTGCCATTGATAATTTTACTATATATATTGTCTACAATATTATCTGGTGTTGATACTGTACATGATTCAGGAAGATGTAATTCATCATTTACATCATTGAGATTACCATCTCCAACATTCAAAAAAAATTGTACAAATTCCGTTTCTTCCGGTAATGCTCGCATATTTTGTGTTAATGAAAAAGTGTGGAAGTATCTCCACAATGAACTAAACTTAATTGATAAATCAATTGTTTCACTTTTTGTACCATGTGCTTGCACTGGAAGTAATTGACGGAAGTCCCCACCTAAAATCATTATTTTTCCACCAAAAGGAACATCATTATTCATTATATGCCGTAATGTACGATCTACAATTTCTAAACTGTATCGAGGTGACATTGATGCCTCATCCCAAATAAATACGTCTACATTACTTAAATATATTCCTTGATTTGAATTTGGTTTTACGTTCGAAGATGAGTCAGAAAACATGGGGACTGGTAAACTAAATGCTTTGTGAATAGTTTTTCCGTTAGGCAACAGGGTGGCTGCAATACCAGTATAGGCCATTGTACAAACGGATTTAATTTGATCTTTCAATAAATGACATAACGTTGTGTAAACAAATGTCTTACCTGAGCCACCAGGACCATCAATGAAAATGCAATTGCCATCGATAATGTTATTATTTTTTAATAGATGTAAAATATGATCCACAATTTTTTTTTGATGAACGTTCAATTTTGTATAATTAGAATCCAGTGTTGTTGTATGAAGTAAATCTTGTTCTGAGACTCCAAGTGTATCTTCTATTTCTGTCATTTGTGGCATGCTTGGAAATGATGTAAGACTGTAACCTTCTTTGTGAAGCATCGAATTTATAAAAATATAAGCCTTTTTTAGCCCTTGCTCTATTCCTAAACGTCTAATCAAATCATCAGACATTCGGTCCTTAAATTCGTCCCATAGTTTATCTGGATGAAGAGGTTGACAGTGAATCAGCATACGAACAAATAAACATCGTAATTGTCGAGGCATCATCCAAATAACAGCTTCATTTAGTGTTCTTCGCCATTCATCATCGTCTTCGATAAGTCCAATTGCCAAGCAAGCTTTTACAAACGTATCATAAACTGTTCCATTAACTGTTCTAAGTTCTTCGTAACTTTTTGCACCTTTCACATTAAGTAATAATAGTCTAAGATGAAATAACTCAGTTTGAGCAGGACTGATAGAATACATTCGACCAATAACGTTAAAACATCTTTTTCGAGTTTGCCATTGAAACACTTTGGTCTCACTGTTTTTAGTGAACGTATAATGATATGGGATATCATTATATATAAATTGTCGAGCAAGTGGATCACGTTCGTTTTAAGTAAAATAAGCGGTTAACATTGATTGGTTTTGCAAAGCTTCAATAAGTCCATTCTCATCACAATCATCACTTATAGTTATATTTTGTTGATTAGGTAAATGTACTGGTAGCCGTATAATTGCATGACTTTTATCTTGTAATGATTTGCATAAAATCCGCCATGCAGCTTCAACTGGTCCAACATAGCGAGCATCTACAAAATTTTTTACTTCATCGTGATTGATAATTGTATTAGATTCGGCTTGATTTCTTGATTGATCATATGATTCTGATGTTGATACTGTAGAAGAGGGTAAATGTCCGTTTATATTAATTCTTGCTTTGTCATGACCTTTGCAAACATATTTATGTAAATATTTAACTGCCCTCACTGTTGATACTACTTCAACGTTAATGTGACAATTAAAAGTTTGAAGTAATGTAGCATTATATGGTACGACATGACGATTATCAAATGTTGATGCATTTCTTGTAAAAGTTATCCCATTATCTCGACGACGATAAGAAGGATATCCATTTGTGTCCATAATAGTCTCATTTTGGAAATTTTTTTGAACATTTTCCATTTACTAAACACCAATCGCCGCAAGGTCCATGAAGCATATTTTTCGTAACAATATCATATAATGTAGGATTTTCAGTTTGATCAGGTATTTCTGCAGATATATATTTATCCACACGATCAGAAGTTGATATTTTAGACGTATTTTTTAAAGTCACTAACATATGTATATGAGGTAATGCTCGTTTTTGAAATTCAATTACCCAATTATACGCTATAACTTCTCCGAAAAGATTATCCTTAACAATGTGTTTAATTAGAAGGTCCTTTTTTATACAAAATATTCGTGCTACTAAATCAGGTCTGTCAGAAGCTGTTTGTCCTGGTAATAAATTCTCGGTAATTTCACGCCATTTTGGATTACATGTCATTGTAATAAATAAATCTGGTTTTTGAAATTTTCTGACAATTGACATCACATCTTGATAATGCTGTAACATATTTCGAGGTGAACCTGAAAAAGTTGATGGTAGAATAATTATTTTACCAATACTATGATTCGTGTTATTATTAGATTGTGATTGTAAGTAATCTAATAAACCTTGATATGATTCTGCACGTAATTTCTTCTGATTAAGTCTGCAGTAATTTAATCGATCTTTTTCAATTTTTACATAACTGTCAACTATCCATTGCTGTGATAAACGTTTTCCCATAACGAAAACATTAAATTCATCTCGAATAGCTAATTTATATTTATAATAATCAGCTCGTGTTACTCTTCGATTAGAATTATTCACTCGTTTTATAGAATCATGCCATCCTTGATTACCGTGAGGATAAAATAGAGGGTATACCCATGGTTCAGTATTGGGATCCATTGTACTTAATCTTTGAAAAATTTTGGTTGTTTTATTTTGTATAGTAACATAGGATTCAGGAATATTACCATCAGCGGTCATTGAAAAAACTGCCGCAACTTCATTTGCTCTTTGAAAATTGTAACGCTGAATGTTTAAACCTGGTTTCAATGTAAATACCAAATTTAATTCAGGTTCTATAATATTACCACTTGTATCGATAGTTGATTGTGATTCTAACATATCTTTCATCATTTGATAAGATTTAGCAAAAGCATTATGTTCACGTAACAGTTCATCGATAATTTTTAAAATATCCTTATCGCAGTTCTCATTTTTTTGAGCCCGAAATTCAACTGCTTCTTCAGAATCGACTATAAAAAGTTGTCCGTAACTGGGTGATTCATTAGGAGATGGATGAAACGATGTATTCATTTGATAATAGATTTGTCCCTGTATTTTAAAACAATACGGACCTCTTCTCTGAGCAGTCAAATCAACTAAATTAGCATTAAATGACGCAAACGAAAATGAGCTATTAAAATTTCGAATTCGTTCAAAAAACTTTTTTGATTTTTCATGTGTACCTTCAAATAAAGATCTTAATACTACTGGAAACTCAGGTAAAGGATCTAATTTGACTTCACCATGATGACAACAGTCATTAAAAGATTTTCCTTTATTAGCAACTAATTCATTTTTAAAATGCTTTGCATTACAATGCGTACATAGAATATCCATTTTCCCAATATAATTTTCTAAAATAGGTTTAGTATGATTTGTATTATCAGGTGACGACTGAATAGTAAAATAATTATGATCAGATAAACTATTGTTATTATATGTATTGTTTTGTTGAAAAGCATTAGTTGTATTTGTATCGGACGAAGTTGATGGATTTGGAGCGATTGTATCATTAACAATTCTTGTTATGTTTATAGGTAATGTTTCGCTTACTCTACTATAATTATGATCAAATAAAAAGTTTTTAATATCATTATTTTCAGGTGAAATATTAATATGCGTCGGTGAGTATGTATGATGTGTAGTATATGTTGAATCGTATAAAGTCGAACC
>OZ024710.1:8458224-8489584 GCA_964016945.1 Microplitis deprimator | reverse complement strand
AACGACATCCTAAGAACCACAATATTTTTTACCTGTAAATTTTTCAATAATTTCTACGGGAATCTGCCACTCTCTCAACAAATTAATTAATTTTTCTGCTTAAGTCCCGCCATTTTATTGGGATGAACCACAAAAATAAAAAGCTTGATGTAATTTTGAATATTTATTGATGCGTATTCTCGTACAGTTTAAATTGTAACAATAACAACACATATATTATTTGCTATAAGACAAAGGACATTAACATAGTATACTGTCCACGCACATGTGTATATAGTTACAAATGTTTAGGTATGTAGGGAAGAAAGAGTGATTGGTCACAATGTGTCTTGTGGCTCACTCTTTCTTCCCTACATACCTAAACATTTGTAACTATATACACATGTGCGTGGACAGTATACTATGTTAATGTCCTTTGTCTTATAGCAAATAATATATGTGTTGTTATTGTTACAATTTAAACTGTACGAGAATACGCATCAATAAATATTCAAAATTACATCAAGCTTTTTATTTTTGTGGTTCATCCCAATAAAATGGCGGGACTTACAGAAGCAGAAAAATTAATTAATTTGTTGAGAGAGTGGCAGATTCCCGTAGAAATTATTGAAAAATTTACAGGTAAAAAATATTGTGGTTCTTAGGATGTCGTTATTTTTAGTCTTATAGGTTAACGAATAATTGATAATACGAATAATTGAATGAGTGTTAATGTAGCAAACATCAGACAAATGTAAAATAATTAATAAATCGGGTAAGTAATTAATAAGACAAAATTTTTACAAAATGCGCATTTAAAAAATTTTGAAATTCTTAAGTACATTTTTTATAAATTTTTTTTTTTTAAATAATTTATTCTATTTATTTATAATCTTAAATTTGGCTGATGCCTGCTACATTAACACTCATATAATTGATAACATATTTATTAATTAACTTTATAAATGTACATTCAATGAAGGCATTATTTGTATGTGAATTAATTAATTTGTTTGTAATTTTATTAGACAATGGAATGACAATCGAGTTATTACCAGATTTGACATAAAACGAGTTAAAAGAAATGTGTCCACAAATGGCCACAAGAATTAAAGTTCGACAAAAAATTGAGGCTATGCGTGCAGAAAATGTAAGTTTCTTATTTTTTATCTTTCATTTCATCATAGAAAAGTAACTGTACTATTGTTGTAATGACAATGATATTTCTATACATACCTGTATATGTAGAAATGATATCTTTATTTCACTACCATTATCTATTTTTCAGTACGATAATGCAGCTAAGGATGTCAATAACTCTTGTGCTATTGATGACATGATTTGTAATGAATCATTAAATTCAGATCGAGCACATTTATCACTAAACTGCGCTATATGCCATCAACCGATTAATAACTTTGAAGATTATGTTGTACACTTAGCCAATATTCATAAGATAACCCGTCAGTTCGTTTGTCCGATATCAAACTGCTATAGATCTTATCACTCTAAACATAGTTTAAAATATCATCTAAACAATAGCCACGATGCCAAAAAAGTAATATCAGTAGGGGAAAATAAAAGATCGGTTTTCATTAAAAATATAATTGAATCAAATCATTATGAATCAGGCTCACAAAACATCAGCATGGCTTCAGACAGTTTTAATAATTCTGATAATAGAGAGAATACTGATAATACTTTTTGTAATGCAGAGAGTGAAGAAAGGGAACCGTCAAATATTCAAAATAAATATTTTATTCAAATTGAACAATTTATATCTCAACTATACAGCTTTCTCAATATACCAAGATCGTTCATACAATCTTTAATTAAATTAGTAGAATTTTTAGTCTTAACTGTTGTTACCGATATTTCAAAAATTTTTAATAATGTTGATCATGACACGCAAAATGCAATAAAACAAATGATGTTTATCATATCTCAAATAAAAAACTCATTGTTGCATTTGGGCACGGAGTATAAGCGTCTTCAACATTTTCAACAATCTAAATGTTATGTTAAACCTTTAGATGAAGTTATTGGTACTGAAAAAAAGGAAAAAAAAATTGACGATAAGATAATTTTATCTTTAAAAAATAAGAATGCTTATATTGTTCCTAATGATAAAACTTTAAAATTATTTCTGGAACTACCTGGAGTTTTCGAAACAATTTTAAATTATCAAAAAACACTAATACAAGAAAAAAATAAAAATAATTCCATCTTGCGAAATATTGTTCAAGGTAGCTTATAGAACAATGTCAGTAACAATTTTGATAAGGATCAGATTTTATTGCCTTTGATAGTATTTTTTGATGATCTCGAAACTGGCAATCCTCTCGGAAGTCATGCTGGAAAAAACAAATTAGGGGCTGTTTACACTTCTATCGCCACAATACCACCAAGTATGTCAAGCCGTTTGGAAAATACATTTTAAGTCTTCTATTTTATTCAAATGATAGAACAACATATGGCAACAAAGCTACGTTTAATAAATTTATCACAACTTTAGAAAATTTAGAAAAAGTTGGAATTCAAATATCTATAAACAATAAAGAATTAAATGTTAAATTTATTATGGTAACGATGTCAGGTGATAATTTAGGGCTTCATAGTGTTCTGGGATTTTTTGAAAGTTTTAATGCAACTAACTTCTGCAGATTTTGTTTAATAAATAAAACTGATTCAAGAACTCAAGTATCAGAAAATACAGAAATAATAAGAAAAGTTGACGATTACGAAATGCACGTAAAAAATGAAGTCAATATTAAAGAGTCTTGTGTCTGGCACAACTTGCCGAATTTTCATGTATATAAAAATTTAACCTGCGATGTGATGCATGATCTTATGGAAGGTATTCATAGATATTCTATGGCTCTCATAATTGAAAATTTAATCAAAAAGAATTATTTTACTTTCGAACAGTTGAATTCCAGAATAAAATACTTTTTGTATGAAGATTTAGAATCTGTTCCGCCGATGATTAATAAAAACCACTTAAAGAATAAGTATCTAATAATGTCAGCTTCTGAAATGTTGAGTTTAGTAAGGAATTTTTGTTTTATAATTGGTGATACGGTAAAAGAAAATGATGATGTTTGGCAGTATTTTCTTTTATTACTAGAATTAACGACATTACTTACATCTCAAACTTTCACGATTGAGTTAACTGATTATTTAGAAAGTTTAATAGTTCGGCATAATGAAACATTTATAAGAGTATTTGATGAACACCTGAAACCGAAGTATCATATACTTTTACACTATTCCAGAATAATTAAAAAAATTGGACCACCGATTCATTTTAGTTCTTATAAAGGTGAATCAAAACATTTACACATAAAAAAAGTAAGTAATTCAATTACCTCGCGAAAACAATTGCCTTTGTCAATAGCAATTCGATGCCAACTGGACTGTTGCTTCAGATATTTATGCAAAAATGGATTAAATAACATTGTAAGTGTTAGTAAAAATATTCAGCAAAGTATTACTAATGACAATGAATATTCTGTTCCTTGGTATCAAATTAATGGAGTAAAATATAAGGAAGGTATGGTAATATTAACTAATTTCGACGAGATGGATCAGCCAGTGTTTTATCTAATTGATGATATACTTATTGACAAAAAAAATGATGAAATCATTACTTTTAATAGTTTATCATTACGAATAATTGAGTTCAATTCTCACTTCAATGCTTATCATGTCGTTAAATCTTTGCAGAAAAAATTTATTCCGATAGAAAAATGTTTATCTCATCCATTTATTTTACGTGAGATTAGTAATAAATTATTTGTAAGTTTAACAAAAATGTAACCATATATCAAAAAATGAGTTCTGTATATTTTTTATTTGTACTTTATAGGATAACTTATAATATAAAATTTCTCTTTATTGTAAACGATTCTTAATTTTGTAAAAAAAATATATCTCAGTTTTGAAAAGATATTAAAGTATATTTATTTATTTTAACTGATTATTTATTTCATGAAGAATGAATTTTTAATAAAAAATCGACTAGAAAAATTATTATTTTTAACTGAATTAGAATATTTTTAAATTAAACTAATTAGTTCTTTAAATGAATATAATATAGTCTAGATGTGAGTTTTTAATTTTTTTATTTCAAGATTGATAATTTTAAAATAAGTCTACATTTATTTTATACGAAATAATTTTACATCTTCTAATAAATTCAATTTTACTTGAAATAAACTAAATATTACTTCGTTTGAATATTCGATTTTTCAAAATAAATCGATATTGTATACATTCGAGAGTCAGATGTTTTTAGAATGAACTGATATCGATTACGTTTCAAAGAACGATGTTTTTAGAATGAGTCGATATGATTCTTAAACCAAGAGCAAAATTTTCTTGAGCCAACCAAATTATTTGTTTGTTTGAAAAAACTAGGACACTTAAATCTTGAACATATGTTCTCGAACCAAGATTTTCATTCTTTATTAAAGACTTTCATGTATCTTAATTCAAACAAATGTGTTTTCTTTTTTGAAGAAGGTACTTTTCAAACAAGAAAATCGAATTATTTAATTCAAGACTTTATTTTTGGAAACGATTTTCTTCTTGGACCAAGAATTCCTTTTTTTCTGTGTAGCAACAATCTACTGCCGCAACCTGTCACCAAGTTGCCCGCAAAAGTTGGTATTTCCAAAGTTGATAGACACTTTCTGAAAAAGATGGTGGCAAAAGTTGGCAATTCCACAAGTTGACGGAAAATTGCTTTCAATTTTCTCAAAAACCTGCCTTCGAATTGCGGCTTTTCACTGGCACCAACTTTCTCAGAAAGTTGGCAGTAACCTGTAGCCAAAAGTTGCAAAAGCTGGATTTGTCGACGACTTGTCGTCAAGTTGGTCGCAAACTAATGAATACCAACTTTTTGACGAGCAACTCGTGCTATCAGGGTTAATTAAAAAAATTAATTTAATGTAGTTTTTTTTTTTACCAATGAAAGACATTCTTTCTTACTATTCGATACAAAAACTATTGTAACGGATTGAGTAGGAAGGGCTTTCGACACTCGTGTGTTAGCAACACTCGCTTAACGGCTCGTGAATCAATCACACTCGTTTTCGAAAGCACCTTCCACTCAATGCGTTAATATTACTATTCCACTATAACTTCAAGGAAAGCAATGCAATTTTAATAAGTTTTTACATTTTCAAGTAATTGATTTTAATTTTCATTGCTATTAGCATTGGTAATAATAGAATATTACTAATGTTCGAAATTTTTAGCATTATCATTAAAAGCTTAAACATTTGAGCACTTTGGTGATAAATAATGTATTACTATTCGTTTATTCTTGCGGCTCTCTGTTGTTTGATTTAACATCTGCGTAACAAAAAATAGGCTAAAGATTAAAATTATTTTAAGACAATTTTGTAGTTTTTGAAAGATTTTAACCATAGATTGAAGATTCCTTTAATAAGTAATTTACAGCAATAACTGCTTTTAAGTGAGATATTTTTAAGTAAACGTTTTACATTCACGTAGAAAAATAAATTTGTTAAGATAACAAAAGACGAGAGCAAACGAGTTTGTTGTGATAACAAAATGAACTAATTGAATTGTTATTTACTGTAGAAATTTTTCGCTATCCAAAATTACAGAATTTCTTATTTGTCAATAATCTTCAATTTTTTACATTTTTTACTTCAGCAAGAAAAATTTTTTTAAGATTCAACTGTTTTCAGATTTTTTTTCATCTCCTATTAAATAAATTATGATAGATAACTTTTTTATTTTAACAATGTAATTCGTTACTCCGACAAAACCAATTGTAATTCTAACTAAACCAATTGTAACTTTAACAAAAGAATTTTGTTGTTTGAACGGGATGATTTGTAACTCTAACTAAGCAGTTTAGTTACGATAACAAAAAAAATTTTTCACTGTAACATAACATTTCTTACTACAAAAAAGTTTTGTTATCACATCAATGCTATCGTTACAAAATAATTATATAATTTATTATTTATATACCAATATAAAGATTTGTTACCATGTCTCATGTTACAATAACAAGAAATTTTCCTGCTTGTTAAGTATTTTCATATTGTTAAGTAATGGTCAGCTTTGAAAATTATTAATGTATTATTAATAGGCTAATTTTTTTTTCTTTTTTTAATATAAGAATCATCAGCAGCTGTACAGTTGAGGCATAGTCGTATAAAATTTATTTTTATTTGAACTTTGTTATAATATTATACTATAGATTATTTGCTGAAAAAAATAAAAAATATGGCACATAACACTTTAAGAGCCAGTAACTGAGAGGAAAAAAAAATAAAGAATATTTATATCAACACTATTTACATCGAAGATTTATTTAATACTTTTTTAAATTATGAAAATATTTAAGTGACAGCAATATAAAAGGACAATAAAAAAAAATTTAACAGCTCATTATTTAAGAAGATAAAATATTATGCAAATAATAATTTATGCTAAAATTGATTTGTATGATCGAGAAAATTTATATTAATTATTGAGGTTTACGTAATGTGTTGATAAATATTTATGCTAAAAGATTGTCATAAAAATTATTCTTTTATTTTTCTATATTTCAAGTGAGCAAATAATTAAAATATCAATAATAGACACTGAGGGTAAAAAATATTTGTAACAGAGGAATTTTTTTTTATTTGATTTAATAAGAAATTAATTTTTTTCTTCTAGTAAAACAATGACTTAGAATAATTATCTGAAATAATTTTTAGGGCCAGAGATTATGTATTTTTTAATATTTAATTTTTGCTAAGTGTAATTGATATATGGTATTTAATTTCGTATCTACTGTATTGTACTACAAGTAGTTGAATTTTAATTAGTTTTGGCATATATTATGATTTATATGACTTGATGAAGTAAATACTCGAGATTATTGTATTAAAAATTGTAAAGTACCTGACGTATATGTAATATAAGAAAAACCCTCAATTTAAATTTATCAAAGATGTATAAGCTATTTAACTACTTGACGGTTAATTAGCATAACTTTTCCGTATTGAAGTGAAACAAATACGTATCATATTCGATCAAATCCAACCAGTTACAAAATAAAAGTATGGTTGCTACAAAAGTTATCAAAGAACTACTCTCATAAAAGTTTGTAATGATAAAAATAAAAAATAAGTTAAATGCTATCGGAAGACAGAGAGGAGTGTTAATACAACAAATCAAACATTAAGTTGCTCACAAAACTTTGGCAAACTAGCAAATTTTTTATGATATTTTTGATATCACCGATTTCGTTGCTATTATTCATTATCATGGAACTAATAGCATGATTGAAGTATATATCAATGGCAATTAATTTTACGACAGATTCAGGAAGGCTTCTATCGCTTTTTAGTCGCAAAGTAATGTACAACCTGGGAAAAAATAATTTAGATCTCCATTAATATATCAATTGATCTATTTAGATCTATAGCAATTTCTCTAGATATCCTTTGATCTAAAATGTTATTATTATTTTTTTTTTTTAAAGCCCTGAAATCTTTCTTAATATCAAAATCATTTTTTTCTCAAGAATTTCTATGTTATGAAATAATTTATAACGAAAATTGTTACCTGTGTTTTTTTTTTTTTTTAGTAAACATAATTAATGATGATCTCGTTAAAGAAATATTGAAATCACTTGTGAATTTTAAAACTTGATATATTGAGCATTTACTAAATATATGTTTAATCATATTATATAATGACCGTAAAAAAACTTATTTTTATCCAGACCAATATCTCTGCATCATCGTTAAGAAATATGAGTTATGCAAATTAGTAAAGCGAAGAATTAAAAATTTAATTATTGAAAATGCAAATAAAAAAAAAGTCTTAAAAAAACATTTACTTATTAATGCTCAATAAAAATAAATCTATACTCCATTTAACAACAGCAGAAAATATATATTTGCATAAACTTTTTAGTTTTCAGTAAAAAATTAGTATTTTTCAAAAATTTAATTACTATAATATCTGTCCAAAATTAACAAGATGTCAAGATTTAATTTATATAAAATTCTCAAACATTTTTTTTTTAATTTTATTCAATTGTATAGCAAATAAAATACCATCGCATTACAATAATTGATGATAAAATATAAAAATGAAAAATAAAATTACCCGTGATATTACGTTTTATATAAAATTGAGGTCGTTTAACAATCGATTTGCACAATCGTCAATGGATCAATGACCTCTTTTAATATCAATAACCGATTGCATTTTAATCAATAATACTTTGCGTAGGACAATTAGTGTTGTTCTAAGCACATCAATTATTTATATTGTCTTTGGTATGATTACGTTCATATATAAACTTTATGAAACATAATTAATTTACTTGCTTATAAGCAGTTGTGAACAACTATAATTATTAATTATCACTATTACTTAATTAATACAATTTATATATTTACTAAAATGTTCATTTAATTTAAGTACCGTCACTCTTTTTCTTTATAACTTAATCATCTACGTAACATCTTATATCTCACGTGTAAAATAAAATTATTATTATCATTATCATTATCATTATCTTTTATCATTAAACTCAGGTATACATAAAATTTAGTATATAGTTATTCATTATATGAGTTTTAGAGTTCACAGTCATGTTAGTAATAATAAAATTCAATTTGTATGGAAATTTGTGTACTTGTAAGTAAGAACAATTCTTGAATGTGTTAGTTTAAGACATTCACTAAGTGCAGTTGAGTAGTGAAGATGTGTAAAGCGCGTTCGCTGATGAGGCATACATACATACATACATACATACATACATACATACATACATACATACATACATACATACATACATACATACATACATACATACATACATACATACATACATACATACATACATACATACATACATACATACATACATACATACATACATATATACATAAATATATATAAACATATATGAAGGCGCATGGAAAACACGAGTTGAGAAGCCGAGGGACTTTTACCTTTTAGGCCTTTAGTCGACTCGCATCGCACGCGCCACGAACATCGCGCCTTCGCTCAGGTTTAAAAAACTCTGTTGTTTGTTTTGAAAAATTATTCTTATCAAATTTACGCAGACTTTGGTTTTTTTTTCTTTCTCTCTCTCTCTCTCTCTCTCTCTCTCTCTCTCTCTCTCTCTCTCTCTCTCTTTAATAAACAGTCATGTGCGTAGAGAATTAAATGATAAGATTTAAATTAGAGTTATTAAATAAGTTGATGAGGTGAACACATGACGTGAAGTGTAAAGTGTAATGATATATAAAATAAAATAAGTATATTATTTATCCGGATGTAGGGATAAAAGTTTTACGCATGGATGCTTTGATCAAGAGTTTAATAGCTTTCGATGATGCTTTTATGCCGTTGATCAACGAGAGTTAGCGATTGTATTCGGTATACTAGTGCAGTTGCTTTGATAGAAATCAATCACTCGAAAATGCTCGGTTACTTTGGTAACGAGAGCATACTTGGATATTATTCTGTCAAAGCCATAGGTATATTGTATATATGTTTGTAATTATTTTTATATTTAATCGTAAACAAAAATATTATTAATAAAAAATAAAATAAAAAATTTAATCTACTTAAATTAGAGCTGGCAACAAATCTTGAGTTTAAAACACGGGTAAAACCCGTGTACATTTATATATATTTATATATAGTCTTTACTATAGCAAAAAGTCAAACATTTACTCGTTCCTTGTCACTAGAAGTTTTCGACGTAATTGTAGAACAGAGACGCGTTATAACCATATATCAGACAACCTGTGGTGACTCACAAAAGTCTACTGCCACTCGAAGAACGTCTGGAGAATACAAACCAACTTATTTTTTTTTTTTTATTTCATGTTATTCCTGAATTTTCATTTAAAAGAACTGCTTACTAGCAAATATAGCATCAATTTGTCATACATATAACGGTTTAAATATACATATACAATGTGATATTCTCTATTAATAACTATTCTATGTCCTCAACAAAGTTAATAAATCTTCTTGTCTTAATAAATAAAGGATATAAATTTATTAATTCAATATTCACCTGATTACAATTATTTAACTCTAATGCCACTGATATTTCTCTCTTGTCACATCACCACTAACCATTCTCTTCAGTTATCTCACATTCCAACTGGAAATCGTCATCGTATTGTCGCGGATATACTTAAGTATATATTTAGATCAAATGAGATATTGTTAAATTAGAAAAAAAAAATAATCATAAAAATGCTCTTTAGTATCCAATGGAAATTAGAACTATAAAAAAAAATTTTGAAAATATCAAACCCTCATAAAATCGTTAAAAATTATCATAAAATGAAAATTAAAAAAAAAAATCGGTCTGTCAGTTGACCCTGCGGGCCAGCCTCAAAACTTCCCGCCGTTTTCGAGCTCCTTGAGCTCGAAAAATTGTTGTGGATACATTTTCGAGCTCGAAAATACTTTTGTATGCCTTTGTTTTCGAAAAAAAACGTTTTTTACCATTTTTTCTCAAACGATATCTCTCGAACTAATAAAGCGATTGAGATGGTTAAGATGGCAATCGACGCGTTTTATAGAGTTCTACAACTGATCAGACTTTGAAATTTATTTATCGAATCGTTTTTGAGAAATTTCAAAAATACTAAAAAAAATTTTTTTTTTTAATTCTTTCGACAACGGTATCTCTCGAAAGAATTAACCGATTTTGATGGTTGAGGTGGCATTCGACGCAGTTTATGAAGCTTTAGATCCCAGTTGATTTTGGAATCAATTCATCGAGCGAATTAAAAGTTATTCAAAAAAAACATTTTTGAAAACATTTTATTTTTGGAATATCTCCGAACGTACCCTACCGATTAAGCTCAAATTGTCAGTGCTTATAGTAAACAACAAGCCGCGTCGAATGACACCTTGACGATCAAAATCGGTTCATCCGTTCAAAAGTTATAGATATTTACATACGTACGTACGTACATACATACATACATACATACATACATACATACATACATACATACATACACTTGGACATCATCTTGAATTTAGTCAGAATAGCTTCCTAGAACCTCAAAACGTCGACATCTATTGGAATTTCGATTTTCACAAATCGGGGTGAAACCAATAACTTCCCGAATTTTTGAAAATTTGCAATTTTCTTAGCGGAAAGTTAAAAATGTAAGTTATTATATTCGGTATGTTATAATAAGTTATATATATAAGAGAAAAAAGCCGTGGAGGTAAAATTTTTTGTTATTTTGAAAATTTCAAATGGCCAAAATTTTGCAATTGACTGACCGATTTATCTCATGTTTGACTTTATCAACTTTCATTGCAATCCGTTATAAATTATGGACGCTATCGTGATGATAAGACGCGCTATATATATAAAATTTTGAACCAATGGTATTTTGGGAACCTACTCAACCAAAGAAGATATATTGTGGCAAAATTTTATGAAAATTTCTCTGTAACAACAAATACTATCGTTGGATTCCTTTAAAATTTAATTAAAAATATATCTTTGAGTGTATAAAAAATTTTTCACTCCAAGCGCACACGCCATGAGTGTACTTTGGAAACGCTTCAAAATTTTCAGCTATTTCACTCACGTTAAATCATTTCTTCATTTTTTGTACTGCACTATAATACGTTAAAATCTATATTATCGTAATTAGAACTTATTAAGGAAAAATCATGACAGGATATTAAAGTGATTGATTAATGAAATGATTCGAAAAAAATTAATTTAATTAAACAAACCTTAAATGTCAACTAATCTGTACACAGAAAAAAAGGATTTCTTGGCGCAAAAAATTTGTTCTTGTTCTAAGAATATTTTTACTTGACCCAAGAAATTGTCTGTATTATAAAGTGAAAATGAAAATTTTTTTGTGGTAGGAAATAATTCTTGAGCCAAGAACAATTTTTGTCTTCAATTCATATTACAAAATATTTCTTGCGCCAAGAATTTCTTTTTTTCTGTGTAAGGTCATTCGCGAGTACAATAACTCACAAAAAAAAAATCGATTTAATTCTTTCTCTATTAGCTGTTGTTTTTTGGTGGCAAAAACCCTATTGAAAATTACTATCCAAATCCTTTTTGTTTAATTATATAAAAAAAAAAATTTTAAACTGACAATGGGGTTAAACAAATATTTTTGTTTGTATCTTGTTTATTCATAAATTTACTCTATCTAACGAGCGATGACAACGTCAGAGGGACAGTAGTGTATTAAATAAGATAATATTTGTTGAACTTATAAAAAAACGGCGGTATTTTGAAAAAAAAAAATAAAAACTACGGTCTTAATTTAATATGTTATTTTCTTTTACTATAACATGAGATACTGAGGTATGAACTTTTTAATTTTTTAATCTCATTTTGTTATTATGTTGCCACAAATAAATTTTATTGGTTAGTTTATGTTATAATACTATATGATTTAATTTAGTTTGCATAGTTTTCAGTCATAAAATTTTATCCTCATGAATTATGATTGATGATAATTCAGTGAGTTGAATTAGATGGATGTATGAGCAGTGGATAGCCTCTCAAATAATACACCCAGAAGAGACTTTATCTTTAGATATTATACGAATTACATGTTTGATATGTTATGTATAGTAAAGTGGAAGCGTTATAAGTTTAAACCCACGCTCATACACTAGTCAGTTTATGCCAAATGCCCAGAGCACGTTTGCAAACTCAATGAAATTTAACGCCTTCACTTCCAACTCATTTTGCAACTCGTGTTCAACGTACTATGTCCACTAATAAATTTAAATATCTCCCTCTTTATTTCACTTACATCGAATCATTTAAATTTTCACTAATAAAATATTAAAATATTATGGACTGAGAAATTGTATCACATCATTAGATATTAATATATAAAATGTATACGCTACATATATTTATTTAAATTTCTGTATCAATTATAATAATCATTCGAATGCAATAAACATCAAAGTTCAAATTTACTTTTATGTATTTTCATTCAAATTGTTCATTCATTTATTTAAAATTTCTCTTTAACTTTCATTAAAATACGGTAAATTAATTTTAGCGCGGTATCATCATAAAAATATATAAATTTCGAAAAAATGAAAAAAAAAAAAAAAAGCAATTAGCGTTATAAAATAAAAGAGCCTGAATAAATACAATTTAAAAATAAATTTTGTTAATTAACAACTGAAGCGAATACGATCCGTAAAACACAAAAAAACAGTATGTACCTATTCAACAATTTTTATTTAATGCCTTCCAATAATTGATATTTTTTTAATTTTGTAATAAAATTCTCAATAAATTTTACTATTTTAAATATTATTTTTTATTAATAACAATCAAAACTAAATATGTAATAAAATAAAGTAAATATATAATTTATTGATTATACATTCTGTTAACGCAAAACTGTTTACTCATGACCATGGCTGTTACTATAGTTTCAAACGATAAAATTAATTTGATAACGTGTAATAGATATCATCTATAGAGATATTGAATCCATAGTAAATTGATTATTTCGTTAAATATATAAATTAAAATTTATGTATGGTATATGTTGTATTTATATAAATGTATACATGTATAAACTGATTATTTCATTGGCGAGCTATTAAAACTGTAATGAGAGTGAGAATATATATATATATATACATAGAGGGCAGTTACACTATACGAGTTTGCACCAGCGAGTCAGTCATTATCTGGAGTATTTCTAGTTCATTCGGCAGCAGAGTCGGTGCGATAGCCGAGGGAAGAAATGTCTGTCATTAGCGTATATAAGAACTGGTTTAACTTGATGTGTCATACAGTCTTTAAAAAACTTTTCATCATGACTGATAAATGGTCGCAATTAATAACCCCAACAGTCCAATTCATTTATATATTTTTACTATTTATAAATTTAATTCGTTACTACAGTTATTCGTTAAATATAAATGAAAGTCCATTCACGTTAACATTACGTGATGTCTGATAGTGATATATTTGTTTCACAGATTCTCAAGATGTCGACCTGGACGCGATCCTCGGAGAACTATGCGCTTTGGAGAGACGATGTGATGGGGACATTGCTTCCACTCCGGCGCCAGATACGCAACGAACTGGAAGACCTAACAGTGGAAGAATTAATACTGGAGACAACACAGACATTGGAAAAACTGATGGAGGTATGATTGTATTTCATGTAGATGCAATGTCCATTGGATTTTACTTTAACTCGACACAATAATTATTGTTCGTTTTTCTTATTTTATTTTATTTATTTATTTTTAAGGAATGCGCACCGATAGTCCCGATAACGATAGTGCCTTCTCGGACACGGTGTCGATGTTGTCAAGCGAAAGCTCAGCAAGTAGCAGTGGTTCTGGACACAAACCACCTCAGGCCGCCATGCACACGGCTCCTCAACAACAATCACATCAGCTGATGGGTAAATTTTAATATTAAAATAAAAATTAATATGATACGATTAATATGAACTATGACAAAAATAATATCCCATTTTAAAATACTTTTAGATGCTGCCAGTAGAGCTAAAGCTGAAAAAATACGACTGGCATTAGAGAAAATGCGGGAAGCCAGTGTTCAAAAACTTTTTATCAAAGCTTTTACACTGGATGGAAGTGGAAAAAGTCTTCTTGTCGACGAAGGAATGAGTGTGGCTCATGTTTGTAGATTATTAGCTGATAAGAATCACGTAGCGATGGATCCAAAGTGGGCTGTCGTTGAGCATCTGCCTGAGCTTTTTATGGGTAAACTTTTATTATCCATATATCGCGTTACAGATATGCCATTAAGGTTTATTCTTGCAAAATGTATTGTGGAAAAGACACAAGGGCGTATAAAAAATTTATTATTTTTTCGTTGGTCGATGTATTTTTCATCTAGTATACAGATTGTTACTCTCATGCATCTTGACTGTTCCTGTGAATCCTTTTCACAATTTATCATTGCATTCTGTAAATTTTAATTTTAAATTCAATTTTTATAAAATAAATATGTTTATTTACTACCATTTATAAGTATGAAAATTTTGAATTTTTTTTTATATTATGCTCTTACGGTTTCTGGAGTAAACATCGATAATCATGAGGGAGTACTTTTAAAAAAAAAGAAGTTTGTATTTATTAATTTTTAATTTTCTAAATGAAAAATCTATTAATTTAAAAAATAATAATTTTTTTTTCTTTTTTCAAAAAAAAGTAAAAATGAAAAAATTTTTTATATTAATTTCTATACTTCTAAGTGATAAATAGTGATTTAAGAAAAAAAAAATTTTTTATTCGGCCTTATGGTTTCGGCAACACGATATATTTTTATATCCTATAAATTTATGTTTAGAGTAAAAAAAGTAAATTGTGATTTTTATAATGGTTGTAGAGAGGGTATACGAGGATCATGAGTTGTTGGTTGAGAATCTACTATTGTGGACAAGAGATTCGAAGAATAAATTATTGTTTGTTGAGAGACCAGACAAAACTCAACTTTTCCTATCACCCGAGAAGTACCTACTTGGTCAATCAGACCGAAATACAGGCGAGTACGACGACCATTCAAGGAACATCTTGCTTGAGGAGTTCTTTTCCAGCAGCAATGTTGGAGTACCCGAGGTAATTACAACAAGTGTAATATGAAATAGTTTTTTTATTTTTTATTTTTTTTTGTCACGTCAACTTCCGGGCTTAAAGCCAAAAAAAATTTTAAGCTGACGAGTTGGCAGAATGACTCCTAATAGAAATAATGTTTAACATTTTATTTATTTTTGTTGCGCAGGTCGAGGGTCCACTATACTTGAAGTCAGACGGTAAAAAAGGCTGGAAGAAGTACCACTTTATTCTACGCGCTTCCGGTCTTTACTACTGGCCTAAAGAAAAGGCGAGAACTGCTAGGGATCTTGTATGCTTAGCGACATTAGATGTAAATCAAGTGTACTACGGTGTTGGTTGGAAGAAAAAATATAAAGCACCGACAGATTTTTGTTTTGCCGTCAAGCATCCACGGCTTCAGCAGCCCAAGTCAACCAAGTACATTAAATTTTTGTGTGCTGAAGATAATGCCTCGTTGGAGCGATGGATGGTCGGTATACGTGTAGCCAAATACGGAAGACAGCTGATGGAAAACTACAGGACACTAGTAGATGAACTTGCGCAAGAGGACTTGGATATTCTGGCACACGCTAGGTCCTGCTCTGTCAGTTCAATCGCTGTACCACCAAGTAGTCAGACCCAGTACAATACTACCAATGATAACGCTAGACAATTCACGGAAATGAACAGGCACAATGGTACTGACAACGCCCGACAGTATGATAATCAACGGCAGAGTTATAACTCTGAACAACGACAGAGTTATACAAATGATGGTAGACTCAGCCGTGCAAGTAGCTCGAGTTCCAGTGGATGTCTATCAGATGGAGCACCAAGCAGTTGTGAAGTTGCTTTTGAATGTGGCGAATTTCCTACAGGTACAATAAAACGTAAACCTTCGATGAATCCAAAGTTGCCATTAACTTCAATCACAAGACAATTAAAAGAAGTCGGTGAAACTGTACGAGATGAACCAGATTCTTGTCCAAGTCCTACTAGTTCAGGATCTGGTACACTAACACGAAGACATAGTCGTAGAAGAAGCGGCACTGATTCTGACGGCTCAGGAACTTTAAAAAGACATCACAGATCTGGAAATGCTACCCCCGTTAGTCCTATTCCTCCAGGTACTCCAGTCCGTGAGAGAGTCAGTCCTATGAATTTCACAAGAACAGAAAGCCAAGAACCTAAAACCCCAACTAGTCCAATACCCACATGTATGATGGACTCAATTACCTCTTTACCACCTCCACCATCACCTCCAAGATTTACGGAAGAAATAGAGTCTGATGGTGAGCCTTTACCACCACCACCACCACCAGAAATGTTCCGATCAAATTTATCTTTGGATTCATTACCACCACCACCGGCTCCTGGTGAACTACCAATTTGTGATGCTACTGATTTTTCTGGGTCATCTCTTAGCCTAGTCTCATTACCACCACCACCCAGTCCACTTGTTGGTGAAACCGGTACCATTAGACGTGCCAGGCCTAATAAACAATCAACACCAACAAATTCTACGTCACCTGAATCCACTCCAACTCACACACCAACGCGGAACAACACGAATCAAATTTACGGAATCATTAATAATAACAATAATAATAATAATAATAATAATAATCCAACTGCAAATCAAAATTGTAACTTTACTTCCCAAAATAATGGATACGCACACAACCATGTGTCCAATATGTCAGCACACGATTCTTATTCCGGATCTAATGCTAGTACACCAACTTTTACGCCAAGTTCACCAAATTTTGCAACACCACCGCCATTTGTACCACCTCCAGCTTATGGTGCTCAACAACAGCAACAGCAACAGCAACAAAATAGTCTTCAACGGCAAAATTATACATCTGATCAAATTTACGGAACTTATCCAGCTGCACAACAATGTGGGCCAGCAATAAGGCCTAATCCAAATATGGATACAATAAGAAGAAGTGCTTTGAAACAAAATTCTGGGCACTACGCTACTCCACCGTACCTTGCAGAACTTAAAGCTGCCGCTAGTCCACAACCACAAAGACGAGTAACTATTCAAGAGCCTCCAATTTCACCTAAAACTAAAAATGGTAATGGTAAAAAAATAACATTTAATTTACCACCACAACAAGAACCAGGAAGCCCAGCATTACCACAAAGAAAACCTATGCCACCAAGAAGATCTGATAGTACACGACTGACTTCACCTAAAAAATTGGCAGCATCTGATCAAGCACCACCCGGTGATTTTCTAAAAGATCTTCAGCGAGTTATGAGAAAAAAATGGCAAGTTGCACAAAAGTGTAAATTAGATTCAACGACAACACCACACGAAGTACTTGGTTTTCGTGATCCTCCACCAGCAATTGCTGATTACAGAGAAACAAATGTCTCTAATTGGGTACAAGAGCACTACGGTGCTGACAATTTGTATGAAAATGTATACACAAATGATCCAAATGCTCCTGTTGAGTATGCATCAAGCCCAGCACGACAAACAACAGTTAGATTTGCTGATGAAAATATAAGTATGAATATTGCTAATGTAATAGCAAGTAAACGACGGCCACCACCACCACCACCAAAAAGAGCGGAAACTACTCATCTAACTACACGAGCAATGCACTGACAATAGCAGATAATAAAGCCTCATACCCAGAGGCGGCAACGATGGTTCTCTTGTTTTTGCGATTGGTGGAAACACTGATTAATCTTCAAGATTTATCGTCATTAAATATGTACTTGCTAGGCTGTTACTGCTACTACAATTACTACTATTTCCCCAATACAACGGCCATTACATAATTTTATTGGCTGAATATTTTTACGTCGCTAAAAACAATACTCACTTAATTGCCCACTCATTTTGAATTTTAATTATTCATTGTCATTTAGTACTGGATACTATTGATATTTAAATAAATAATTACGGCTTGAAATAATAATTTTTTTTTTTTTTTTTTTTCATTAAGCAACAAAACAACGACAGACCGCGCAATAAATTTTTGCTGAGATTTACATTAAGCAATGGAATATCATCGTAGTGTAGAAAAAAAAATTATAGAAAAAATTTTGAAAAAAAAATTGAAAATAAAAAAAAAAAATAATAATAAATCCAACTGTCATTTACATATAAGTAGACTTAGGAAATACTGCAGCACACACTAAGGATGTGATACAAATTTTAAGCTCGCTTAATTAGTAAAACACTGCGATCAATTTATATTAATTTTTTAATAAATGTGCAACTATATACAAATATATAACTCGCAAAAAAAAAATTAAATATATATGTATACACATACGAGACTATACGAAATATACGTACGTGCAATTATATAAATAAAAATAATTGACGATTGATAAAAAAAATGATTTTTTTTAAGTAACAAGCGTCCGTCAGAAATATAAATATAATATGAAATGCACAAACAAACATTGGACATGTTACTTTTTTTTGCGTATTTTGTTAAGCGTCGATGAGATATTGATTAATTTTTTTATTTTTCTTTATTAATAAAGGTGCTTTATGTAAGAAATTTTATCAGTAAAGTTTAATTATAACAATTGGGTAAACATAATTAACTTAATACATGTATAGTTGAGGTATAAAATTAAGTATGTCATTTTATAGATATAATAAACGCGATTATTAAATAATATATAGATGAACCTCAGTGTGTAATTAAATAAATTTTGTTAATTATTATTATTTTTTTTTATTTCTACATATTTAATATCGCGTTAATAAAATTTATAATTTAAACTTTTGCACGACTTTTTCATAACTGAGATCTCGTTAATGCCATTTTTTGATAATGATATACACGAAAAGTAATATTAATAATAATAATATTAATAATAATCATAATAATATCATCCTGGCTACAGTGTCAGGCTTGACATTAATTGTTGGTGTCCTTAGAAGGATAAAAGTCTTTTGTATCTGTATTAGCTAGGACACCAACTTGTTCATAACAAGTTAAGTTTCTGGTATCGCGGATGCAGAAGGCTGCTATCCTCAAATTTTTCCATCTAAGACTACGGAACTTGGCTTGCTGCGGTTGCTAACCATCTTGTTGATGGAGCAACGCAGCAGTAACGGATGGTGCTCAGGAGTGGCCCTCAGTAGAGTCGGACTACCGAGGGAAACCCCCTGAGAATTTAAACAAACAAAATAATATTAATAATAATAATAATAATTATAATATTAATAATTAATAACAACAATGATAATAATAATAATAATAATAATAATAATAATAATAATAATAATAATAATAATAATAATAATAATAATAATAATAATAATAATAATAATAATAATAATAATAATAATAATAATAATAATAATAATAATAATAATAATAATAATAATAATAATAATAATAATAATAATAATAATAAAAATAATAATAATAAATGCAATTATTTTGTGTTTTATAAGCCATTAATTATATGTTTATTAATTCCCATTAAAAATAATTAAATTGGGGTTTTTTAGATTTGTAATTATATATCTACTGTATTTACATTTTTATTGTGGTATAAATTTACTACGAAATATTGCGTGGTGGAATTTTTTTGCGCATATTTAATAAGTTGTTGGTAATGAAAAAGAAAAAAAAACCATACATTGACTAACAATTCTTTGGTATGAAATTTTTTCCAATGTAAAAAATAAAAGTTAATGATAAAGTTCTTTAAGTTTTTTCACATATGAATTTTTAACTTATGAGTCGTCGATTATCAACTTCGATATGAAAATTTTACCTTCAGCTTACCATAGTAATGGCGCGAAAATATAGAAATTTAAAAGCTAAAATAATTTTTTGTTTTTACTACTTATCACTTAAACAATTTGGAATCTTCATATAAAAACGTTGACATCCGTAAGGCCTTCAATTTTTTTTTAATTTAATAGAAACTGATCATTTATGTTTTTTTTTATAATTTCTGATTTTTCTTGCGAGAACTAGAAAAGAAAAATAATATATTTCAAAACATTACTAAATTAGATTGTTATTTGATTCGTTATGCTATGGGCAAATTACTCTGATAAAATATTCATAAAAAAATTTATATCAGAGTTGATAATAGTCTCACAAGCTAAATGTGTATGTACGAATACCTAAAGAATAAATCACAAGATTTTATTTTTTACAAGGGTAATTGAAAGATAAATAATAATAAAAAGTTTTCAAGAAAAAATGTTTGTTTTTTGTATTTAAAGAAGCTGAAAGTCGAAACAAAAAAAATATACAAAGAAAAAGTAACAATTTTACATGAAATCATATCTATTAAAAAATAGTGGTATATATAATAAATGATATTTATAATTATTATTTGTTATATATGGTAAAATATGCAAGAACCAATTGTAACTTTTTGAGCCTTATTGCAAGCTGACATCCCCAATTTTATAATCGATTAAAATTTTTATAACAATTATTATTATAAACAAATGAATAAAAAAAAATATATATAAAATAAAATACTTAAAGAACGAAATAATTAAAAAAAAAAAGTGATTTTGTATCTGAATAATAAGATAATAGCCTGTAAATATATCAGGCTTTTTTTAAAAGTAGATAGCTTCTTCTCAATTAGATAACTTTGTCGCCGCTAATTCGTAATATTAGCAAAGTTGACCACGGTTGGATGTTACGGGTTAATTTAACTTTTTTTTTCTTCATTCGCATTTTCTACGTTAATTTCTGATGATTATTTATGAGCTTAAATATCATGTGTATTATATTTAAATTATTTACATATTAACAATCAGAAATTTTAAGGAATTACTAATTAATTATTACTTTGAATAATCAGTTTAAATTTCGTTAATACAAAGAAAAAAAATTATTATTTTTTGCTCTAAGAAAATGAAGAAAAGAAAAACAATTTTCAGCACATAGATAAATTGTAAAAAAAATATTGCTCCTAAGTGGGACTTAAATTTAGTATAATTGGCAGTCATTAAATGATTATAAAAAAAAAAAAAAATGAATAATAATTATTATTATAATAATAACAAACGACATATTTTTATTATTGAACGTTTAATGTTTGATCTTTTTAAGTTGTATGTATGTTTATGTAAATATTGTAATGAATGGTATTACGAAAGAAATAAATCCAATGGATTAATATAAACGATATTTATGCATTAATAAAGAATAAAATGATTTATTGTAACAAAAATGAAATAAATGACTAAAGTAAATAAAAAATAATAAAAAATAAAAAAATGGACATAAAATATTTATCACATTTGAAGGGATGAATTATGCCAACCGTGAATCCTACGGGGTGAATAAAATTATCCGCAAAAAGTAGATTTTTTTTGCGCTTTAATTTACCCTTTCTGCGAATAATAAATGTGAATTATTGAAAAATACATTTTGATCTGAAAATCTGTAATCGATTTAAATCCGAGTATGATTTTATTAACTAGCTACATAGATTCTTTTATGAATTTATTAAGTTGGTTGTAATCGACTCAGATTTAATATTCGTGACAATACTATTGTTTTTATTATTTTCCAATTTAAATTTTGTTTATTGGGTATTTTTGAAATAAAAAATATGCGCAACAGTTAAAATAGATATTACATTCATGTTTTTATGTAAATAAATTTTTCGTATATTTCAATTGTGCTTTATATATTTATTTTACCTATCCTGTAGTGTAATTAAGAAAATTAAATATAAAAGTTAAAATTATTATTTTTATTTTCGAAAGCCGATTTTTCAACAGATTTCGACGTTCTTGAGGTCCTACACTCAGAAAATTAAGTAATTGTGTTTATTATGCTAAATTTTTAATTCCAATCATCTAGAATGATTAGAATGTTTTTCAATGCAAAAATAGTTAGTGTTATAATTTTTTTTATTAGAATTGATAATTTTTGGATGATAACTTCTGCAATAAATTTCGTAACAGTTACTATCAGGATGGTAATATTTACTATCAGGATGATAACAGTTGATATTAGGATGGTAACAGTTACATTAGGATGATAACAGTTACTATCAGGATGGTAACAATTATAATTTCTGATGGTAACTGTTACCATCTGGATTATAAATATAACTATTTAGAATAATTATAATAATTAACTCTATAGTTAACATACAGGATTGTAACAATTATCATAAATATGGTGAACATTACAATCTAGATGATTTATATAATCATCTAGATAATATTTACTGCTATCTGATTGATGGTAGAAATTTTTACCATAACTAGACAATAACTCCTATTATTTAATTTTCTGAGTGTAGGAATCTATTCCGACTATTTTCTAGGGGATGTCTGAGAGTATGTATGTGTGTATACTACGTACGTTTGAAGCAGCGTTTGAAGAGGCTTATTAATTCCAACAATTTTTGAGAAATTGAGCATAATCGGTACGGTACATTCAGGGATATTTCAGAAATAAAATTTTTTTAAAAATGTTTTTTTTAGGATAACTTCTAATTTACTTCATGGATTGAATCCAAAATATAATCAGCTTTTACACTCTATGCCGCGTCGAATGCCACCTCAGCCTTCAAAATTGAATCATTTGTTCAAGAGATATCGTTAACGGAAAAATTTCAAAAAAGTGTTTTTTTTGAATAAAATTGAAAACGTTTCATTGATTATTTTAGAAGAAAAAATTCAGCGTCAGAGTATGAGTTCGAAAAATATCGGCAAGGAAAAATTGAAAGGATAAGAATTGTCCTCATTTTCCAAGGATAACTCACTATAAAATTTATCAAATGTACCTAAAGCTAAACCAGTCTACCATTTTACAGTCTTTTTCGATCACTACAGATTTCATTACAATCGTTTAATTAGCTTAAGTAATATTATCCAAAAAATATAAGAAAACTTACTGCACGAAGAGAAATGTATAGTAAATATTACTACTCACTTCGTTCGTGCGCTCAACTTCGTTCTGGTGGGCAATCGACAACTTACCGCACTAGTTGTACAATATACTATTTAGTGTTTATATCATGCTAATTCTATCTTTGATGTTTAATTTTAATTTCATATTAAAGTAAGACAAAATTAAAAACTAACAATAAGAGTATATGTAAAAAAAAAATCAAGATAAAAAAATAAGATACAAAGTAAGACAGAATTCAAGACTAAAAATAAGGTAAAAAATAAAACAAAAGTTTAGACTTACAGTAGGAAATCGAATTCTTTGCGAAATCGGTCTCTGGTGTCATACGTTAATAGAAGAAAAGTTATAGAGGTCGAAATTAAAGGAAAACTCGAATTTTTATGATGAAAAAAATTTTTATGTTTCTATCCGTAAACTGGCAGGTTTTCCTTTTTATTGTTCTGCAATAAAATTTCTTCTAGATAATAAAATTATCCATGAAAAAGGATCTTAAAGTCGTTTGAATAGAGCTCATAGAAAGAAAAGTACAGATTTCTTAAGTTGAGAAAAATTGCATCATTTAAAAAGATTGACTTTTTTGCTTTGATCAATGATGACTCTGCGCCAAATCGTCGTAGAGACTTTTTGAGGGCAGTAAATTAAAGGGCATAGACCTTTTATGACGAGCAAAAATTTGGAAAATTTTTTTGCGGTAGTTTTCTTAGGATTACACCGGAACCGTCCATGATAAAAATTTTTGACGTCCAGGTCTGAAAACTAGACACTTAAGGCTACAATTTGCTTTTTTATTTTTAGTCGACGACCATTTTCCGTCAAATTACAGCATGTTGAAGATCACTCAAAAATTAATAATTTTTTTTATATCCCTTAATATTTGTGACCAGTGTACATTGAAAAAAATTTTGATTTTTAGAGAGAAAGTCACCGGTGCTAGGCAGCAGCGAAAGTAGTTCAGTGCTCGCCATTAGATCGCACCCAACCTCTTGTGCACGGAAAAAAATAATTGCCAATCGGTCGCCGCTACCGATTATTTTTTTCCGTGTGCTGTCCCTGGTTCGATATATATTTCAGAGTTGTTATATTCCATACGCGGAGAGAAAAATATCGTCAAAATGAGTATACGTATCGTCATTCTGGCTATACGCCGTATAGTCAACTTACTTAATGATACGCCGTATAGCCAATTCAGCTCTACAGAGTATCCTCACAGTGGATCGTCAAAATGACGATCCGCATCCTTATTTTAAGCATTTTATGAATCGCTGACATGACTATTGCGCAAACTCTGTATTTAGGCATTCGGCAACCGAGAACGATAAAACGTATAGCCAATTTAGCTATACGGATCCTCACGCTGGCGATACAGATACCTATATCAACGAAACTACATATCGTTACAAAGGCTATTTGTCGTATTTTTGAATTAAATAAATGAATACTCATCCTAACCTAAATGCAAATCTTTAAATTAACGATACTATAGATTGTTAAATTAACATGTGAGTATTCTTAAATTAGGTATACGAATCGTTATTCTGACGATACGTCATTTGAGGATACATTGGATAGTCATTCTGACGAAATTTTTCTCTCCGTGTACTTGAAACAAATTCTGGCACGGGTATTCCTCTGTTATTTGACGAAGTGACGAGTGCCTGATTTGGTAGTCATATAGTATAGATGCTATATTACATTGTGACAATAATGTCTAATATTTTTGTTTCCTTGAATAATTTTTAACTTCCCGCTAAGAAAATCGAAGATTTTCAAGAATTTCGGGAAGTTATTGTTTTCACCCCGATTTGCAAAAATCGAAATTCCAACAGATGTCGACGTTTTGAGGTTCTAGTAAGCTATTTTGACTAAATTCATGATGATGTCCGAGTGTATGTATGTATGTATGCATGTACGTACGTACGTACGTATGTAAATATTCTGTAACTTTTGAACGGATGAACCGACTTCAATCGTCAAGGTGTCATTCGACGCGGCTTGTTATTTACTATAAGCACTGAAAATTTGAGCTTAATCGGTAGGGTACGTTCGGAGATATTCCAAAAATAAAATGTTTTCAAAAATGTTTTTTTTGAATAACTTTTAATTCGCTCGATGGATTGATTCCAAAATCAACTGGGATCTAAAACTTTATAAACCGCGTCGAATGCCACCTCAGCCATCAAAATCGGTTTATTCGTTCAAGAGAAACCGTGAACGAAAGAATTAGAAAAAAATTTTTTTTTTAGTTTTTTTAAAATTTCTCAAAAACGACTCGATAAATCAATTTTAAAATTTGAACAGCTCTAGAACTCAATAAAACGCGTCGATCGCCACCTCAACCGTTGCAATCGGTGAATTCGTTCAAGAGATATTGTTGGAGAAAAAATGGTAAAAAACGTTAATTTTCAAAAACAAAGGCACTCAAAAGTATTTTCGAGCTCGAAGAGCTCGAAAATGTATTCTCGATAATGTTTTCGAGCACAAGGAGCTCGAAAACTGCGGGAAGTTTTGAGGCTGGCCCGCAGGGTCAACTGACAGACCGATTTTTTTTTTACGATCCAGAAACATAAAATACGTTTCAGGTAATAAAAAAAGTGATTTTTGTATTCAATGAATGCTCTTAAATATTCTAAGAATAATAAATATAAGTAAATTTTTTTTTTTTTCAGTATTCATTTACTCTGAAAACCCTCTGGTTTGATTATGTATTCACTATGGTTTCACTCTGATCCCACTCTGGAAATATTCTGGAAACACTCTGGTATCAGTTTGTATTCACTGTCGGTGCATAATAGTGTCAGTATGTATCCACTCTGGATAATTTCTGGAAACACTTTGGATTTACTCTGTATTTACTTTGGAAAGAATCTGCGTTTACTCTCAAAAAAGGGAACAAAACCGTTCTGGACATACACTGGAGTCCGTATGGTTGCTTCGTGTTACCAAAATATTTTCAGAGTGTTTCCAGAGTATTTTCAAGACCGCAAGAGAATTCAAATGTGATATGTAAATAAAAAAAAATTCTAAATTTTTGGGTAATTTTCAACATGCTGTAACTCGGCGAAAAATGGTCATAGAGTAAAAATAAAAAGAGCAAATTGTAGCCTCAAGTTTATAGTTGTCAGATCTGGACTTTAAATTTTTTTATCATGCACGGTTCCGGATTAATCCTGAAAAAACCGACGAAAAAAAAAATTCTCCAAATTTTTGCTCGTCTTCCAACAAGTGTATGGGGTCTAATAAATTTTTTTGATAATCTGACCTTATGACTCTTCTAGGAAATTTTATGCCCTTTAATTTGCCGGCCTTGAAAAGTCTCTACGACGATTTGGCGCCGAGTTATCATTGATCAAAGCAAAAAAGTCCATTTTGGATTTAATAATCAATAACTCCGGATATATTGGTTGTACAGAGAATGAAAGTAGGGTTTTGAAAACTGAAAAACATTCTCTATAAGGCCAAATTAGTGGCTTTTGATCGAAAAATTTTTTTTGAAGCGATAATATTTATTAAAAAACAGGTAAAAATTCGCATATTTAAGGATACTTGGAAATCTTGGTATAACTTTGGATATAACGAATGAACAAAGGAAACCGTCGGTTTTTTAGTAGATTTCATAGAAATCTAACTATTGTATTTGTCCTCATGATGAAATTTTCAAAAAATTTTGCTACATTTCAACTCAGCTCGACGAGCTGAGTCAGAAAATACGTTTGGCTCAAAAGTTTATGTATGTATTTATATATATATAATATAACGCGCCGTTCTTCAACGATAACGTCCACAATTCTACATCGATCTTAATGAAAATTAGTATACTTATTTTATGGACGATTACCTTGGATGAGTTCGAAAATGAGCCAATTCGGCCAATAAGTTTAGAAGTTATGGTTAATTAAAATTTTGTAAAATTTTCAAAAAAATAATAATTTGCCGCTTTAACTGGAAGTAACTTTTAAACGGAAAGAGATAGCTCATTTTCGTTAGTTCTATCTGAAAGCTAGTTCGATTGCCTTCAATTATCACTATGCAGCTCATTGATTTGCCTCTTTTTCTAATAGATAAATGGTTTTAAAAATTTACAAAATATCATAAAAACTCATTTTATGCCGGTTGTCACTTTGATTACCACCACAATTTTATACCGATTGCTTTAAAACTTGGTATACGTATTCTGTAGGTGACTACCTTGCTCTAGTTGGAAAATGAGCTCAATCGGTCGATTAGTTTAGAAGTTATAGCATTCTAAAATTTAAAAAATGTCAAAAATTCATATTTTTACTTATTCTTTCTTCGATATTTTTTGAATTTTATAACTTACCGACTTTCTATAAAATTGATCTAAAAGCTTTTCAAATAAGCTTTAATTTTCATGCCTATATATGTGTCTAGACCAATGAAATTTCTTATCTTACCACTCTAAAATGAAATTTTGCTATTGCATTGGTTCTCCTACTTTTAATAGATTCCATAGAATCCTAACTACTGTATTCATTGGTAAATTTATGAAGCCAATTGAATTCATATTATTGCTGTGTAACACTCATAAAATCTAAATATCTTAATTCAAGTGTGTAAATTAAATTTTGTTTTATTAACAGTAATAATGAATGATTTCAAGTATGACTTTAGACCAATCATAATTGAAATTTCAACTCAAATTATTTTATTTAATTTTGTATTAACTATCAATTCCACGGTAAAACACACAGAATTCTTTTTGGTAGATAATTTGATTTTTTTCAACTTTAATTTTCGTTATTCAACTTACCATTACGATAATTATTTCAATTTTCTGATCTCAATTCTTAAATTTTTTGTATTTAACTTTGAATTTCTTGGGATTTTTTTTTTGTTCCATAACTTTGAGAATTTTTGAGAATGTCAAAATAAAATTTATTTTGTTATTAATGTTTATTTGAAAGGTTGAAATAATTAAATAATGAGAAATCTACTTCCATTTCGGCTGCCGAATGGCCTTTTTTTTTAACCTCAGTGTCCTGAAGAAATCCTGAAAATTTCAAAGCGCTGCGATTTTTCGTTCTTAGTGTTCCGAAGCTTTAAATTTATCGATTTTAGCAAAAATCGCATAAGGAGCGATTCTTTGGTTTTCAATCATTTCTTTAATGTCTAAAAGTTTTGTTTAGCGACAAGTTTTATTTCCTCAATCAAAAACAGTAATTATTGAAAAAAATTGAAAAAAAAAATTTTTTTCAAAAATTTTTTTTATTTCGATATTTTGCTTCCTTATCATCTTTAAAATGATTTTGATGTTAATAAAATCAATTGTCAAGATGATATACATAATAAGGTGTCCCAAAAAAAACAAATATTTTTTTTTTAACCTCTTATGGGCTTAAAAGTTACTTTAAATTATAAAAAAATTCCTCACCAAATTTTAGCCAGATATGTTTAAAATTGAGCTATCACAAAGGGGGGTGCCCTTTCCCATTCAAAATACACGTGAAAATTTTTCATTTTAGTTTTTCGTTATTAAGACTATGAAAAAAAATTTTTTTTTTATTACCTCCTAGTATATTTCGTAGGAAATTAAATTCTCTACAAATAAGTACAAATGCATTCTGTACGTCAAAAAACAGGAAAAAAATTACGGGGTTTCAAAGATCGACAAAAATTTAGTTTCCTCAGTGTTAAATTTTTTTAAATTATTTTTTATTTTTATTCTGTCAAAAAAATTTTTTTTTTAATTTTGACAAGCACGTTCTTGTAGGAAATTTAATTTCCTACAAAAAGTATCTGATATCATATATACGTCAAATGAATGAGAAAAAAGTTACAGGGCTTTAAATATAAAAAAAAAAATTAAGTTCACTTTTCGTCGACATTTAAGTTCAAAAAATTAATATTTTTTAAACTTCATTTTCCGTTGATATTTAAAGCCCTGTAACTTTTTTCTCATTCATTTGACGTATATATAATATCAGATACTTTTTCTAGGACATAAAATTTCCTACAAGAATGATTTTGTCTAATTTTGAAAAAAAAATTTTTTGATAGAATAAAAATAAAAAATAGTAAAAAAAAAATTTAACACTGAGGAAACTAAATTTTCGTCGATCTTTGAAGCCTCGTAATTTTTTCCCCGTTTTTTGACGTACAGAATGCATTGGTACTTATTTGTAGAGAATTTAATTTTCTACGAAATATACTAGGCGGTATTAAAAAAAAACTTTTTTTTCATACTCTTAATAACGAGAAACTAAAATGAAAAATTTTCACTGTTATTTTGAATGGGAAAGGGGACCCCCCATTGTGATAGCTCAATTTTAAACATATCTGGCTGAAATTTGGTGAGGAATTTTTTTATAATTTAAAGTAACTGTTGAGCCTATAAGAGGTTAAAAAAAAAATATTTGTTTTTTTTTGGGACACCCTAATACATAAGCTTTCAAACCAATGGTATTTTCGGAACCTACATAATTAATAAGGGGATAATATATCATAATTCTGTAAAAATTCAACCACAAGTATACATAATTGTTTTTGTTTTGAATGCTGTAGAAATTATAGAGTTTCGTTGATGAATAATTAAAAAAAAATAAAGGATTCATAAGGAACACATATATACTTATTAAAAACTGAGCTTATACTTAAATCAATAAATTTCCTTGCTAATAAAATTTTTAATTTTCTCACTAATAAGTTCAAAGTAAAATATTACTGACAAATCAAAATATATATGATAGTTTGTAACCTAAAATATGCAGTATTAGCAACGAATTATTTTTAAAATCATAGATTATTTTATTAAATGTAAGCTTCATACGATGTACAATAGAAATAATAAATTAAGTTATGACTAATTAATTTATTTGGATTAATAAATGAGTAAAATAAAATAAAAAACCGTCGAAACATGAAAATGATATCTGCCAGGCTAGAAATAACATATTTAACAACAGGTAACGGTTGCCTCACGTTAAGTCAGTACATTTCGATCAACATAACTTAGATATTTACGATTTATAATTACGAAATTTTATTGACTTTCATAATTTATTTTTAAGTTTACTATTAATAATTATTGAATGAAAATTAAGTTTTTATAGATATTTTAAAAGAAGTTTAAAAGTTCGTATATTTATATTATTATGGTTAGAAAACAAATTAATTTATTATTAAGCTATTGTATATGCAGAAATACCGATTAAATAATTTTTTTTGTCTAAATACATTCATCTAAATAATTAATATGTATGTTTTTTTATTTTTTTGCGAAAAAAAAAATTTGATAGAGCTACTATTAAAAAAAAAAAAGTTATTCTATCTAACTTGAAATTTAATAAAAATAAAATGAATCATCATTTAAAAGAGTAAGGGAACAGAAGTAAAAGCTAATAAACAAAAAATTTCAATGAAATTAATCTAAAGATTTTTTTTTCTATGGATACATTTTAATTACTCAAAATCGATTAATTTTAATTTTGAACTAGTTTAGGATTTTCATTCATAAAAATGACTAAATAAAAGAATTTGAAGTCATTTTATGTTTCTAGTTAATATATATCGTTAAATAAAAAAACATTGAAAGATTGAAACAAAGCAAAAAAAAATTCAACTTACGCTTTGAAAAAAAAAAAAAAAAGAAAAAGAAAAGAAAAAAAAAATCAACAGTTGGTTTATAATGAAAATACCATATATTTTAATGCGATAGTATTAAAATTTTATATCAATTAAAGCAATGTTTAACATAAGTAAAATCAAAATTATTTACTTATTATAATTACATATATAAATAAAAAATGAATATAAAAGTTGAAAACGACTTATTAGAAAGTTATATAATTTTTAATCCGTTTTCGGATCTTAAGCTGCATAAAATAAATAAAATTTAATATACTCTACTATTG
>OZ024710.1:8450386-8453024 GCA_964016945.1 Microplitis deprimator | reverse complement strand
GAGCGTAATTCTTTGATAGCGAATTGATTGCAGGGTACTCACAAGTTGAGCATTGTTGCTGCCACGATGGGGTTCGATTCGCTCGGTGAATCAAATTTTTTGTGCCAATTAGATCTAGATGATGGTATTATCCGGGCGTAAAATAGACTTGCTTGCACTACTGAGTTCAGTCTTTACTTGGTTACAACTGAGAGTGACTGACTGACGTTGGAAAATTCTCGGGGGTTCTTATACAGATATTAGTAGTATAATGCCTACCCTGAGTCTCGGAAAGGAATGTTTTAGAAAGTAAAGTGAATGTATGGTACTAGATGGGGTAGGTTACCCTTGAACATTCACTTCGTGACGCCACCAGATCTCTCCAATGCTTTCACCATAAGTGGGACGTTCGGGAGAGCTGGGGTCTTGGGGTTGTTTTTCGTTAGAGATCTCAATATCGCGACACCCAATGATTTTAATTTCTATTAGAAAACGTCACAATTTTATAAATTAAACAAGCAAAAATGATTTCTCATTGTACAATAAGATATGAAATGCACTAGTGTTTTATTTATCTACTAACTTACTTATTGAAATCATCTTGACATTAACTTGCGGTCGTAAATTGACTTCAGCTTAATATTGAATTGGCTATCACTCTTTAAAAGAGAATTAGTGAAATTCACTAGCGAGCAGTGAATATTCACTAATTTAGTTATAACAAGCAGGGTGTATGAAATATTTTTATATGTTTAGAAACAGTTTTGCTTCATGTGCTGTTGATTCAAAGACATCCAATAACCAACGTGATCCGTACAAAAATTTATAATACACAAAACCCTAATAAATTGTCACAGATTTTGTTGCTTGGGATATTTATGTCCTGATTTTTTTTTGTTGACTGCCATGAGAACCGACGACTGAAGTGTCATCATAACTGCAACATTGCCAAGCTCAGTGATACTGTCTACTCAGCAACGAACTCCACCAAGCGTCTGATTCTTATCAAGTGTATTGAGAAGAAGAAGCGGAGCATAAACTATGCTGATAGATAGAGAGTACATTTACAAAAGCGTAAAGTCATGTGCGCTACCGAGAATAAGGGCGACATTCTTGCCAGTGCCAATTGAGGTACTTTCAAGGCCAAGCGCTTTCCAGCTAACTGGCCACAATCAACATCTTTGTGATAGAAAACTAACTTGCCAACACTTTTCCAGCGAGGGAAATTCAACTGGTTCTACTAATGTTACACAAAATGTGAGCTGAAGAATGGGAGGTATGTCTGTGCCTCCTTCCAGTGGGGATAATAATTATTGTTCAATAACCACCGAAGAGCATGTTGCCAACTCAGCTCAACCAGTATTAAAGGTACGACGTCGGGTGACAATTTGACTGACTACGAGTGTCCATACTGGTTCCGTAAAGTTTCCGTACTCCTGAGAAACAGCAGAGTTCAAGCAGGAAGGAAAACTGTCAAACCTACAATTGATGAATTTTTTTCTTGACTTAAAAAAAACGTAGTCTCGATTCAAGAAAATAAATGACTCTACTTAAAAAAATATATCGACCTATATTTTTCAGTAAATTTAAACTAATATAAATATTAAATGTTGTCAAGCAGGAAAGTATATGCGTATATTTAGAACATCATAATACAGCAGTAGACGGGATAAGGAATAAACTCTTTCGATTAAATGGCTTATGAACAAATTAAGAAAAAGAAATTATTTGCTCATGGTAGGAATCGAACCCAGACCGATTCGGCATCACACGAGAGCTATACCAGTTATGCTACCCGACTATTTCCTGAACGTTCGTTCACTTTACCCATATGCAGTAAGCACACTGTACAATGTAGAGTCTACACTACCGCCACTTGAGTAAAGTACAGTTAGTTATCCCAAGAAAATTTTTGCGTTGAGCCGTGAGCGCAGTTGCTGTTGGTTTAAACGACTACACTTACTTGCCGCAACAACAAAATACTTAAGCCGATATTTTTTACCATTGAGTCGAGTAAAAAAAAATCTTATGCCAACATTACTAAATTTAAGAAAATTTTATTCTTGAACCAAGAAAATTTTCGTTTTCAACAAAAATTTTTTTTTTTTTAGTTTTTTATTGATTTCTCAGAAATGACTCATACGATCGACAAAAATCTAATTAGCACCAGAACTTACTAAAACGCATCGATTGCCGTCTTAGCCATCTCAATCGGATAATTCGTTCGAGAGTTATCGTGGGAAATAAGTCAACGCGGTCATTTTCACACGTATGCCCGATCTCAAAGACTCTACTGGCTTGGATCGGCATAATTTTATTTTCCGTGGTTGCGGCAACAACAAGCTCGTCAACCCGGTTATTTAAATTTTCGGCTCTCAATAAACATTGAGCAGACCGAACCGAATGAACTCCTGACATAACAAGTACAGGCAGCTCCTTATTGACATGCGCGTGACTCGAATTGTTACTATTTAAACAATTAAAACCAATCATTGGCTTCAAATCACATGAAATTCTATTTAAATCATTTTTAGGTGGCACGTTTTCCTGCTCAAATTTGTTTGAATCTAATACTGCCTTCTGATGGACAGTTTCAACTCTGTTAGATTCTTTTGATCTGTTAAAATTGCCGAGATTAATGTCCGACTTTTTTCGGAAC
>OZ024710.1:8440386-8445386 GCA_964016945.1 Microplitis deprimator | reverse complement strand
TGTATGATGTGGTATGTTGTTTCGGGCTCATTACATCCTGCCCGGCAGTTACTTTCCTGAAAATTCCTTCTGGTTCCTCGTGTTGTCCTCATTCTTGAAGGCAGAGCATTGATGCGAAGACGGACGTACTGTATCCAGTCTCGTGCTGGAATTCTGACAAATGGATCATTCAGCCATTGGTAGGATGGGGGTGCGTTTCTTGTCTCTCGTAGGTCGAATCCATCGGTAGACTTGTGTAGCTTGTTTGCCCAATCACGATCACGCAAGGATGTCAAGCAACACCATTTTCTTCTTTCTTGAGCCCACTGGCTCGTACTGACCTCAACAGCTGCAGCAAAGTTTGATTTTTCCAGACATTTCAGGCGATTCAGCAAGAGTTCAGGAATTTTCGAGGCGAAACACATTATTCCGAGGCCCCCTTCTTTGATCGGTGCGTAGAAGTATGCAGATGGGACGTCGTGAGGCAGCCTAAACCATCCCTTGACTGTTTTTCGGACTGTCTTGTCAAGTCTTCGCAGTGTTCCATGCGTCAGTTTGCCAAATATCAGCTTATGGTTGAGTCGAGGAATGAGGAATGTCTGCAAAATCTTCAATCGTTGCTGGGGTTTCAGAGGGGCTCTTGTAACACGAGTAAGCATTTCACTTAGCTCGATTGGAGGTGCCCTGGGGCCCTTTGCACCGAACTCTACACCGAGCTGTTTCCAACAATCATTGACTCCAAGTTGCGGAACGGGTTCATTGTCAATCATGAACTGTGGCTGTGTAATAACTTTCATTTTCCTGTCTCTCCCCGATGGGACTAGAGAAAGGCAGCAGCACTTTTTAGGCATCGGCGACAAACCATACTTGGACATTTCTTGGATGACAGCATCAAGAATTTGTTGTAGGCCGTCCTTCGTACGTGCCAGCAGGACTAAATCGTCCGCAAAGGCCAGAGCATTAACTGAGGAATTCCCAAGCTTGTATCCAATAACATCATTTACTACTCGAATTACTTCATCCATCACTAAGTTGAACAAGACAGAAGACAGGGGATCGCCTTGCCGAACCCCTTGGCCAGGATGGATTGGATCGGAACATTTTCCATCGACTTCGATGACTGTGTTTGCATCGCTATACAACTTCATGATGTACGAAATTAGATGATCGGGGGCTCCGTTCTTCTTCAATATCCATGGGAGGGCGTTGTGAGAGACTGTATCAAATGCCTTCCTCACGTCAACCATACCAAGATGCAACTGACGTAGCTTTTTCCATGCATCGTCTAAAACTGCTGACATGACAAAAGTGTTCTCTGCGACTCCATCTGCGCGTATAAAAGCTCGCTGTCAAACATTTCCAAATTGGTGAGGCGACCTGCCAGGATTCTATGAAAATGCCTCAGGACTATTGACGAGATCGAGATTGGCCTAAACTTAACTGGGTCCATCGTACCAGGTTCTTTTGGTATAAGAATCGTTCTGGAGTCACGCCAGATTTTTGGGGTTTGGCCCCACATTAACATGATATTCATGAGGATGGCCTTGACCATATTCGACACATCATTCAGCCAGGACTTTGCGCTCAGACCGTCAGGTCCTGGGGCCGTTTTGTGGTTGGGTTTGTACTTGGAGACTTCTGTTACCGAAATGGGGCGAACAATTTCTTCATGTATCGTCTCTGGGGTGAGGTCTTTCTCCGGTGTAAATTCTTTGCTTGGCGCATTGAGTAAACCAGCCCAAAACAGGGTTTGCTCTTCCAGTGTTGGGTGGCATTGTGTGTCTGAGTCACCATCGAGAATTTTTCTGGCAGCTTTTGACATGTTCTTCGTCTAGAGTGATTGAGTCACTTTATACTCCTGTCGTCTACGTGTTCTGCGATTCATCGGTTTTTCAGGTGCTCTCTTTGGTCTTGGGACTCGATCTTCGGTGGGATGTCTGCGAAATCTTGTCTGGAACCAAAGTTCAAGGTCACTTTCCGGGCTTTTAAGGCAAAGGACAGCCCTTACTGCAGAGAGCAGAAAAAAGCGACCAGACTCTCCTTTGCCATCGGCGTTTAGGTACTTGATGGCTTGCTCCATCCATTCTCGCATCTCATCACTCCTTGTTACACTTTTTCGACTCTCACTCATTTCAGGTTCAACAGAACGGCTCTCTTCATGATGTGGCTGGGGCTCTTGCGTTGGTTTTTCGACGGTACACTCTTGTTGCGAATCATTATCTGGTGTTGTGCGGTTCGTGTCATTCTTGAGGTGGTCCTGATACTGCTTGACGAGGTTTCTGTATTGTGGTTTCCTTCTTAACGATTGAATAGCTTGTACTGAGCTAACGGGATCAGTTTTTACTTTGCTGAACAGATATTCGTTCATAAAACGCGTTGTGGCTGGAGCACGGGCTTCTTCGGCTGCTAGCCGTTGAAGGTCTTCATCTTGCCATCGATACTTCTTTCTGGTTGTCAATTTCAGAGTTGGTTTCTTCCCGGTGTCGAGCTCGCTTGTGCACCCCTAGACCACGGATTGTGGGAAAGGAGCTATCACAATAAGGGCACTCATAATTGTCCAAGTTGCTACCAGATGACATTGTGTTGTTGCTGCTCACTCGATCACTGTTGCTGGTATGCTCTTCATGGGTTACTGAAGGGTTGTCCCCACTGGGAGGAGGCACAGGGATACCTCCCCTTCTCCGGTTCACATTTTGTTTAATACCAGTATAACCAGTGGGGTTTTTTTCGTTCGAGGAGAGTTGGCAGATTAGTTTGCTATCACGAAGATGTTTTTCGTGGCCAGTTAACTGGGAGGCGCTTAACCTCGAGAGCACCACAATTGGCACTGGCAGGGATGCCGCCCTTGCTCTCAATAGCGCCCTTGACCTCTCGCTTTGATTGTGCTCCCTATTCATCAACGTAGTTTATGCTCCGCGCCTTTTCCTCAATACGCCTCATAAGGATCGGACATTTGGTAGAGTTCGTGGCTGAGTGGGCAGTATCATTGAGTCTGGCTGTTGAGCAGTTGTGACATTTCAGTTGAAGGCTATCACGGCAGTCTTTGGATGAGTGTGGACCAGCGCAACCGGAGCAGATTTTGGGTTTTTGGCATTCTTTGGCAATGTGACCAAAGCCCAAGCAATTGTAACATTGTTTAATGAGAATATGGTCTTCAATCTTACATGAATAAAATTCAATGTACACTCTACCTGAGCTCATCAGCTTGTCCCGGACTTTTGCACTAGTTTCTATCACGCAGCTTACTCCTTTACGGTGTGGGCTTACAGGGTAACGATACACCAGTTTAATGTCGTCTTGACCAGCATCCAGTGAATTTCCGGCAATTATCGTGGGTATGATTCTATCCGGGGCAATATCAGTCGGCACATCCTTTATGATAAGCCTTGGTCGTAGTTTAGGTCGTGTTTCAATAGCTAAACCGGCAACTCGCAATTCTTCCGAACGTGACAGTTTTTCCAGGTTAACGGATTCAGCAATAACTTTGACAGCTTTTTTGGTGTTCAAAGTAATCAGATGGCGAACTCGTAGGTCGAAGTTGGATGGAGTAATCACCGAGTGGAACTTATTTCTTATGTCCGTAGACGAAGTAAACTTATCAGTAAAGCCAATCATAGGAACGACAAGAAACTCAATGACGTTACTTTGAGATTTGACAGATAAGGTCGAAGACGACTTCCCAGAATCAAGGCCCTGACGGAATATTTCCGCGAACGATTTTGGGGGTTGCTTCCTTGGAGCCGGGGATACAGATTCCTTCAGTATACTGACTGCTTGTTTCATTTCATTGGCAACGATGTGCGCAACATTCTCCTGTGAGACACACTGGGCCGCTTGCGTAAATTGTTGACTGACTGCTTCCGCAACCTCTTTGCGAATGAGAGTTACCATTTCCTGCTTGAAGGACTCGGGATTGCTGATGAGGTTTGGGACTGGCTTGTTGTTGCTGACAATTTCTTGTAAATCTTCAATCATTTCAAGACGTGTCGCTAGCGTTCTATAGGCCTCGACAACAGTCATAAAGTTGGCCGTCATTTTGTTAATTGCATTAACCATAACAGAACTTGACTTAACATTCTCACTTTTGATTACTGAGGCAAGCAGACGTTTATTCTGGTTCACTTCGTCGACCATCCTGGCAAGCTCCGGCAATGGTATCGGCATTGGGTCCCGGAAGGTACAGCTCTCAGGTGATCCTTCGGCACGCCTCTTCAATTCTCGCGACGCTGGTATAAGGGGCGTTGGCGTCGATGAAGTATTCAGAGTAACTTCCATTGACGGGCTTTTACCATCCATTGACATGGTTTCAAGCGATAAGGACTTAATACACTAAACACGATAGTTCAAATTTAAATAGTTCGCGGGCAGTTTGAATTTCGCGGACAAATTCAAATTCAAATTTCGCGGGCTATTTTGCTTGACAGGAAGTGATTTTACCGACCACCGAACCTGTCGGTAAGGTAGAACCCCACTGTATCCGCAGATTTTGACCAATCAGTTCTAATTATAATCACGAGATGTCGACACTATTACCATATACTAGCCACGATATCAACACTATTACCGATGAACGAACAACGCGCACTGAGCGAGCCACGCCCTTTCACAGCTAATTATAACCAACAAATTCACATGACTAAATAAATTAATCACAGAAATTAGACACGCACCCAAACTTAGATTTATATTTTAAAATGACTATAAAATTTTTCCACACACAATGATTACTATTTTACTGGCGTTAACTAATTATTTCACACGTACAGACTATGTAAACACGGAGCATGAAAAAACACGTCACACTAGCAAGAGAGTCATAGTTACTCCTGCTGTTTACGAGCGCTTAAATGAATTTCTTCACATTGACATTCATCGCACTGAGCAGAAATCACATTGTGTCAACACCCGTAAGGGCCATCACAATGCTTTGTTTTAATTAGACAGTCGGACTTCCCTGGACCGTGCCAGTTCTGAGTTGAACGTTAAATGACGGTCGAAAAGAGTTATAACAATGCTTTCAC
>OZ024710.1:8335386-8435386 GCA_964016945.1 Microplitis deprimator | reverse complement strand
AGCTCTAGAATTACCACAGTTATCCAAGTAAATGTGGGTACGATCTAAGGAACCATAACTGATTTAATGAGCCATTCGCGGTTTCACCTTAATACGGCATGTACTGAGACATGCATGGCTTAATCTTTGAGACAAGCATATGACTACTGGCAGGATCAACCAGGGAGCTTCGTTTATGTTTTATTTCTAAAACACTAGAGATACTCCTCCTTTCACTTAAACATACAAATTAGAACTTGAAAAGTACTAATTTTGTTGTTAAAGTGGTGCTGCTCAAAAGCATTTGCTTTTTACAACACTTGAAAAATTTATATCAATGTTACTTATTCTTAAAATTGAATAATAACTTTTAATTTTCAACCATCCTCTCATTTTTATAATTATTACTCTCGCTAGATATTTTTATCAAAGCGACTTGGTTTTTATACACGTAAACGTGATATTTTATTCTTGCTCGGAAACAAGTAAGTCAATACTCAGTTTCATATTTGTATACTTCTTTAAAGTTATACATAATATTATATAAACGCCGTAGCGATTTACCACATAAAGAGTCATTCAGTCATAGACATCGACCCGTGGTAATGTTACGTCAACAGTATACATCTTGCCGTAGTCAGTATCTGTCAGCTCTTACTCAAGCCGCTTCAACTGACTACTCTTTCATACTAGTACGAGCCGGTGTGAAAAATTATCGGGTTTTTCAACTAGCTAACGGCTGCCTCGGTTACGACGGATACTACGATATCTCCCTGCATCTAAATTACATCTTAATACTTGAAAAATTTTTGCATTTATAACACTAGCGGTTTATTGTTGTTTTTTTTTTTTTTTTTTACGTAAATAAATAATTTTTTTGTTTTAATTATTTGAGATTTTTAATTAAAAAGTCAAATACTCCTCAAATAAATTCTAATCATATTTATCAATGTGTATAATATCTTATAAATGTTTTATTAATATATAATCATTTTTACTATATTTACTTGAAAAAAAAGAAAAAAAAATTACGTTTATTTAAAATTTTTTCATACTTATATTATATTCTCTTATATTATCATAAATTATTAAACAATAGTAGAGTATATTAAATTTTATTTATTTTATGCAGCTTAAGATCCGAAAACGGATTAAAAATTATATAACTTTCTAATAAGTCGTTTTCAACTTTTATATTCATTTTTTATTTATATATGTAATTATAATAAGTAAATAATTTTGATTTTACTTATGTTAAACATTGCTTTAATTGATATAAAATTTTAATACTATCGCATTAAAATATATGGTATTTTCATTATAAACCAACTGTTGATTTTTTTTTTCTTTTCTTTTTCTTTTTTTTTTTTTTTTCAAAGCGTAAGTTGAATTTTTTTTTGCTTTGTTTCAATCTTTCAATGTTTTTTTATTTAACGATATATATTAACTAGAAACATAAAATGACTTCAAATTCTTTTATTTAGTCATTTTTATGAATGAAAATCCTAAACTAGTTCAAAATTAAAATTAATCGATTTTGAGTAATTAAAATGTATCCATAGAAAAAAAAATCTTTAGATTAATTTCATTGAAATTTTTTGTTTATTAGCTTTTACTTCTGTTCCCTTACTCTTTTAAATGATGATTCATTTTATTTTTATTAAATTTCAAGTTAGATAGAATAACTTTTTTTTTTTTAATAGTAGCTCTATCAAATTTTTTTTTTCGCAAAAAAATAAAAAAACATACATATTAATTATTTAGATGAATGTATTTAGACAAAAAAAATTATTTAATCGGTATTTCTGCATATACAATAGCTTAATAATAAATTAATTTGTTTTCTAACCATAATAATATAAATATACGAACTTTTAAACTTCTTTTAAAATATCTATAAAAACTTAATTTTCATTCAATAATTATTAATAGTAAACTTAAAAATAAATTATGAAAGTCAATAAAATTTCGTAATTATAAATCGTAAATATCTAAGTTATGTTGATCGAAATGTACTGACTTAACGTGAGGCAACCGTTACCTGTTGTTAAATATGTTATTTCTAGCCTGGCAGATATCATTTTCATGTTTCGACGGTTTTTTATTTTATTTTACTCATTTATTAATCCAAATAAATTAATTAGTCATAACTTAATTTATTATTTCTATTGTACATCGTATGAAGCTTACATTTAATAAAATAATCTATGATTTTAAAAATAATTCGTTGCTAATACTGCATATTTTAGGTTACAAACTATCATATATATTTTGATTTGTCAGTAATATTTTACTTTGAACTTATTAGTGAGAAAATTAAAAATTTTATTAGCAAGGAAATTTATTGATTTAAGTATAAGCTCAGTTTTTAATAAGTATATATGTGTTCCTTATGAATCCTTTATTTTTTTTTAATTATTCATCAACGAAACTCTATAATTTCTACAGCATTCAAAACAAAAACAATTATGTATACTTGTGGTTGAATTTTTACAGAATTATGATATATTATCCCCTTATTAATTATGTAGGTTCCGAAAATACCATTGGTTTGAAAGCTTATGTATTAGGGTGTCCCAAAAAAAAACAAATATTTTTTTTTTAACCTCTTATAGGCTCAACAGTTACTTTAAATTATAAAAAAATTCCTCACCAAATTTCAGCCAGATATGTTTAAAATTGAGCTATCACAATGGGGGGTCCCCTTTCCCATTCAAAATAACAGTGAAAATTTTTCATTTTAGTTTCTCGTTATTAAGAGTATGAAAAAAAAGTTTTTTTTTAATACCGCCTAGTATATTTCGTAGAAAATTAAATTCTCTACAAATAAGTACCAATGCATTCTGTACGTCAAAAAACGGGGAAAAAATTACGAGGCTTCAAAGATCGACGAAAATTTAGTTTCCTCAGTGTTAAATTTTTTTTTTACTATTTTTTATTTTTATTCTATCAAAAAATTTTTTTTTCAAAATTAGACAAAATCATTCTTGTAGGAAATTTTATGTCCTAGAAAAAGTATCTGATATTATATATACGTCAAATGAATGAGAAAAAAGTTACAGGGCTTTAAATATCAACGGAAAATGAAGTTTAAAAAATATTAATTTTTTGAACTTAAATGTCGACGAAAAGTGAACTTAATTTTTTTTTTTATATTTAAAGCCCTGTAACTTTTTTCTCATTCATTTGACGTATATATGATATCAGATACTTTTTGTAGGAAATTAAATTTCCTACAAGAACGTGCTTGTCAAAATTAAAAAAAAAATTTTTTTGACAGAATAAAAATAAAAAATAATTTAAAAAAATTTAACACTGAGGAAACTAAATTTTTGTCGATCTTTGAAACCCCGTAATTTTTTTCCTGTTTTTTGACGTACAGAATGCATTTGTACTTATTTGTAGAGAATTTAATTTCCTACGAAATATACTAGGAGGTAATAAAAAAAAAATTTTTTTTCATAGTCTTAATAACGAAAAACTAAAATGAAAAATTTTCACGTGTATTTTGAATGGGAAAGGGCACCCCCCTTTGTGATAGCTCAATTTTAAACATATCTGGCTAAAATTTGGTGAGGAATTTTTTTATAATTTAAAGTAACTTTTAAGCCCATAAGAGGTTAAAAAAAAAATATTTGTTTTTTTTGGGACACCTTATTATGTATATCATCTTGACAATTGATTTTATTAACATCAAAATCATTTTAAAGATGATAAGGAAGCAAAATATCGAAATAAAAAAAATTTTTGAAAAAAATTTTTTTTTTCAATTTTTTTCAATAATTACTGTTTTTGATTGAGGAAATAAAACTTGTCGCTAAACAAAACTTTTAGACATTAAAGAAATGATTGAAAACCAAAGAATCGCTCCTTATGCGATTTTTGCTAAAATCGATAAATTTAAAGCTTCGGAACACTAAGAACGAAAAATCGCAGCGCTTTGAAATTTTCAGGATTTCTTCAGGACACTGAGGTTAAAAAAAAAGGCCATTCGGCAGCCGAAATGGAAGTAGATTTCTCATTATTTAATTATTTCAACCTTTCAAATAAACATTAATAACAAAATAAATTTTATTTTGACATTCTCAAAAATTCTCAAAGTTATGGAACAAAAAAAAAATCCCAAGAAATTCAAAGTTAAATACAAAAAATTTAAGAATTGAGATCAGAAAATTGAAATAATTATCGTAATGGTAAGTTGAATAACGAAAATTAAAGTTGAAAAAAATCAAATTATCTACCAAAAAGAATTCTGTGTGTTTTACCGTGGAATTGATAGTTAATACAAAATTAAATAAAATAATTTGAGTTGAAATTTCAATTATGATTGGTCTAAAGTCATACTTGAAATCATTCATTATTACTGTTAATAAAACAAAATTTAATTTACACACTTGAATTAAGATATTTAGATTTTATGAGTGTTACACAGCAATAATATGAATTCAATTGGCTTCATAAATTTACCAATGAATACAGTAGTTAGGATTCTATGGAATCTATTAAAAGTAGGAGAACCAATGCAATAGCAAAATTTCATTTTAGAGTGGTAAGATAAGAAATTTCATTGGTCTAGACACATATATAGGCATGAAAATTAAAGCTTATTTGAAAAGCTTTTAGATCAATTTTATAGAAAGTCGGTAAGTTATAAAATTCAAAAAATATCGAAGAAAGAATAAGTAAAAATATGAATTTTTGACATTTTTTAAATTTTAGAATGCTATAACTTCTAAACTAATCGACCGATTGAGCTCATTTTCCAACTAGAGCAAGGTAGTCACCTACAGAATACGTATACCAAGTTTTAAAGCAATCGGTATAAAATTGTGGTGGTAATCAAAGTGACAACCGGCATAAAATGAGTTTTTATGATATTTTGTAAATTTTTAAAACCATTTATCTATTAGAAAAAGAGGCAAATCAATGAGCTGCATAGTGATAATTGAAGGCAATCGAACTAGCTTTCAGATAGAACTAACGAAAATGAGCTATCTCTTTCCGTTTAAAAGTTACTTCCAGTTAAAGCGGCAAATTATTATTTTTTTGAAAATTTTACAAAATTTTAATTAACCATAACTTCTAAACTTATTGGCCGAATTGGCTCATTTTCGAACTCATCCAAGGTAATCGTCCATAAAATAAGTATACTAATTTTCATTAAGATCGATGTAGAATTGTGGACGTTATCGTTGAAGAACGGCGCGTTATATTATATATATATAAATACATACATAAACTTTTGAGCCAAACGTATTTTCTGACTCAGCTCGTCGAGCTGAGTTGAAATGTAGCAAAATTTTTTGAAAATTTCATCATGAGGACAAATACAATAGTTAGATTTCTATGAAATCTACTAAAAAACCGACGGTTTCCTTTGTTCATTCGTTATATCCAAAGTTATACCAAGATTTCCAAGTATCCTTAAATATGCGAATTTTTACCTGTTTTTTAATAAATATTATCGCTTCAAAAAAAATTTTTCGATCAAAAGCCACTAATTTGGCCTTATAGAGAATGTTTTTCAGTTTTCAAAACCCTACTTTCATTCTCTGTACAACCAATATATCCGGAGTTATTGATTATTAAATCCAAAATGGACTTTTTTGCTTTGATCAATGATAACTCGGCGCCAAATCGTCGTAGAGACTTTTCAAGGCCGGCAAATTAAAGGGCATAAAATTTCCTAGAAGAGTCATAAGGTCAGATTATCAAAAAAATTTATTAGACCCCATACACTTGTTGGAAGACGAGCAAAAATTTGGAGAATTTTTTTTTTCGTCGGTTTTTTCAGGATTAATCCGGAACCGTGCATGATAAAAAAATTTAAAGTCCAGATCTGACAACTATAAACTTGAGGCTACAATTTGCTCTTTTTATTTTTACTCTATGACTATTTTTCGCCGAGTTACAGCATGTTGAAAATTACCCAAAAATTTAGAATTTTTTTTTATTTACATATCACATTTGAATTCTCTTGCGGTCTTGAAAATACTCTGGAAACACTCTGAAAATATTTTGGTAACACGAAGCAACCATACGGACTCCAGTGTATGTCCAGAACGGTTTTGTTCCCTTTTTTGAGAGTAAACGCAGATTCTTTCCAAAGTAAATACAGAGTAAATCCAAAGTGTTTCCAGAAATTATCCAGAGTGGATACATACTGACACTATTATGCACCGACAGTGAATACAAACTGATACCAGAGTGTTTCCAGAATATTTCCAGAGTGGGATCAGAGTGAAACCATAGTGAATACATAATCAAACCAGAGGGTTTTCAGAGTAAATGAATACTGAAAAAAAAAAAAAATTTACTTATATTTATTATTCTTAGAATATTTAAGAGCATTCATTGAATACAAAAATCACTTTTTTTATTACCTGAAACGTATTTTATGTTTCTGGATCGTAAAAAAAAAAATTATTCAAGGAAACAAAAATATTAGACATTGTTGTTACAATGTAATATCAATTGTAATTTTTTTTTTTGATATTATAATTTTCAAATTATTTAAATATTTATAACTCTGAAACTACGGACTTTAGCGACTTGATTCATAGGACTTTTTTTGAAGGGAATAAAATTTCCTCTAAACTTTCCATTAACATTTTTAGTGTACTTTCATTGGTTTACGTTCTGCTAGCCAATAAAGATCAATTTCATAGGAAAAATGACTTCCGCAACGGAAACAAGTGAAACAGCTGGAGTTACCACTAAGTAACTACGGTTACTTTTGACGATCACCAAATGCCCTACAATTTGCGAACAATACCGCGTCGATATCATATAACGCAGCTGAATATTAGAAAGTTGAAAAAAAAGTAATTTAATCTACGTGTATTTTAAATGGGAAATCTTTGAAATCAAATGGAAAGTACGTAGGATTGGGATTAAGAGCTCAAACTTGGCAGGAATTTTTGTTTCACCATAAAAAACAATATTTTGCTTGGTGAGCAACGAAAAAAATACTTTCACCGGAAACGAAGCACCTTAATACCGATACATACTTTTCTTTCAGCTTTGTTGTGTGCAACGTTATCATATTTGACGTTTTTTTTTTTTATTTTTTATATATTTTAGAAAATATTCAATGAATAGCTTATTTTAACGAAAAATTGCAACAGAAAGTTTTAGAAAATTTGAATCACTGCAAAAATTATCTTATTATATATTCCTGTCTTTTCAAATAAATAAAATGATTAAGTGATTACAGATAAAATAAAGAAATAAAAGAAAAATAAGATATAATTGGTTACAGATGAAACTCATATATATATATATATATATATTGTAACATGATGAAAAATTCGACATCGACTCGAGGTTTGAATTTATTTGAAATAATCAATAGTTACCCCATGAGCCAATTCTAGTGACATCTAGAATCAGAAATTTCGACTTCGACCACGCAATCGATCCACCGCATGGATTGAAAGAGAGATCCGGGAGAGACTCCGTACTGAACGGCCACGTTTTATTGTTTGTATTTGAAGAATTTGACTCCGACCAAAAGAACAATTCCGATTCCGACTTTTGAACAATTCGATTTACGCCGTGGAGAACATTACGACATTTCGACAATTGTTTATTGGTGATTATAAAATCACCTGGCGCCCAACATTTAATTTAGAACAAGGTTGCTAAAATCGTAAGTGTATTCGGACTTCACACCGGTAGATCCCCGGTAGTGAAAAACTTGTTATAATATATATATATATATATATATATATATATATATATATATATATATATATATATATATATATATATATACGAGTACACCTATACAACAATAACTTTTTTTATAAAGGCGCTTCGTGCGGAACCGACTGAATATTTGACATAAAATTTAGATTATGAGAACCATATTAAAATGTATTGTGTTTTGCTTTAAATTGAAGTAATAGTTTCTTAGAAAATATATAAATACGCGTATTTCAAAGCTCAATTCCTGAGAATTTTCTTTTTAATTTTAGGTCTCAAACAAAAATCAAAATTTCACAACCGCAACAGTGGATTGGATAACCAAAAAATATCTTCCTTTTTCATTTTTTGAAGACAAAGATACTCAAGACTATTTTCAATTGATTAATCCCAACTTAAAATTTCCAAGCAGATTTACTATTCGTCGAGAAGTACAAAAACAGTTCGAAGAGCTTCGAACGTGTGTTAAGAATAAATTTAAAAAATGTGCATCAAAAATGTCATTTACCATTGTGGTTGGACATCTATAGCCAATTGATCTTTTTATGGTATAACAATTCATTTTATTGATAATGACTGGAATTACCAATCAATGGTACTTGATTTCTTTGCATCCCACGGAAAGCATACTGGTAAAGATATCGCCCAAATATTCTACACGTGTATAAAAGATTTCGAATTAGAAGATAAAATCCAAGACATAACCGTTGATAATGCTTCGGCAAATACAAAATTTATGATGGAGTTACAAAAATTACTTCCTAATTTCGATGCAGAAAACCAACACTTTCGCTGTATGGCGCATGTTTTGAATTTAGGTGTGCAAGACTTAATGAAAACCCTGGCACTAAACAGCAATAACGAAAATGAAAATAATAGTGATGAAGAAAATTTTAATAACAGTGACTACGAAAGTGATAGTGAAGAAGAAAGAGCTAGCGACGAAGAAATAAACGTTCAAATTGAAGATAGAAGAGATAGCAGTCACAGTAATGAAGATTCAAATACATCAATCACGAAAATACGCTCTATTTTTAGTAAAATTAGAAGAAGCGAGAAACTCAATAAAATATTTCATTCCGCTTGTGAAACAGTTAGTATACCGACTAATTTGAACCCAATTCTAGATTACCCAACGAGATGGAACTCCACACATGACATGATTGGGGTAGCTTTAAAATTAAAGCAAGGTATTGTCACATTATGCAATAGTGTGCCTGAATTGAACGATTTCAAAGTTTGGGAAGAAGAATGGACAATCTTAGAAAAAATTTATAAATTTTTAATTAATTTCAAAAATTTGAAGACTCGACTTGGTGGTGATAAGTATGTAACGCTTCCTTTTGTTATAGTTTCATTCAATCTGCTGCTGGATCGGATAGAATTTTTGACAAATCAATTAGATTCTATACATAAACGCACTGCAATAGATGAACAGCTCATCCTGGGTTTTCAAGCTGCGAGAGATAAAATGCTTAAGCATTATAAAAAAACTAATTGTTTTTATTGTACAACGGTGATTTTAGATCCTAAACATAAAGTAGAAACATTCGATTTAACACCTTGGGGATCGGAGATTAAAAATGAAAGCCAAAAACGGTTTGAGAAGTTATTTGAAGAATATTGACTTCAAGAGCCAGTAGGAGAATTATTAATGGATGTAAGTGAAGAGTGTCAGGAAGATGAAGACGCTAGACGTCAGCTTCTCAACTCTCGAGAAAAGAGTTAGAACAGTACTTGAGTCAGCCTAGAGCTTTGAGTAACGAAGATATACTACTTTGGTGGAAACGTCATCAGCTTGAATATCCTATTTTGGCAAAAATGGCTCGAGATTTTTTGTCAATTTCGGCTACATCTGTCCCAGCTGAGAGGTTATTTTCGAAAGCATGTCTTGTGATACGAAAGCATCGCAATAGATTGAATAACGAGTCGGCTCGATGGCTATTGTGCATCAATTCTTGGTCATCAAATAAAAAATATTAAATATATGCGTATAAGTAATGTATATTATATATAATAATATATAAGTATTTAAACTAATAGAATACGGTAACATTTTGTAACCGGGCAGCAGTAGTTTACGACGTGAGAGTGCGGCTCTCTCGCTGTCTCGGTCTTGGTTTGGTCTGTCTCTCTCTCTCTCTCTCTCATCGCTGCCTGATTGTCGAGTTTGGCTGAGTTAGGCGCTAGACCATAGGGGATGATTTTGCGCAGCAGGTGACCGTGAATTGGTCAGTGCGCATAATTAAGTAGGGGTTAAGGGAGGTTGGCGACTAAGACGAGCTGACCTAAGACGACACATGAGTTCAGGCGATCGTGCTACTTGCTACGCATAAAACTTATCTCGTTCAGATTACTTATTCTGTGTTTATCATTTGAACTTTAATTTAACAGTCCTGCCTACGGTGAAAAATTCTTTCGGGAAAATTCTGGTTTTTGTAACTGGTTTATAAAACCACAAGTGACTTGTGAGTGTCTGTAAGGAGTGCCTGAGAACCAGCAGCCAAGGAACCTGAAGAAGTCCACCATCGAGACCAGAGGTCCTATGATGCAGCGACGTCCGGTTCCAACAGTACGTCAATTTTAATTAAACCAGATAAGATTCTTGATAAATTTGATTTATATATATATATTGATACCTGATAATATTTTCTCTCTCTTCAACGCGACACTACGTAAATAATTATTAATATTGTTCCTCGCGTCCAATAAATACTTGCGCACTTAGTAAATTTATTCATTGTCGCTGGACGCCTAATTATTCTCATAAGTAAATAAATTATTAGTAAAAGGGGAAATATTTGTACATATTTGGGTTTTGGTTAAATAAAACTTAATTTATATAATTAAATTTGAGTCTCTTGATAAAATTTCTTTCATTACCAGCGTCGTCTAGAGTAAGCTTTATTTTCAGCCGCGTGTCCGGTTAGAACGAGTCGACCTACAACCTGAGATCTTTTTCCATTTCCGAACCAACAATAAAATGATTGTAATTTATATTTATATTTAATGTTTTAAATTTAAATAATTAATATTATTCGGGAAATTTCATTAACTGTGGTTCGTGGCTACTGGATACGAAGTAGCCAGGGCCTACCGTTATAATTTATTGATTGTTGTAAAATAAAGCTTAATTTATTATAGAGATTGATTGTTGATCATTTATAACTTATATCTATAAAAAGCCTTGAAAAATTTCCAAAACGAAGTAAGTAATAAATAGCAGACTATTTGAGCAAGACCAAGACCAAGACCAAGACCAAGGCTGAATACGCAAGACCAAGACCAAGACTAAAAGTATTTAAGCAAGACCAAGACCAAGACTACAAGTATTTAAGCAAGACCAAGACCAAGACTACAAGTATTTAAGCAAGACCAAGACCAAGACTACAAGTATTTAAGCAAGACCAAGACCAAGACTACAAGTATTTAAGCAAGACCAAGACCAAGACCGGAGAAGCAAGACCAAGACCGTTACCAAGACTGTCTTGGTCTTGATCTTGGTCTTGCTTTGCTCATATATACCCCCAAAAAAATTCTCTGAGAGTTTGAGCCCTTAGTAATAATATTAAGTACTCGACCACAGCGTGTGAAGATTTCCCATTTAAAATACACGTAAACTTGGGTTTTTATTTTTTAAACTTCTATAACTCCACGGAATTTTATGATATCATCTCGTCCAAAGTCAGGATTTTCTCAGAATTAAATGTTCTACAAAAGTACCCATTGTCGCGAAGTCGTAACTCATGCGGGTGGGGTAGTACGGACCGATAAAACGAATTTTTTCATAGAATTCTTGTTTTTTCTCTCATTATCTCATAAACAACAAAATCTACAGAAAAAATGCATGAGACAATTTTATAGGAAATTTAATTTCCTACAAAAAAGGTCTTTAGCTTCGAATCACTCAGATTGATATTTTCTGATATATTAATTATTGAAGTTTACGTAGCATTGAATTCCCATAAAATGTCAAATCAAATCTTAGAAAATATTGATTTTTTATTTGACTAACATCTCAGAAAATATCAATCTGAGTGATTCGGTGCTAAAGACCTTCTTTGTAGAAAATTAAATTTCCTACAAAAATTGTCATTTGCATTTTTTCTGTAGGTCTTGTTGTTTATGAGATAATGAGAGAAAAAACAAGAATTCTATGAAAAAATTCGGTTTAGCGGTCCGTACTACCCCACTCGTATGAGTTACGACTTCGCAACAATGGGCACTTTTGTAGAACATTTAATTCTGAGAAAATCTCGACTTTGGGCGAGATGATATCATAAAATGCCGCGGAGTTATAGAAGTTTAAAAAATAAAAACCCAAGTTTACGTGTATTTTAAATAGGAAATCTTCACACGCTGTGGCAGAGTACTTAATATTAATATTAAGGGTTAAAACTCTCAGAGAATTTTTTTGGGGGTATTTCCAACAAAATTTCGGGATGGGAGCGAAAAAAAAAAAATTAGTCGTTTCAAACGAAGCACCCTACTATATATAGGTATACACTCTAACATGGGTTGAGTTTTTCCAAATTAGATTTCTGAATCAGGGTTCTGTCGAATTCTGCAAAACAGAATTCAACTGAATTGAAAATTTGAATTTGAATTAAATAGAACAAAACCGATTTAAAAACTTCAAATTCGTTTCAATTCAGTTTAATTCGGATTCAGAACCAGAAATTGGAGAATTATTTTCGGATTAATCAGAATTAAACCGAATAGAATTATTTAAATTCGTTTTAATTTGGACAAATTCTGGTTTTCCTGCCGAATTAGACAGAATTCATTTTTAAGTTAGGTACCGAATTAACAGAATTTATCTGAATTAAATAGAATTAAAAATTTAATTCTGTTTCATTCGATCGAATTCAGTTGTTTAATCAGGGTAATTAAACCTAATCACACAGGTCCACAAAAAAAATGTAGTGTGCTGGGTGTCAGATTATGATTATCTGGCGTTACTTTTTCTGCTGAACACGAATCTGAACACAGAATTAGGGGCAAATAGCGAATAATAAAAAAAATCGATAAAAACAACGATTTAGTCATTTATCCGCATGATATTCTCATCACGCTTATTTCTCTCTGTAGTATCTAACCGTAATTTATAAATACATCGATTTATTGCATGTGTGTCTCATTTAGGTCTCACATAGATGAAATAGAATTTTTATTTTTTGTCTTTGATAAAAAATATAAAATCAGTAAAATAAATAAATAAATGGCAAGTATATATGTGGTGATTTAAAAATTTTTTCCATGATACTTGGACAGCAGTCTGGATTCACAAAGTATCGATGCTATTTGTGTATGCATGATAGTAGGGACCGAGAAAATTACTACAAAAAAAGTATGGTCTTCGCAATCTTTATTTTTAATTGGATCACACAATATAATAAAAAAAATCGGTCTGTCAGTTGACCCTGCGGGCCAGCCTCAAAACTTCCCGCTGTTTTCGAGCTCCTTGAGCTCGAAAAATTGTTGTGGATACATTTTCGAGCTCCTCGAGCTCGAAAATACTTTTGTATGCCATTGTTTTCGAAAAAAAAGGTTTTTTACCATTTTTTCTCAAACGATATCTCTCGAACTAATAAAGCGATTCAGATGGTTAAGGTGGCAATCGACGCGTTTTATTGAATTCTACAACTGATCAGACTTTGAAATTTATCTATCGAATCGTTTTTGAGAAATTTCAAAAATACTAAAGAAAATTTTTTTTTTTTAATTCTTTCGACAACGGTATCTCTTGAAAGAATTAACCGATTTTGATGGTTGAGGTGGCATTCGACGCGGTTTATGAAGCTTCAGAGCCCAGTTGATTTTGGAATCAATCCATCGAGCCCGTAAAAAGTTATCCGAAAAAAACATTTTTGGTCTACCGATCAAGCTCAATTTTATTTTCAGCTTCGAGATATTGACAAACCGCGTCGAATGATACCTTGACGATCAAAATCGGTTCATCCGTTCAAAAGTTATAGATATTTACATACGTACGTACGTACATACATGCATACATACACTCGGACATCATCTTGAATTTAGTCAGAATAGCTTCCTAGAACCTCAAAACGTCGACATCTATTGGAATTTCGATTTTCACAAATCGGGGTGAAACCAATAACTTCCCGAATTTTTGAAAATTTGCAATTTTCTTAGCGGGAAGTTAAAAACTGCTAGTTGATCCAGCCAAAATTCTCACTTCTCCTCTTCACATAAAGCTTTGCTTAATTAAATAGTTTGTGAAAGCTCTTGATAAAGATAGAGAATGTTTTACACACTTCCGTAAAGTATTCAAGCACGAAAATGATGGTAAATTAAGAAAAGGCATTTTCGATGAACTGGGAATCCGAAAGTTATTCAACGATGCAGAGTTCATTTTAGCTATGAGTGACTAAGAAAAGGTATCATAGTTAAGTTTCAAGGAAGTGTGTACCAAATTTTTAGGTAATACAAAGGATGCTTATTACGAAAACATTGTGGCAACTATGATAAAAAACTTCCAGAGTTCAGGTTGCCTAATGAATTTAAAAATGCATTTCCTTCATTCTCACTTCGATCAATTTCAATCGGTAAATTAGTTCGAGAGATATCGTTAAAGAAAGAAATGGTGAAAAATTATTTTTTTCAATTATCTTTGAAATGACATCCGATCAATTTCTAGATGTAGTCAGCTTTAGAACTCAATAAAACGCGTCGATTGCCACATTGAACGTCAAAATCAGTTAATCGGTTCAAAAGATATCGGCGTCGAAAATTGAAAAAAAATTACAACTTATCTCGTTTTTCGGGATAACAGAATGTAATTCACCAAATGGTCCAAAATCATACTGGCTTTTCGTCTTCATAGTTTCTTTCGATCACCTCGTAATGTTTGCGTTCACTTTGGTGACAAATTGCAGCAGTAGGTTGTCGTTTGCTTGTTGACCGCTTGGTAATCAGGGGTGCTTATCTGGAGTATATACCCTGATAGCACGAGTTGCTCGTCCAAAAGTTGGTATTCATTAGTTTGCGACCAACTTGATGATAAGGTGTCGACAACTCTAGCTTTTCCAACTTTTGGCTACAAGTTACCGCCTTTCTGAGAAAGTTGACGCCAGAGAAGAGTCGCAATTCGAGAGCAGGTTCCTGAGAAAATTGAAGGCAACTCCGTCAACTATGGATTTCCAACTTTTGCCACCAACTTTCTCAGGAAGTGTCTATCAACTTTGGAAGTACCAACTTTTGCGGCCAACTTGGCGTCTAGTTGCGGCTAAGTTGGACGCCAATTTCTCGCCAATTTGGCTATCAGGGTATATATGACCATTTAAAATAGTAGGGATCTACAATATTTACGGTAGTATTGTGATTTTTCCTACAAACATTTCCCCCGATAACAAGACTTTCCGATCAGAATGTTGGTGTCAATTAGTTGCGATCAAGTTGACGACAACTTATTCAGCTTTTGTAACTATTGACTACAAGTTGATACCATCTCTCTTAGAAACTTGGCGACAATCTACGGCCGCAATCAGTTGCCAATTTTTTGAGAAAATTGAAGGCAACTTTCCGTCAAGTAATAAAATGCCAACTTTTGCCACTTACTTTCTCAGAAAGTTAGTGACCAGTTGCCGTCAACTTACGGAAATGCCAATTTTTGCGGCCAAGTTACTGCAGTACGATGTCGATAGCTTGCTGACAACTTGGCTATCAGGTTCAGTGAACTGATTTTTAAGTCGATCACCGAAAAACTTTAGTACCCGGGATATCAGAATTTCAGCCTAGAAATTGAAATAAAAATTTTGACATCTTGATGACGTACAATATATATAAAAAATTTCAGTTCAATTGTTTAGCTCTCTTATACGTGAAATAACATATAAATTTGACGTAAAACTAAAGCTACAATATTAGATCAAGTTTATATGTAATTTTACGTGTGGGAGAGAGCAAAAAATGGAAAAGAAATTTTCTATGTGTACTAGACGTCATCGAGATGTCAAATGTTTAATTAAATTTTTGAGTTAAAATGTTGATCATCTAGAGAGTCCTCATTGAAATCAATTTTTGCTACCGTAATTTTTGATTTCACGTATACGTGAAATATCTGCTTTAATTTGACTGTTGGTTGAGCTCAACTGGCTATTTGGGCACGCAGTGCTATAGTAGGTAACAGTTCCATTCTAGGTAAGTCAGAAAACTCATCGGTAAAGCAATCTGACGCACCTGTTTGACAATATCCTTACATATACTACATACATTAAAGCTGTGTAGCTAGTAGCTCTTTTTAAGTTTTACTACGCAACGGCTTCATATTTATTTAGCACTCAATAATAAACAATAAAAATTTAGCAACCAATAATAAACAATAATTAGTAAAGTTCCAAAAGGGCTGGGGGAAATTTAGGACATAAGATAATCCCAAATGTAATCTATGTGTAGATAAATTAATAAATGAAGAAACATAAAAAAAAAAAAAAACTATATGTATTAGCTGTTTTCTCTTTCCGTTACCTTTCATAGTGGGTATACTAAATTGATTAGTAATATTTTAATTATTAAACCTTGAAAATTTTGAAAATGTCTCTGAACATAAAACTAATTAATAACAGAATAATTTATAATCTACTAGTCTGATTAGTCTAAAAACTTTGGCCAAAGAGATTAAAAGACAACATTAGTTTCGTGTTATAAGCTATTGAAATTATGTGAATTCACGTTATATAACGAAAATTTTTTCGATGTCCCCGCTTTTATGACACAAGAATTTTTGGGACTGAAAACGTTTGTCGTTTACCAGATATTTTCAAAATATTTTTGTATTTTTTAAAAATAAGCACTATTATATAATTATTGAGAAATGATGGCCATTTCAGAATAACAAATAATTAAATTTTGAAACTAAAAAATTAATAGCTTTAAATTATTAATTAATTGCATCATAGGCTTACTGAAATTTATTGAAAAAATTTTAATATTTTTGTTTTTCTAACATGCATGAAATTTTTTTGCAAATGTAACAGGGATAGGGGAAAAGAGGGTTAATTGAACCAAAAATACTTTAACAATTTTTTTTTAGATGAATAAAAGCAAAATGATAACTTTTTTTAAAATGAAATTATACTTTATTATATAGACTATCATTTCTCATAAGCACATAAGTTAACCAATAATAAAAACTTTTAAATAAATACGAAATCGTACAACTGCATCAAATGGTTCAATCGTCCCCTCTGCAAGGGCAATTGAACCGCTAGTCGGGGACAATGGAACCAAGAGTACTAGAACCACAAACGAATAAATTTAATGAATGATTTACTATTCATTATAGCTTAAAACTAAAATTACAACATTTCTATTAATATTGATTATTTTATACAGCATTATATGTTATAACAATCACTTTTAAAACGTCTGTCAATATAATTTTTTTTTTTTTATAGGTTAATTTAGCTTTTTTTCACATTCAGTCAAGATGCGCGCGTATGTCAGATGCTCAGAGTACGGTTCGTGCGGTTCAACCATCCCTGAGAGTACTGGTTCAATTGACTACGTCTGATTTTATTTAAATAATTAGTAGTAAAAAAATTATTCAAGAACTATTTTACTAGAAGTGAAGTTAGAAATTTATGACTAATATATGAAAGAAGGTATTACAAAAAAAATTTTAAGATTACATTTGAAAATTTAAAGATTATTAAACAATTTGTCAAGAGCTGAAAAAAAAAGTTCAGATGCCTAAATCACAAAAACTTGAATTTTTCCAAATTAAATCATCATAATGGTTCCAAATTTGTGTATCAAAATATAATTCCAAGAGGACGACTCATTTTTTTTATTATTTTCGATTTTTTAAGCTTACTGGTTCAATTGGCCCTTGGTTCAATTGACCCCCTTCTCCCCTACTTAATGCTCCTACGTATTTAAGGTAATATTAAAACTCTTAAAAGTTATTACAATTTTTAAATTAAATACATAGGTCCATTCTATACATTTTTGAACAGAAGACTTAAAATTTTTCAAGCTTAAAATATTACGCTATAATAATAAGTAATTTATTATTTATCACTTAGATAAATTAAAAAGTTTAGACAAGAAAAAAAACCAATTCAGGTTTTCTTTTTGTAACCAATAGATTTTAATGCTTAAAAAATTGGCGTGACACTAGAGTTTACGCTGCCGCCTCAGTTGTTTGCTGTTTTACAGTATCAATTTACGACCACTTGCTATCGTGTTATATGTTTTACTATACGTTTACGCTTACTACGTGACCTTGAAGTATTATTTAAACCTTCACAATAATTTTTACCATTTCTGACTGATTCATCGATTTTTCCATTCTCTTCTTTTCCACGTGTCACTTCATCATCACATAACTTATGATAAACTCATGTAAAAAAGCTACCGTCTTATATTAGATCCCCATTATACTGACATAATTTAATTCATATGTTCTTTTAATTAATATGAGGAAGAACACCAACGATGTTACAAGAAACCTTCACGTTATCCTTTATCTCAATTTAATTATTTTTTATTTTTATATTATAAAAAAATTGATGACAAGTTTGAGGTGATCTGATGACAGGCTTCAAGAATATATAAATTGTGTTGACTATCGATCCATTAAATTTCCATAGATTTCTGTTGTTGACCGGTGAATTTTATAAATATGATTTATTACACCCGAAAAGACACGATTGTCATTGACTATGACATACTTCGTCAGTTCAATGAATTATATATATATATATATATATATATATATATATATATATATATATATATATATATATATATATATACATATACTTAAACATGCAGAAAAAAAGGATTTTTGGGATAAAAAATTTTTACTTGCTTGAGACAATTTTTACTTGCAAATAGTGCAAAAAATGTCTTAAGGCAAGAAATCCTTTTTTTTTATTTTTTTTTATTTTAGGGGTATATTAATGATTCCAATTATCAGTTAATTATTGGAAAAAATACTTTTTTATAATTTATCACTATACGAATTTTATATTTGAATTTAGATCGAATAATTCGTATATATATATATATATATATATATAACCCCTTGATAAATTATTTTGTCTATTTATTTTTTTATTATATATATACAATAGTCAGCTTAGAAAACACAAATGTTTAAAGGCCTACAAAAATAAATTAGTTCATTGTCGCTTATAGATTTTGTGAAAAAAGTAATTTTTGATGAAAGGTTAGTAGAGGTAAGAGTGAGATGAGTATATTTGAGCAGTTAGCTTTCTGAGAAGCCGACACGTAAATCAAAATTTTATTACAGATAATTTTACGAGTCCGTCTTCGCAACTGCTAAGACTAGGTTGAACTTGGTGATCATTATTGGCGCTCTAACTGTTTTCTCTGCTTACTCAACACGCTACTTTTTTTTTTTCTTTTTTATTTTTAAAATTTTACTTTACTAGTTTCTTCAGTCTACTGCCAATCTTTATCGTATTCTTTTATCCACGCTGTGTAAAAGCTTTACCTTGTCTTTATCATTAAGTTCTCTAGTTAGAGTTGTTTATAGTTGTTAGTTTGTATTAACTAAACTTGGTAACGTCAGCAAACATCGAAGAGGAAATGTTCAAAGCAAATTGAGCCAAGTGATTCAAGAAGTGAAAGGTCAGACAAACGATGCAGAATGCATTCGCGAAATTATATTACGTTAAAGTTTATGGTGGAAATTATACAGTTCAATTTTAGTTTACTCTATATACAATTTTAACCAAGTTTAGAGACTAGCATTTAAACCTATATTTGTTAATTGATAATTACATTTATTTCACATAATACAATTATTAATTTTTTTAAATTGTATAATCAAGTTCTAATTAACTGCATAATAATTATATTTATTAATTTGAGATCCCACAGTAAAAAATATTGTGCTGAAATCATCTTATTTGTTGTGTTAAGAATGATCCACACAAAATTTGCGTTAAACTTTAACGCTCAATTAATATTAAAATTTAAACGCGAAATTCGTTCAATGTAAGAAAAAAATTTAACACTTTTTAAATGTTAGTTGAGACCTAAAAAAAAACAATTTAACTTGTATATTTTATATCTGTACCGTTGAGATTTTTTAAGTAGAATTTATATAATGTTTAAAAATTATAAAAAGTGATCAAAATTGTTGTTTAACAATGAAAAATTTTTTCAATTAAAAGTAATATTTTAATTAGAGTGTGAAATAAAAAAAAATCACACAATTTTGTATACCAGTTGTAAATAATGAATTGTTTAATTTATTTTTAGATTATATTTTCCTTTAGAAACAAAATAATTTTTCCGTAACACTAAATAATTTGTACTTGTAAGAGAATCTTTTTATTCATAAGATTAACCTTACAGTTTCCCGCTTAAAACAAAAAAAGAAAATGTTTTTAATGCAAAGCAAATGTAACGCACACTTTTTATAATGATATATCATACATGATAAATGAATTTATTTAAAAATTAAACTGACATTAATAAAATGTTCAGATTTCACTTTCATTTTTCAGGAACTCTTCTGTGACTATCGATAGAGTTTTGAATATAAATTTTGTATTAAGTTAAAATAATCATTTAATAAATGATATTCAGTTCTATTTTCGTACAAAGTAATGTCTTTAAATTGTTGAATTGTATATATAAATTAGAATTGTTGAATAGTAATTTTGAAGTAACTGCATTCAAGAAAAAATTAACACAAACCGTTTTTAACAGATAGATACATAATTTTATTCTTTCACTATGTAATATTAGTTAATTGTAGTGGAAGTAATTATACATAAATTATGTATGTAAAGTACTATTTATAGTTGAATTTGTTACAGTTTGTGCTTCTGAAATATATATATACATATAACATCATATGATATAGAAAAATCTGTCTATCCCTAGTAAAAATGAAAACGAGGCGGTGGCTAGCGCCTCGCCAGTTTCGCTAGAGTAAAACAAGGCGCTAGCTAGCATAAAAACGAGGCACTGGCTAGCGGCTGGCCAGTTTCGCTAGAAATTATCTAAATCCAACATGGCGGCTTTTTAAAAGTCATTGGCGGTTTCAATATTTTAGGTTATATATTTGAATATTTGAAATAATTATTATAACTATAAAATCAAATAAATAACTTGATAATGATAAATTTATTAATGCTTAAGATTAATATAAATAATTTAAACCAATCAACACTAACTACTTGATGAAATTAACATAAATTTATATTATAAAAATACTATTTAATAAATTAATAAATTCAAATTGCAAAGTAAAAATTCAATAAACTATTTTTTATGATAAAATTTATAATTTTTACGAACGTAGTCAAATACTTAAAACAAATCAAATAATTTTAAATTTAAATGAGCATTCTTATTTTTACTTATAACTACTACAAACTTTTATAACTTAGTAATTATCATTGTTATTTAATATAATTAAATAAATTATTTTTTATTGTAAAATTTATCAATTTTGACAAACGTATACTGAAATACTTTGAACACATCAAGTAATTTTAAAATATTAATGAAGATTCTTATTTTTACTTATTGTTATATATATTTATTTAATTCAATAAATTATTTTTCATTATAAAATTTGTAATTTTTACCAAACTACTAAAATACTTGGAAAAAATTAAATATTTTTTAAATTTGATAAAATTTATTATTTTTACTTATAGCTAGTACTAATTATTATTATCATTTAGTAATGATCACCTTTTATTTAATTAAATTTAATCAACTTTTTTTTAAATAAAATTATCAATTATTTGAAATATTTGTTTTAATTGCCCACAATCGGAGTTCTACAATTATGTCAAGTCTTTTCTTCATTTCAAATATTAATTTTCAAACTATGTTATTTATTAAACTACTATATTATAATAATAATAAATTATAAATAAACTCATATATGTGAAATTTATTTAACTATGTAGTTCTTATTATATTTTATTACACCACTTAGAAATGTTTAATAATGAATTAGAGGTTAATCAGTATTTTATGTAAACATAAATATACATTGACATAGACAATACATAGGCGCACGCTATGCCAATTTCTTAATTATAGGTGGCGCACAATCTCTAGAACTGCCTCGATTTCGCTAGCTAGCGCCTAGTTTAAAACGAGGCAGCCCTCGTTTATTTTTACTAGGGATCGGTTGACCTTGCGGGCCAGCCCCAAAACTTCCCGCTCAGGGAGCTCGAAAACATTGCTATGAATACATTTTCGAGCTCGAAAAGCTCAAAAATACTTTTGTATGCCATTATTTTCGAAAAAAACCATTTTTTAGCATTTCTTTCTCCCACGATATTTTGCGAACGAATTCACCGATTTTGATGGTTGAGGCGGCGATTGACGCATTTTATCAAGTTCTAGAGCTGATTAGATTTTGAAGTCGATCGTTAAACTCGTTTCTGAGAAATCAATAAAAAACTAAAAAAAAAAAAATTTGTTTTTTCGTAATTCGTAAATATTTTCGAGTCTACTTGATCAAATGATCTGAAATTTTCAGGTAAGTTTATGGCCAACAAGCTCTTTCGATTGCCGCCTTGACCATCCAAATCGATTCATTAGTTAAAAAGTTGTAGACCGTTCACACACATACATACACACATACACACACATACATTCATACAGACACTCGGACATCATTCTGAAAATATTCAGAATAGCTTCTTTAAACCTCAAAACGTCGACATCTCATGAAAACTCGATTTTCGAAAATCGGGGTTAAAACAATAACGTCCCGAAATTTTTAAAATCATCGATTTTCTTAGCGGGAAGTTAAAAAATATTCACCGAGGTCGTCGACCTACTCGCGCGCATGAAATTTTTACGGGTTTAAAAGAAACCGACAACTTCGAAGCTCTTATCCGCAAGTAAATTAAGTTTCACTGCCTCAAATTCGTAGAAGAATCGTTATATTAAATTAAAACAAGAAAGAAAAAATAAAAAGTGTAAAGTCTGTTAACTGGATAGTTTTCGTTTATCCAATACACGCAGAGAATTTTATAGTATTTTTTACATAAAAAATTTATAGAAAAATTACTACATCATAGTAACATGAGGACAGTATGGTATTATTGAACAAATTACCGATAACGTAGAAATTTTTAAAATACATCGAACAGAATTTACAAGGTGCATTGTAATTTTGACAAAGCAACAGATTAAGAAATTTAAATTTCTTGGATAAAATTTAATCTGTTGCTTTGTCAAAATTACAATGCACCTTGTAAATTCTGTTCGATGTATTTTAAAAATTTCTGCGTTATCGGTAATTTGTTCAGTAATTCCATACTGTCCTCATGTTACTATGATATAGTAATTTTTCTATAAATTTTTTATGTAAAAAATACTATAAAATTCTCTGCGTGTACCTATTTTTCTAAAATCATTCTCATACAAAGAAGACTTCTATATACACAAAAAATTGCAGTGTCAGAGTCAGTTTTGTTTTTTACGATAGCGATGTTTAACTCGTTATTATAATGAAAAGTAAGGAATTTAGTTAAACTTAAAGTCGTAAAAATCAGATGATTAAGTTTAAAATGTATAATGAAATAATTTATTCATAAAATTTACTTATATAAATATAAGGGTGGGCCAAAAAAAAGAACTAATTTTTTTTTTTTTAGTTACCGTGAAAATATCGTTAAAAATGATGAAAAAAAAATTCTGGTAAAGTTTGAGCTCTTAATATTAATATTAAGAGGCTCCGCTTTGTGATTTTTAATTTCCCATTTAAATAACATGAAAAAAAAAAATTTTTTCAGTTTGGAATTTTATATCTCGGCAATGGCTCATTTTACAGATATGTTCGAGACACATTTGGTAGGAAATGAAATGCTCTACAAGAAAAGTCTATTATGATTTTTCGATAAATCCACCTCTTCGAGTTATCAGAGCTCAAAGTCAAGTTATAGTAAATTTTGAGATCTTTTTACTTTTCCGGCGAAACTATTTGACTTATCACGAAATGTCACTTAATCTTTTTTGTAGACAATTTTATTCCCTACAAATGATTTTCAGTAAAGTTTTTTTAAATTCCGCATAGTTTTCCAGATATTTTAATTTCAATGTTGAGCTCTCGAGATTTATCAGAACACTGCTTTTTTAAGAGCTTGACATTAATATGAGAATAACTTGAAAACAATGCCGAATTTGAAAAAACTTTACTGAAAATAATTTGTAGGGAATAAAATTGTCTACAAACAAGATCAAGTGACATTTCGTGATAAGTCAAATAGTTTCGCCGGAAAAGTAAAAAGATATCGAAATTTACTATAACTTGACTTTGAGCTCTGATAACTCTTGAACAGGTGGATTTATCGAAAAACCATAAGAGACTTTTTTTGTAGAGAATTTAATTTCCTACCAAATGTGTTTCGAACATATCTGTAAAATGAGCCATTGCCGAGATATAAAATTCCAAACTTAAAAATTTTTTTTTTTTCATGTTATTTAAATGGAAAATTAAAAATCACAAAGCGGAGCCTCTTAATATTAATATTAAGAGCTCAAACTTTACCAGAATTTTTTTTTCATCATTTTTAACGATATTTTCACGGTAACTAAAGAAAAAAAAATCGGTCTGTCAGTTGACCCTGCGGGCCAGCCTCAAAACTTCCCGCCGTTTTCGAGCTCCTTGAGCTCGAAAAATTGTTGTGGATACATTTTCGAGCTCTTCGAGCTCGAAAATACTTTTGTATGCCTTTGTTTTCGAAAAAAAATGTTTTTTACCATTTTTTCTCAAACGATATCTCTCAAACTAATAAAGCGATGTGAGATGGTTAAGATGGCAATCGACGCGTTTTATTGAGTTCTACAACTGATCAGACTTTGAAATTTATTTATCGAATCGTTTTTGAAAAAAACATTTTTGAAAAAAGTTTATTTTTGGAATATCTCCGAACGAGCCCTATCGATCAAGCTCAATTTTTTTTCAGCTTCGAGATATTGACAAACCGCGTCGAATGACACCTTGACGATCAAAATCGGTTCATCCGTTCAAAAGTTATAGATATTTACATACGTACGTACATACATACATACATACACTCGGACACCATCTTGAATTTAGTCAGAATAGCTTCTGAGAACCTCAAAACGTCGACATCTATTGGAATTTCGATTTTCACAAATCGGGGTGAAACTAATAACTTCCCGAATTTTTGAAAATTTGCAATTTTCTTAGCGGGAAGTTAAAAAAATTTATTTGTTTCGTAATTCGCAAATATTTCCGAGTCTACTTAATCAAATGATCTGAAATTTTCAGGAAAGTTAATGGCCAACAAGCTCTTTCGATTGACACCTCAACCATACAAATCGATTCATTAGTTAGTTAAAAAGTTACAAAGAGTTTACACACACACACACACGCACGCACACTTCCATACAGACATCACTTTGAAAATGTCTGAATAGCATCCTTGCACCTTCAAACGTGAACATATGATGAAAACCCGATTTTTGCAAATCGGGGTGGAACCAATAACTTCCTGAATTTTTGAAAATTTACAATTTTCTTAGCGGGAAGTTAAAAATATTGAATTGCGAAAAATAAATGAAATAATTTTAATTAGATCCAAAATGTAATCTATTGTATTAGGAGCGTTACTTAGAGGAATTATACATGATTTTGATTGATGAAAAAATCCTGATGACTGCTGGGCTCAAACCTGCATTCTTCCGATTCAAAATCTTCGATGCTATCCACTGCGCTGACCTACTCCCCTCACGTGAGTGTAAATAGTATATTTATTATGATACCAAAAAATAGCTTGAAGAATTAAAAAATCCGTGACGCAATTATCGACGTACTCTTTGTATGAATATATTATTATTTTGTACTTTGTTTAATTTTTAGCCAATAAACAAAATATTGAGAAGAATTAAAATTTTTTACGGTCAAATAGATTATCAAATTAGAACCTCCGAGTACTTCAAGTGAATCAAGAAAGAATTAATTTAAAAAAAATACGTAAAGCGATTTTAATATGTAACTTGTGATGTTGTTGAGCTCTTCGAGCTCAAAAATACAATTTTTATGTTATTTTAAGCTCTATAAGTGCGAAGATGAATTTTTTTATGCTTCTAAGCTCTTTGAGCTCAAAAATTGGAAAAACATTTTTTTTTCTTTTTTAATCTTTCGTTTTCGATATCTTACGAATGAATCAAACGATTTTAACCAGTCCAACAGCGGTCGACGTATCTTTTCAAGTATAAGAGCTGATTAGTTTTTAGAAGTGATCGGTGAAGCTATTTAAGAGATTTTTTAAAAAAACATTTTTTTTTTTTAATTTTTCGTTTTCAATATCTCTCGAACGAATCAACCGATTTTGACCGATCCAACGGTGATTGACGTGGTTTTTCAAGGTTAAGAAGTTATTAGTTTTTGGAAGTGATTGGTGAAGCCGTTTAAGAGATTTTTTGAAAAAATATTTTTTTTCAAATTTTTCGTTTTCGATATCTTACGAACGAATCAACCGATTTTAATCGGTCCAACGGCAATCGACGTGGTTTTTCAAGATTAAGAGCTGATTAGTTTTTGGAAGTGATTGGTGAAGCCATTTAAGAGATTTTTTGAAAAAATATTTTTTTTGAAATTTTTCGTTTTCGATATCTCACGAACGAATCAACCGATTTCGACCGGTCCAACGGTGATCGACGTGGTTTTTTAAGGTTAAGAGCTGATTAGTTTTTGGAATTGATCGGTAAAGCCGTTTAAAAGTTATTCCAAAAAAACGATTTTTCGAAAATTTTATTTTTGAAATTTCTAAAAATCTAGCGAACCGAATCGATTCAAATTTTCACGAAATTTAATGGCTATGATACTCTTTGGATCGCCACCAATTTCGATCCGATCGGCCAAGCCGTTCAAAAGTTATAAGAGGTTTACATACATACACACACACACACACACACATACATACAGCCGCACGGACATCATCGCGGGAATAGTCAGGGAAGCTTCCTAGGACCTCAAAACGTCGAGATCTGATGAAAACTCGATTTTCGAAAAACGGGATGAAAACAATAACTTCCCGATTTTTGAAAATCTGAGATTTTTAGCGGGAAGTTAAAAATTAGTTCTTTTTTTTGGCCTACCCTAATAAAAATATAAAAGAAAATGAATGCTTATCAGCACCTGCGGTTGTTTTGACTTCCCGCTAAGAATATTGACGATTTTCGAAAAATTCGGGAAGTTATTGTTTTCACTCCGATATTCGAAAATTGAAATTTCATCAGATGTCGACGTTTTGAGGTCCTAGGAAGCTATTCTGACTATTTTCAAAATGATGTCCGAGTGCGTGTGTGTAAACTTTTTATAATTTTTTAATGAACTAGCGTACATGTTTCGCGCGCAAGCGCGCGCGTGTCGTTTTTCATATATTTATTTTAATGTATATTTTTGTGTCGTTTGCATATATTTTTTTGCTTTCGACTAATCACGTTACGAATAGTTTGGCTTCACATATATTTCATCTAAATTTTATTATAGGATTAATCGATTGAGATGGTTCTTGCGGCAATTGAAAAAACTTATTAGCCGTGAACTTTCCTGGAAATTTCAGATCATTTGATCGAATAGAATCTGAGAAAATGGAAAAATACGAAAAAAAAAATTTTTTTTTTAGATTTTGTTAAATTTATCAGGAATAACTTGATTAATCGATTCCAAAATCTAGTCAACTCTAGAACTGAGTACTAATCGTCGATTGCCGCCTCAAGCATCTCAGTCAGTTGATTCAACTTTAGTTAACATTTGCGGTGTTTTTCATAATTTTAACGCAATTTTTCACACTCTTTCATGCATGAGTATATTTTTGTAATTACACACACAAAATTCGTGAAAAAAGGGTGCCTATTTTCACACTTTTTTGGGTATGGGTATACTCTTGTAATTACAAACACACAAATTCGTGAAAAAAGAGCGCACTTGTTATTTATCATTATCAATGATCGAGATCTCAGCACTTAAAAAAATATAATAAATAAAAATTCTTAACACTATGCAGTAGACTTGCCTTTTTTATGTCATTTTTAAGTTTCTGCCTTATAGCTCCACCTGCAGATCCCTTTCCTTATTAGTCAACCCGACAGTACGTTAGTTTAGTAAGTGTTGAAGTTTTCTAATTTTTTATTTGCGCTTTTTGTGTGAATCATACTTGTGCACTCTGGTGTATACTATGTATACTACAACCTACATAAATGTGTGTATGTTTTTTTTTACTGACTTTATCTGGCTAAGTGTGTGTGAAAGAAAGTATGCAGTAAAGCCAAAAATATCATTGCATATTATTTCTTTTTCTTTTTACAATTGAATAAATATTAACAATAATTATTGCATTGTATTCATCATTTCATATATATAATATTAATAAATAAATATTGGATATATATATTCATTCAATTGTTGGAGCAAAACATTTATTCCATAACCTCAACAGTAAGCAATGTACTTAAAAATTAATTTTCATCAAGATATTAATAATCGACAATCTATGATTTTAACAGACTAATCTTTGCAATCAAAACTGATACTTATTTTACAACGTACAGTTTTTTTTATTTCTCCGTATTCCAGTAATTTATATACTATATATAATAAATATATATAGATATATGTAAAGGCAAATTAAAGAGAAGCGAGAACGAATCGAGCTTCTCACTTGCACTCTTGGCTCATCGGCAATTTTTATCTCTTGTGCTCTTACTATTTTCGCATTATTTAGTAAACCTAAGGATCTAACAAATTAGCTATTAACGTTTTGAAGGAAAGTTTTTCAGAAAGAGGTAGTATAAAAATAGTTAATAACAGACCTGATCGTACTTTGAATGGAAGAAATAACTAAATATAATATAATGTATATCGTTTGTAAAAATAGTTTATATAATGTTAGTACATTTTATAACGGATAGATTGTTTACTTGTTTATAATGAAATTAATAATTCCACAGTACTAAAAACTGTCGTTAACAATCTTAAATGATTAACATCGTTATAACTGTATTTCATATATTGATATGATGAATGAAATAATAAATATTAAATATTAAAATTTCCACTATGTCCCTCAAAGATCATTTATTCTTGCATAAATACACGAAACATTGGTACAGAAGTATCCACACCACTAACGTATCCCCACCCCACGCCTTTTAACCTTCTCTCGATTTTCTTCCAAATATCCCCGAGGACCGGAAGAAAATCGCGAGTACTCTGGTTAAAAATACTGATTGAAAAGAATTGAGAAGCGGTCACTCCTTGCAAACTGTATATCTATATTAGGGTGGCGCGAAAAAACCGACTATTTTTTTTTTTTCGATCTCGCATGAAAATTTGTTGGTTTACGATGTTTTAAGAAGCCTCTCCAAAAATCAGCTCGATAAAAAATTTTTAAGAGGTCGCTCACGAATTTCGAAAATATCAAAAATAAATGAAATTTGGATTTTTGATTTCAAAATTTTTTTTTTCTCGTGGCAGCAATAATTTATATTTGTAGAATCATGACTACGCTGAAAATTTAAACCCAAAATTCAAATATTTAAACCTCGCTCAAGAATTTTGAATGTTTCCGAGTGCTGTCATTCGGACGTTTTCGAGCGACCCTTGAATATTAATAATAAAGCTTCTCGATTTTTTCACCATTAATTTACATATCAATGAATGAAAATAAAACCCGAGAAATAGAAATAATAAATTTTTTAAATACTTATTTATTTTTTAATTCAATTTTTAGGTTTTTTCGCTTATTCAAAACTTACCAAATTTTATTGTTAAAGACTGTCCTGTATATTTTTGGTTCTGCAAAAGTTATATTTTACTGAAATGACAATAATTGAGTTATAAAAAAATACAAAAACTAATTCAAACTATTAGTTACATATTATCAGTTAATATTCAAAATTCTTGAGCGCCGTTTAAATATTTGAATTTTGGGCTGAAATTTTCAGCATAGTCATGATTTTATAAATATAAACTATTGCTGCCACGAGAAAAAAAAAAATTTGAAATCAAAAATCCGAATTTCATTCATTTTTGATATTTTCAAAATTCGTGAGCGACCTCTTAAAAATTTTTTATCGAGCTGATTTTTAGAGAGGCTTCTTAAAACATCGTAAACAAACAAATTTTCATACGAGATCGAAAAAAAAAAAATAGTTGGTTTTTTTGCGCCACCCTAATCTATATATACAAACAAAAGAATTGAAATTATTGAAAAGAATTCAAATTTCACCATTTATAATTATTTTCAATCAATATTTTTTAACAGGGTCTATTGTATAAGGAATAATTAGTAATTGCGAGAGGTACCTCTACCCTCCATAGATAGATAGAATACTCGCTCTGTTTTCGATCCATGATCGAAAACAGAGCGAGATGTATACGAGTGTACATGTGGAAAAAAAAGACAGACAGACATATAGACGATGAATTTGAAGAAAAAATCTCAGAAAATTTATCGATTTTCATTGATATCTTTTGAATAGGAAATAGTTGGTTACTGATATTCATTGGGTTCATCTCAAGGATTAATTACAACTTCTATAACAAGAATTAGGTTGATTCATTGTTCGTGACGGCTTAAATCCAGGCGACTTACAGACATGCGTCTTAACGGACGTCCCTGTAATAAACTTTTTAACTGAATTTTTCTTTAATTATAAACAATTACATTTAATAAAAAAAATCAACTATCGCATTAATCACTCTTTAAAGTTTCCAAAAATCATTAATAACTACACAATTAACTAATCCTTTGATTTATTGAAATTACTTTATGCGAGAATTTTACGAAACGGTTACTATTCGACAGAAAAGACCAGCTAAATGCTTCGCATTTGAGGCGTGCAATTGAGTGTAAATATAATTTTCGCTTCTTAATGTTCTATTTGTTGTAGACAATTGAATTACGAAAAAATGCAAATAAATAAATTCAATTTTTATTAATAAAAGAATAAATAATTCTGTAAAGAAATGACATATATAATGCATTTTTGTTGCGGCTGAACAAAAAATATAATATCTGATTTTTTGATAAATATCTAAATAGTAAATTTAAATTCTGTCTATAACGATATAATTAAATAAAAAAAGTGAAATGATCTAGATGACTTCTAATAACATAACTAACCGAGGCAAGATTAAAATAATTTTTTATTTAATCGGGTTTTTTGATCAAAATTAAGGATATTCAATCTCCACTCAACAGCTTCTTGAGAAAAGGCTTGAACTAATTTCACGCAGTAGGAGATAATTTGCCCATGGGATTTGATATAAAACAAACAGTTTCCTTAGTAGGCGCCTTTTGATACTAATACTCATTCTGTCTTTGTTAATACATATTTTTTTTGTTTCTTTCCTACAATCCTTAAAGAACTATTGAGTTTATAATTCACAATAAAACAATTCTGCCTTCTCTGTCACACTTGTTGGTGACTTAAAATCTCATGCCGTGATGTCGGGTTTTTTGTATTGACTTTTAGTCTAGCGAAACGACTGAATAACCTTTGTTTTTTTTTTTATTATTATTTTTTTTTTTATTACTATTATTGTTTTTTTCCTCAGCATTCTTTGTGACCACAAAAATGTCGGTCAGTATGTAAACTATTGTCTACACTGCTAATGTAATAAACTTGCTGAACTAGTAATATACTAATGCAATCCATTTATACAGTAATGCCAATTAATCCATTACTATTGTTTTCTCTTTGTAGCTAAAAGTTTAATTTAGGTTTATGTCTTAACTTGGCTGCACAAATGTGTGTGACCATAATTATTATTCCCTTAAGATTTGCTTCGAGTTTAAAAATGCCAAAAAAAAAAAATATTATATTACATACCTAGGCCAGTAAAATAAGAAAAGTCTCAAATCACATGTAATTGTTGGCCGAGGCTGACAAACATTATGTGGTCTGAGGCTTTCTTTTTTACTGGCCGAGGTGCGTATACTATTTTTCTGCTCGACGGAGCCGGAAAGTTGCAACTTCGTTCAGGGCAGCGGCCCGAAAGTTGCCACTTTCCGGCCGGAGAGCAGAAAAAACTTTTGGCATGGATTTAAAAAAATATAGGGGAGCCTGGGGCACGAAGGCCCCCCTCAAAAATTAGGTAAAAATTTTTTTTTATTATTTTCCGTCAAGTTATGACCTCTATAACGTTTTGATCATATTTTAGGTCAATATGTGATATGTGTGGTAAAATGGACTACTCGAAAAAATTATTTTTTATAATTTTTCGGGAAGGGGGCCTTCGTGACCCAGAAAAAAATTGTTTTTTTTCTATTTTTTGCAAAATTTTGACTTATTCTTCTGAAATAGACGGAAAATAAACGAATTCGGTGGTTAAAAGCCACAAAAAGAAAAAACCGGCTTAAGGGAGCCTTCGTGCCCCAGGCTCCCCTAATTCTATCATTACACTAAAATGCAATTTAAAAATAAAATCATCAAAATTAACATTTTGCCATAGAAAAAAAGATTTCCACACTGCCAGTGAAACAAAAAAATAGTCACAGCAATAATAAAAAAAAAATAATAATAAATAAAAGCTTATCGTTTGAACTTTATCATGCATATTACGAAATTGATGTGATTTTCCGTTTAAAATTTATTTAAGATTGAAACTATGAAAATTAATTTATTTTTGGATTTCAAAAACTTTAAATGGCTACCATTTTTATAAGCCAATTGACCGGTTTCATTCAACCTCGAACTTGATCAAGGCAATTGTCCAAAGAAAAGGTGAACGAATTTTAATTGCGCTTCAATAAATACCGTCGGCGTAATCGTGATGTATCGGACAAATACATACATATCTTATAAAACTTTAGAATCAACGGTATTTTCCAAACCTACTCGATGAATTAGAGCATATAGTGGTAAAATGAAATCTACAAAAAAAGAAAGAAAAAAAGTACAACCGGAAATGATAGCAAATGGAATTTCTTCTTCTTGATTATGAAATCCAGTTTATCCTGTGACAAGCATATAAAAACCTATGTTAGATATGTCGTTCTGCTGGTATTATAGATTATTTTGAGTGATATATACCGACAATGAATATAGAGCCCGATAAAAACTTCAAGTGGCGCCTCCTGTCGGAAGTAACAACCTGAAAATTTTAATAGTATTCAAAGCATGAAGAATAGAGACTCTATTCTCCGTGATTCAAAGGCATCAGAATGAAAAGAATGTTTTTTTTTTGTTTTTTTTTTTTTTCGTCTATTCTAAGAAATTTAATAGGCGATGATTCGTGAGATATTAAATTTATTTATGAAGTATCCTCAGAATATCCCTAAACGTCGGTGACTACAAATTAAAAAATAAATAAGTATGAATTTAATAAGTCTTTTAAGAATTGAATAGGAGGAGATCGTTAGCGTATAGTTCTCACGCTGCAAGCGGCTTACTTTGTTGTCTCTCGACAGGCTTATGCTAATTTAATTTATGCGGCTTACGTGCGACCAATCATCGATATCCAAAACCACACGCGAATCATTCTCAACACAAATCAATGGGTTGTATTTTCTCGGTAACTCCATACTATAATATATATTATAGTAAGTGTAGTAGACTTAGTATAATATAATACCTACTGAATAGTCACACTAAAATACTCTATACCACACTACAAGTATCTTACGTAATTGGGAAGAGCCTCTTTATGTGTGGCAGACACATGTTTAAACTCACTCTGACCACTTATGGATACATGTGTATACATATATATGTATATGTGTGTATATTTGTGGATTTGTATGTATGTAAGAGAGTAGTAGTCTCTCCAAATGCCAAACTAATTAGGCGATTTTCACAAGACCACCCAACGACCTTTCATGGTTTTACGGGTATAAGGGAACTAATGAAGATTTTACGTACAATAATTTCCATTGGCAAAGAAAATGATGAGGGGAATTTATAGTCGATTGTATATAATACAGTATAAGAGTTTAGTATATATATATTTTTGTTGAATCAGTTACGGAGTTTAAATGAAAGCGGAAGTGGTGAAGTTGCTAAGAAAAGAAAGGGAAAAGAGGGTGAAACTTGAGGTCGAGGATCTCGGTGTATTTTCCTTAGCTTGTAAAGTAAACTCTGCGGCCTTGGAAAGTAAAGAGAAAACGCTAGTAGTTGCGACTTATACTTTTCTTACTCTATATCCTATATTCGTCTTCTCCTGTTCTCTTTCTCAACTTTATCCTCATTCTTATCCTATTCTTATTTTTCTATCTTCTTTCTTCTTTCTCCTCTTTACTCTTGTACTCTTTATTCAGCTTCTGTTAAGGCGGAACATCTTAAAGCGGATGTATAGGATTAAGATAATAGTCTCGAGAGGGCTGCGAAGGAACGTGGATAAAGGTAACGCAAAAACGAGCGATATGATGTGGGTCAAAGTCTCGGGGACTGGGGCGCCGCGCTGGCTCCTTTCTTGTCGTTGATCCACCCATGAGTATATCCCGCTGGTATACCTTTTGCCCTTTAAAGGGTCTAAACACGTACTTTTTCATCACTGACAATGTCGAGTGAAGTTTATTGACTCTTAAGAGATACCTTATTGTTCTTTTACTTTTATTTGGTTTGAGTGAATTTAATACACCAACTTGTTATTTTTTATCTTTATTTTCATGCTAAGTATTTACAGTATTTTTTTTTTTTTTTTTTATTGACTTAGTAAAGAAAAAATCTTTTCGAAACAATTTATTAACAATTAAATTTGATAAATCAAAATATTAGTCGGATTAACATTAATCGAAAATCATGACCTTCAAAGGGTTTTTATTTTTTATTGTTATTTCTGATAGGGCTAAATAGAATTCTCGGTGTACACCATGACCGATGGTACGTGGGGTAGGTTCTTGACTTTTGTTCATTTTTCTCCTCACCCCCATGAACAACGACCTAAAGCTGAAATTCCCCTTAATAAGATAACGTTATAAAGACGATAAAAAAATGTCACTAAAGTCTTATCAACTTGGGTTGATTTTTGTCTTCTGGATTTGGTTTATAATGCTCAGTGTTTTCAAATTTGGCAAACTACTGTGTAATATATGTGCTCGTCATCAAATGATGACAACTTTTATACACGTGATCTTAAAAGTTTATGTCTTCCGTAAAATTGGAAAGTCAACTTTCTATTTCACGAACTTTACGATGACAGCTGACTAAAGACCGTTAAAAATTGAAGTTTTAAATTTTAAATTGAGTAATCAACGTTAAATTGGATCAGTTTATTTTCGTCGTTTATATATTCCGTAAAAAGTTTTTGCATTCGACTATAACGAGACAACAAACTTTAATAAAATTTCAAAATTTCATTTACAACAAATTAGTTATTTAAATTTATAAAAATATTATTATCGTTAATATTGATTTTATACAATCGATAAAATAAATATAATCAAGATTTATTCAACTGACGTTAAATTTACAATAATTTTATCCAATGGATCCTTAAATTGGGAACCACTGTAGAGTATCTAAGAGACGCAAGTGGAGGAAAGCTATGTAGAGATGTATAAGTGAGAGATGTAGGGTCTCGAACGAGAGTGAAGGTGCGTAGCTCTAGGGCAACTCTGAGGGAGAGAAAGAGAATCGGACTTTGGTCATCCCTCTTTTATTCCTTTCTGAACGTACTACTACAGTTGGTAGTAGGGAAACACCCTTCTTGGTCAGCCCGTGATGGAGAGGGGAACTAACTCTCCAGATCAATACTCGTATCTCCGTTGGCCGGACCAAGCCGGACATTGCGTTCCGAAACTCACCTTCTCGCTGATCACGACCCTTCCCGACTTCCTACCCCTTGCCCCTTACAACCCTCCCACATCTTCTACTCCAGTGTCCTATCCAACTCTTGCCTTGATATATCCACCCTTCTCGCAATTTACATACCACCGGAAAATCCTTTTAATTACTTCTCCCTTAGTATCGTAAAAATTTATCGAGACTCTACGTTGTTGCCTCGAAATTTTTTTTTTTTTCGATTGCCCTTTTCTCGTTGACCTCAAGAGTAGGCGTGTCCTCACTTGCGTATTATTACTTTAAATTATTTATTATTTTAACAACGAAAATTAATTGACGTAAGAAATCAATTTATTTTTGATAATTTATATTTTAAACAACTTTATATCCTTTAAATTAATTTGATAAGAATTTGGAAATTATTTTTGCACAAGAAAATCAATAAACTTATAAATTCAAATTTGATAATTGTTTTTTTTTTATACTTCAAAAAATTTTTTTAATGAACTAGAGGGTAAAATATCCAATCATGAGTTTTCTACTAGTATTAATCGCCCTTATAGATTTTATTAACAAAATTATTTTTAGATAGATAACGTATGTAATGACAGGTAACGAGTTCAGCAAAAACAATTTTTTATATCTATTTAAAAAAAATAAAAAAATTAATTTTGTTCCTTTTTCTGACAGTTAGATAAAAAAAAAAGAAAAAAGGGGTAAAGTTAGACGGTGCGTGCTCGTGAGTAAAATATCCGCGCGGAAAAGAGTAATGATTATGACTTCCGTGCAATGAGTACCGAATAAACGGCACGAAAACAATTCAATATGTTATCTTTTTCTTTGGGTCATATTTTGAATTTCAAATACAATATAAAAAAACTGTTGATATTTTTTAGTATTTTTACGTGTACTTAAGAAATTTACTACACAAGTCTCTCCAAACAATTGTTGTTGTAATTAACAATGACATCTATATTTTTTATTTTTTCGCATGAATTTAACTAAAAAATAAATATTTACTTATAAATAATAAAATTTAACTGTAAAATTATAATAAGCCGACTTAATAGTTAATAATAATATATGAATATTGTTAAGAATAAATATAAATTGGAGAACCTCTGTTCACTGGTCAATTTACCCTTGGCTTTATTTCTTGCGAGGGTGTAAGAGAGAGTAGTTGAGTTGAAAGAGAGGAGGAAGAGGCGAGATGGTCGTAAGGGTGGTCTGACGCCTCCTAGCCGAATACACTTCTACTTGACGTCCATATAACCAGGCAAACGACCGGGCTACGTGCTTACACAAATGTGCTCAAAGTATATACGTATTCTCAGACAAACACATGGACACACTTTCCAGAAGCTCCTACATAAATTTATGTACACATGGACCATGTACATGCGCAAGTATACGCGCTCAGCATGACGTTTACACGCAACAATTCTAGCATACCAAAGGAACTCTGTATTACTTTAGGCTATACTATATACTATACAGGACCTCTACTCATGCCACAAGACCAAGAGGCTTGTACATTTTCATTTTTCTCAGTACATTCGTTATTTTTTCATCATTCAAAATATATGTATATACAGTCTTTTGTTTCTAGTCCAATGTGAGAATACACACAAAAATTTTTAAAATAAACTTTTCAACAGAAAACACGTAACATGACTGTATATTTAACAAAAAAAAAAAAAATTGTAAAAATGAAAATTCATTAATTTTATAACTTTTACTAAAAAAATTACTGCACCGATTTTAATATTTTTAAACAAGAGCATAGGGAAATGAACAGGATAAAAATGTCTCTTGTGAAAAAATATTACAATTTTGTAGCTGTATCGATTATTTTTCTTTTAATTATTTATGATTTAATTTTTTAATATGATTCAGAGGATACGTATACAGTTACTATGAAAATATAAAAATCGAGAAAATTTTAGGCCTCTATTACCATTTTTGTTTCTGGGTAAAAAAGATTAAATTTAATGAATACAGAATAATTTTTTTCTCACCCTAGACAAACTATTGCTTAAATTTTTACAAACTCTGAAATTTTTTAAAATCGTAAACCATTGTAAAGAAAAAATAACATCGGATCCTTAAAAAAAAATTATTTTAAATGTTATTTTCGTATAACTATGTCGTACTAGGGATGGCAAATGCGATTCCGATTCTGATCGAGAATCGATTTTTCTTTGAAAAAAATCAATTTTTTAAAATCGACTTTTAGCTTTTGAAGTCGATTAAGAATCGATTCTTAACATTCAACTTCTAGATAAATTAGTTCAAGAGCTTGTGACCCATTTTAATGAAGTGTTTGATGCACTTTGAAATTTTGCACGGCAATACTTTTGGGATAGATAAGTAATAAATCGTATGTTTGGCTGGTCTTTGTTTGTACAGATGATACTGCACATAGCGCAAATTTTAATAAAATATATGTTAGAAAAATTGTTTGATTCACAATCAGCGTAAAATTAAATGAAATTAAAGTAAATTTTAAAATTGGTTAAATGCAATTCTAACTCAAATTTTGCTGCATATTAATTTTCACTCAAAAATCGATTAAAATCGACTTTCTGTGTCGATTCATCGATTCCAAGAATCGAAATGAACAGACTCTAAGTGGGAATCGAAAATCTATTCTATGATATATCTTTCCATCCCTATGTCGTATCACATATTTTTAGGTAATAAAATTTAATTAAACATTTAATATGCATATATGTAAGGTGACGATTAAGTGTAGAGAAAAGTTGAGAATATGTACAACTGAATATAAAATATTTTAAGAGGAAAAGAGTATATGATCACATCGGGTGGCCGGGCTTTGTTTTTGCGTTCTTAAAAAGGATCGGCTCAACTTTTTCGTTCTGTACATGTGCTCAGACTTTAGATATCCAGAGTTTTTTGTTCCTTCTCTAATAGGGTCGCATGATTCTCATTGCCGCAATTTTTTTTTCTTATATCTATACAGATAGAACAACGTGTTAAACAACTCAGAAATTCTGGAGAGAAAAAATCTTTATCATCTTTACATCTCAGTAATCTTTTTTGTTGCTGCTTTTGTTATTATCTTTTCAGCATCTAAAAATTTAATAAAGTTCTCATCCTCTTTTTTTTCTATAATTTAAAAGATTATTTATTTGTATAATTAGAAAACTTTAAATCGTCGTTGACAACATAATTAATGCAGGTGAAAAAAAAATATCTCAGTTTTTTAGACGGTTAATTGAGGCGAAAATTACGAACCGCGCGTGTAAGAAAAGTTATGACGGGTGGACGATTGCCTCACTGTTATTTGCATGTGTCTGTCGCGAGCAAGATAATTGCACGTCAGCCAGTCGTTGCACCTGCAACCGATTCCAGTATTTCCCAGTATTATCTCTCTAAACATGAATATTCACTTATTTTCACTATTTTCACTAATTCATGTTTAGAGAGATTGTTATATATAAATGTCTACATAACTAATTATATTTTACTGCAGAATATTTATATATTTTTTTTATTGTTTTTTCAATAAATGAATATAAATGATTTATAATAATCTAAGTAACATTTATAACGTTGAAAAAAAAACTAGATTCATCTTCATTTCATTGATAAAAGTTTGATTTTCATGACACATTTATAAAATTTTTTAGCACACATATATATAAATACTTCAAAATGATGGAATAGTTTCAACAGTATATTTTATGTAGTGTATACACAGTCGGCTTACAGCTCTCTATCGATTTCCCCTTTGAGATGGAAAGTAAAATTAGTTTACGGACGAATATCATTTTTTATAAATATTTACACTAATAATTTTGTTTTATATTTTTACTTTAATAAATCGATAACTAGATTATTGACTAAATATATGAAAAAATAAAAGTATAAGTCAAATTAAAAAATTGGAAAAAATTCTTTGAAGCTTTCTAGATAAAAAATTTACAGGCAAAATAATAGACATTTTATATATAAAATAATTTTTTGGGTCACAACGGAATACTATGTGTAAGTAATTTAAAAAGATGTTTTTTTGTAATCATTTTTTTCTTTTATTTCACTTTTATATTTAACGAATCTATCTTTTCAACAGAAATTTTTTTTTTACTGGGAAGATGAAAAAAAATTTTGTAAAAGTGCCCTGGGTACTTCTCGCTTCGAAATTTAAAGCATAAGTAAATTTTATAACAAATTTAAAATTTCAAAATTTTTCGACTATTCTGCCATGACCCGGTCTCCCCTATCAGTGAAATTTTATCTATAAGAGTATTTTTATCAGTTGATTAGAGTTAATAAAAATGTTTAACGTTTCAACATAAGAATTTTTAATTAAAAGTAACGACGTAAAAAAGATAAATTGAGCATTATTATAAATTTTTCTGACATTAATTAAAGCTAAAATTTGTAAAATATATTTTTAACTTAAAATTATTATTATTGCTGTATAAATGATTTTTAATCTAATATATATTTATAGAACATGATATGTATATATATTATCTTAAACAATATATATAAAGTATGTTAGTATATTAAAAAATAACTAAAAAAATTTTAAGCCAAAGAAATATAGTTGACCACCACTGTTCACTTTCTCCAGTATAAGAGAACCCTTTGGCATTTCACCCCTTGGTACTTTCAGAAGCATCTCACTCTCACTCTCATTTCGCTCTCACTCTTTCATTTCTCCTGTGCCTCTAAACTTACCCCTCACTCACGGAGGGATACTTTCCTTTCCTTACTCCTCCTTCTATCTCGATCTCTCTTTAATGTTTTATCCTGATGGCCAGTACTCGTATACGTATTCCATTCTATACACCCAGTCCCTTTAGTATTCTCCATTTCTCTCAATTTTCTCAGCGGTGAAGGCAAGTGAGAGTGGAGCTTGGGTCCAGCAATGCTGCATCGACCTTCTTACCCCTTCCGCGGGTTTGCTCCCACTGCTGCTTAGCTACTGGCGCTAGCCTCGCGTCCTCTTCACGACGACCCACACCGGTCCACGTCACCGCACCCTAATCCCCCATCTCGAAAATACAACCACCCCTTCAGAACCACTTTCTCATTCTCTCTTTCTCTCCTTTATCATTCTATCTCACCCTTTTTATCTTTTCCCTTTCCTTTGCATCATCCTTCTTCTCTTTACGCTCCTTCCACCCTCACACGTCGTATCGATTGGCTAGTGGCTCGTCAGAGAGCGCCACCATTTTACTGGACCAAACAAATTTTTACTTTCTTATCTCTCGTCACGTTCTGTTCATTGACTCTCTATAATTATTATGTATCAATAACTTATAAATTGATGATACTCAATTTAAATATTATTCATAAATGTCTAGAAAAATAAAACATTAAAATTATTAATAACATTTACAAAAAACTTTTTAAAAAACATTAATCAATTGACAAATTCACAATAATTAATGACTTTTTTATTTACATTTTAAATAAATTTATATATTTGTCTGAGACTCTTTGTGTCAAAACTTAATTAAAAAAAAAATTATATATTTATATTTATATTCAACTCTAGCTATCACATAATATATAAATTTATATTGTATATATATCTATATATATGTACATAAAAGTGTGATTAATGAATACCGTAAAAACATGATTCGAATAACAAGAATAAATCTTTAGTCTGCTATAAAGCGTGACCTTGAATAAAAAAAAGTTCCGGGATAAGTGGGCGGTAAAAGTGACAAAAACGCATGTCACTATCTAAGTAGCGGATGCTGTGAATCCTTACAGACTAAAATAATTCAGCTTAAGAGCTGTTAAAGTTGTAAACGGCAAAAGAAAAAAATCTAAAGGTAAAAAGTATTTTTATCATACTTATACTTCCATACATGTGTATCTGTGTATGTATGTATATAGCGAGTATAGTTGCAGGTGTGAGAAGTCTCACATACCGATTAAAAGGCACTCGCTTACGGTTCGCATGACTCGTTCCAATTTACAGCAATTGCCGGAAATACCACACGTAACAGGCGTTTATACCCTACAAACCGACGGTGGTGTACATACTATATACCCTCTAATTGTATGTGCATCAAAACCGCGATATCCACGACCTCAACCCCATTAACTGATCATCGCCATTATTCACTAATTTAAATCGTAGTAATAAAATTATTTACAAAAACTAAATTTTTTTAGTTTATCAGTGATTCAATTAATGCTTTTTAAAACCTTAATCAATATCAGTTATATTATAATAGATATATTACATTATTTAAGATGTAAAAATCTTATAAAATTATATTTTTTATTTATTAGTAAAATTTCTTCTTTAAAAAAAAGTTGATTAAAGACATGTTCAAATCATTTTTACTCAATCAAATACCAAAGTAATTGTAAAATATATGAAAACCAAGAATTATAAATTATTCATTAATATTAACATCAATAAATTATTTACTACCATTCTTTTAAAATTTTTTAATGGGGAAATAAATTTTTATCTTGAATAATTTTATATTTTAATTTAAACTATTTTTTATTTCAATAAGAAGGACCCAATCGTTTCATATTAATTTATAATTTATTTAACCTGGTTATGATGATAAATAATTGAGGATTCCAAAATATACAGAAATTAATTGATACAAATATATAAATTATTATTTTATTAATTTAACAAATTATCATAATTATTAATTAGTAACATCCATATCAGTATACATATTTCTATAAAGAAGATTGAGGCACGATGGGACACTTAAACGACTCAACAATTCTTATGGTTTGTGGCCAAATGCAATTCTTTTTGTTTCTATTTCAGACAAATTTGTCATCGTATTTTACAATAATTAGAAAAAAAATGAAAAATCGTTGAACTTGTACACGGAGAAAAAATAATAATAACCTTTTTTAGTACGTTTATGAAATATGAACCCATGACGTTATGGTAAAAATTACGGAGTTACGGGATACATGTTCACAATTTCGTGAAATAGTTTCCAAAACTATGAAAATAATTCCTTTAATTATTGTAACAGGTCCTACATCGGTTGATAATCGAATTATGGCAATGATTACCTTACTCAACGGTTACCATAATAATATGGTGATCATTACCATAATATTACATGCTAACGATTTCCTTAATATAAGGAATCTTTAAATGTTATGGTAATCATTGTCATAATAGTATCGGACCAATGGGCATACATAGAAAAAAAGTTATCTTGAGTCAAGAAAATATTTTGGAAAACAAACGTTTTCGAGAACCAAGTTAACATTTTCTTGAGCCAAGGGAATTTATCGTGGTCAGAGAAAATTTCTACGTTATCCAAAAAAAATCGAGGTTTTCAAAAAAATTTTCTTAAATTAAGAATATTTACCTACAATTAATTAATGTAATGGGACCTAAGTCCACCTCCGCCGACCGGAGGCCGTTTCCTCACCCTTTTGGGTGTACATGCGTTGCGGGGTGTCCCCATTTACCACCCAGGCTACACTCTTAGCCGAATATCGATTAACCCGATTAGAAATTCGAGTTAGGCTTGCCGAAAGACCAATTTGGGCCGAATGAGGCTTTCCGAAATACGGCAAGCCTGATTCGGACCTTATTCCGGCCTCATAATTAAAACCAAAATACGGCAGGCTAAATTCGGACCTTATAGTATTTGCATGAGGAAAACCAAATCTCGGAATGCCAAAAACATGCCAAACTTGGTTGTTATTCGGAAAAGGTGTGGCATGGCGTTAGTTAGGAATACTTTTGGAATTCCTGACTGATATTTAACAGTGATGACCAAAGGCTTGCCGAAGTCCGGGATGCCAAATTAGGTAGTTAATAGGAAAGTGAATGGCTAATTGAACTTCGGCGCATCTGCGGAAACTGATACTGCTGCCTTATGGTGATTACCAAAGGCTTACCGAAGTCCGGTATGCCAAATTAGGTAGTCAGTAGGAAAGTGAATGGCTAAGTGAACTTCGGCGTATCTTCGGAAACTGATACTACTGCCTTATGGTGATTACCAAAGGCTTGCCAAAGTTTGGTATGCCAAATCAGGTAGTTAGTAGGAAAGTGAATGGCTAAGTTAACTTTGGTGTATCTTCGAATATTGATACTACTGCCTTATGGTGGTTACCAAAGGCTTGCCGAAGTCAGGTATGCCAAATCAGCGCCCGACTAGAATTCCAGTGCGGCATACCAAAATACCAATTTGGGATGAATAAGGCTTTTCGAAGTACAGCAAGCCTAATTTGAATCTTGTCCCGTCCTTATGAGGGACACCGAAACTCGATATACCAAAACCTTACCAAACTTGTTTGTCATTAGGAGTTTTCAGCAGGGCGTAAAAGTTCAGTGAATCTTTGGAATTCCTGACTAAAATCGGATTGGGATGACCACAAGCTTACTCAAGTTAGGTATGCCAAATTTGGCTATTATTAGGAAAGTCTTCGTCATTGCCTAAGTTAGGTATATTTTTGGAATTCCTGGCTGGTACCGAATCATATTTAAATACCATAACTTAACTTAGGAGCCACAATCGGTAGAGTAGCGTAGTAGTTAAAGCGTCGGTCTTTCGTGCGTAGAGTCCCGTGTTCGAATCCCACAACAGCGGTGGTTAATAAGTTTAGTGTTTTTCCTTGAATTAAAAATTTCTAATTCGATCGGAAATTAAAGTAACATTAAATTAGAACATTTGATGATAAGCTGCTCTGCAAAAATAATTTTAAACGATAAAAAAAAAAAAATTTTTTGTTTTTAATTTAGTAAAACAGAATTATATTATTACAGTCATACATGACCATATACTAATTCGGCGCTAATTCGGAATTCGGCATGCCTAATCCGGAGCTAATAAGAAACGAACTGAAATTCCTATTCGGAAGGTGGACGTTAACCGGAGGTATAATCAAAATTCCTCGTTGAGCGTGGTATTTAACCACAGCCACCACGAGTCCTACTTCTCTTGGGCCAAACACTGCTCCCATCTCAGGAAATAAAGAGACTCTGGTCACAGCGGGCTTGAAAAGGCCCCTCGTGGTACCAATTTCCTATATTGGTCTTCAGGTTGCATAGGATTAGTGGTGGGTCGCAACTTCTTCCCATACCCATGCGGGCTTCCTCCACTTATAATCACTAAGATTTCAGACATGCTATTATACACACTTGCCCTCATCCATCACCTAGTGATCTCTTATCTACGAGTTTTTGCGAGCACCATGATGTTTTAAGACACAAAATGGCGGGGTGCGGCCCACTCGAAGATATTTACCTACAGTCGAGAATTTTTTTTATTTCCCGACTAGAAATTTCAGTTCGTTTTTTATTAGCTCAGGATTAGGCATGCCGAATTCCGAGTTCGCGCCAAATGAGGCAACCGCATAAGGCTCGCATCACAAAAATAATGCACTTCCAAACCTCTGCATACTTAGGAAAGATGAATTCGGCACAAATTCAGAAACGGAAATCGCCCCGAAAAACCGTAATCTATATGTGAAAAATGACCATACATAGAAACTGGCAATATATTGTAACCGGGTAATTTAAATTACATTTTTTATTGTATTATTTAAATTTGCCTCGTTAGCCATAGTACGACTGCGCACTCGGCTTCAGAATTCATAGTAATCCGTATCCAGTTCTTGTCGACTACTTAAGTCAGGATCCTGAGGAAGGCTTCAAGATCGCAAGTCCAAACTATAGAGGGCGTTTCACCAATGCATAAAAATCAGGGACACTCGGCCTCTTTCTCTTTCGTCAGCCAGACACCATCCTGGAAGGATTTTCCGTTCCATCAGGCCTAGTAGGCCTCGATTTCTGTCACCATCTGGAGACGCCATATTTGGGTTGCGGTGCAACTTACTAAATATCACGAAAACATCGGTAGTATCATTGTCACTTTGGATACGTGAGCTGGACGAGTCTTGGTTGGCGGGAGAGCCCTTATTTACCTAGCTTAGGGTAAATATTGTATTAAGTGCATTGGAAGGTCATGTCGTTATGGAGGTATTGGGTCAGTTCGAGCTGGAAGGACGAAAGCCTAAACACTTCGCCTTGGATTTGGGATCACAAGTGCGCAGTAAGATTATAAAAGTGTATTATACGCGAGGCAAACCGTTAGTTAAAGTATCATTATTGTAATTAGTTGTCGAGTCAATTTATATTTGTGAGATAGCCACGTGGGCATGAGTTTGAGTACGCCGTTTTAGGTAAATGTTATATCGAGTGAAGTTGAGTCCGTTTGATATTGTCGGGATTGAATTATTAATACTATAGAGTGACGTAGATTCTATTTAACGTTCGAATTTAATGAAAATTAATAGTTAATCAATTTTTCATATTGTATCAACTGAGTATCATTGATCAATTTCTTATCGTTTAATTAATTATTCCTAGTGACCAGGAAACGGGTAGATACTCGACCCTGACAGTTTCATTGTATATAAGTTAGCCGAATCAGTCGACTCAGTATCAAGAGGCTGGGCTGACTGTTAATAATAAAAAATCTCTTGATAGCACCTAACATGTAATCCTTGCCAGTCAACGCTGTGATCGTGACTTGGAGGTGTGGGTCACCTTAGCAAATCAAAGTCTACGGTTATAATATGGTCATGTATGACTGTAATAATATCATTCTGTTTTATTAAATTAAAAAAAAAAAATTTTTTTTTTTTTATCGTTTAAAATTATTTTTGCAGAGCAGCTTATTATCAAATGTTCTAATTTAATGTTACTTTAATTTCCAATCGAATTAGAAATTTTTAATTCAAGGAAAAACACTAAACTTATTAACCACCGCTGTTGTGGGATTCGAACACGGGACTCTACGTACGAAAGACCGATGCTTTAACAACTACGCTACTCTACCCACTATGGCTCCTAAGTTTAGTTATGGTATTAAAATATTATTCAGTACCAGCCAAGAATTCCAGATATACCTAACTTAGGCAATAACGAAGACTTTCCTAATGATAGCCAAATTTGGCATACCTAACTCGAGTAAGCTTGTGGTCATCCCAATCCGATTTTAGTCAGGAATTCCAAAGATTCACTGAACTTTTATGCCCTGCCAAAAACTCCTAATAACAAACAAGTTTGGAAAAGTTTTGGTATATCGAGTTTCGGTATTCCTCATAAGACCGGGACAAGTTTCAAATTAGGCTTGCTGTACTTCGGAAAGCCTTATTCATCCCAAATTGGTATTTTGGTATGCCGCACTAGAATTCTAGTCGGGCGCTGATTTGGCATACCTGACTTCGGCAAGCCTTTGGTAACCACCATAAGGCAGCATTATCAATTTCCGAAGATACGCCGAAGTTAACTTTGCCATTCACTTTCCTACTAACTACCTGATTTAGCATACCAGACTTCGGCAAGCATATGGTCATCACTATTAAATATCAGTCCAGAATTTCAAAAGTGTTCCTAACTAACGCCAGGTCACACCTTTCCTCAAGAACAACCAAGTTTGGAATGTTTTTGGCATTTCGAGCTTTGGTTTTCCTTACGCGCAAATACCATAAGGTTTGAATTTGGTTTTTATTATGAGGCCGGAATAAGATCCGAATCAGGCTTGCCGTGTTCCAGAAAGCTTCGTTTCGTCCAAATTGGTCTTTCGGCAAGCCTAACTGGAATTTTTAGTTGGGAACTTCCCGAACTTTTTGAAAATTATCGATTTTCTTAGCTCGAAGTTAAAAAATATTGTTGACTAAAAATTAAATTTATTTTTTTCCAAAACTTTTGAGGTTTTCCCGAATACTTCGTATCGTTTTCAAACTTTAAGTTTCGTAAATTTTATGAAAAAAAAATTTTGTCTACGAATTTTTTAAGCATCCCATTGTGTCCTGACCCCCTCAATGCAATATCAACTATTACTTTAAATTAAAATTAAATTCAACTCTATAAAATTATATATGTAACATAAAAATGAAAGTACTTTTGAATAGGATTTAAAATAGTCGAGAAGCACTTGAAACTCTGAATTAATTTAAAATTTAACATTTAATGGAAAAATAATTGAGTGCGCTCGTAAAGTATGTAAATAGCCATTTATAACATTCTAAGCCTTTCACCAGATTGCAAAATGAATTCTTAGCGATTGCTGTAGTAATTAGCTTTTTATTTAGCAATAAAAAAAAAGCTAAGACAAAAAAAAAGAACCAAAACATAATTAGTGTTAAGGTTACTTAACGACATCATAAAATATAACCTTGTCTTTTAACATTCACTTGTTTTCGCCTTACTACTCGACTGTCAATTGACTCATGATTAATCTTAACACTATCCTAATTTAACAGGCGATAAAACTTGACCCTAGCTCAAACAGAAAATACTGTATGAGATAAGGAAAAGAAAAACGTTGTGCATTATGTTGAACTGTTAGGGGAAAAAAACCCTGATACTATAACGTAGAACCCAACGAGATTTGAGGCATTAAGGAGTTATTGGTGCGAGACAAAAACGTTATGACGAATTAGGACCACCCTCGTTTCTTCATCAGTCTAACATCATAGCTACATGAGTGAAACCTACCCCAACGATAAATATGTTTAAGGGGTCGTTAACCTATATACGAATAACCAACCCTTCAAAGCTTTAGTCATTGTATTGTAGTGTGTTTGATGAACTTCCCTCTTATACTTACTTTGTACTTTCCCTTTTGCTTATTTATGAATCTTAGCAATTTTATGGAGCAGAAATATTTTAACAAGGAATGCACAAGAGACAGCATAATATATATATATGTTTTTTTTACACATACAGCTATCATTAAGAGCGTTAATCGACTAGAGTATTATTTTAGGAATTTATTTATTTTTAACTTCCCGCTAAGAAAATTTAAATTTTAAAAAATTCAGGAAGATATTGTTTTCACACCGATCTTCGAAAATCGAGTTTTCATCAGGTGTCGACGTTTTGAGGTCCTAAAAAGTTATTCTGACCATTTTCAGAATCATGTCCGATTGTCTGTACGTATTGTGTGTGTGTGTGTGTGTGTGTGTGTGTGTGTGTGTGTGTGTGTGTGTGTGTGTGTGTGTGTGTGTGTGTGTGGTGGGGGGTGTGTGTGTGTGTATGTGTGTGGATGTAATCTCTCATATCTTTTTAATGAATGAACCGATTTAAATGGTACTTTCGGCATTCGAAAGATTCCTTCTGAACTTAGATTATCAGAAAATTTTAGATCATTTAGTTGAATAGACTCTGAGATATTTAAGAAATACGAAAAAAAAAATAATTTTTGTTTTCGTTTTTTTTGGATATTTTGAAAACTGTCGGATCAATTAATTCCAAAATCTAATTAGCTCTAGAACTCAACAAAACGCGCCGATTGCCACCTCAAACATCTCAAAACGTTTTTTTTCGTTTTTCGTGAATATTTCAGAAATTATGGAATCGATCAATTCCAAAATCTAATCAGCTCTAGAACTCGATAAAAGCATTCGATTGCTGCCAAGAACGTCCCAATCAGATAATCCGTTCGAGAGATATCGTTGACGGAATAATAAATGTAAAATCTGTATCTGCTTTTTTCATTGAATAACATCATAATTACTGAACAACATAACTCAAAACTAATATGTTCATCTTTATGTAAGTCATTGGAAGTGACTGCTTAAAAATCATCATGTTCGCTTGTACCACGATATACTTACACGATATAGATACAACGTATCACGTAAATTTATTTTTGAGCTAATTATTGAACATCATTGTGAATAAATATGTAAAAAACGCTTATTCATTAATTATTTTGGATTGTAAATTTTACAATTTTAATATAATACGTTACCTTTTTGAGCTTGAAAAGCTCATAAAATAAGGGAACCAAAGGAATTTTCAAGCTCGAATGTATTTATTCTAATGTTTTCGAGCTCTTAGAGCTCGGAAACAGCGGGGAATTCCGGGGCTGGCCTGCAGAGCCAACCGATGCCCAAATTTTTTTTTTAACTAAAGGTATAAAAAATAATTAATTTTATGATATGTTACATTTAGTTGAATATTTCTCCAATTAAATGCCGCTATTACGAAATTTTCGCGTCTTTCACAAACGAACGTCATGAATTTTCAAGAAGAAACCGGATCGTCGCTTTAAACATGTTTGAGCTCCAAATGATGATAAGATCTGCCATAAAATTTAGATCACGCGATCAAGAAAAAGATGAGAATCATTTTTACTGTAATATGAGTATGAGGATAAAGGATTATTTAGGTTGTATCATCATAAAAATATCTTGTCGCTTTGGATAAATACATAATAAAAACACGTTTTATAAATTTTAGCCATAAATACATAAATATGATGAAAAAGTAAGTTATAAAATAAAAAATAATATTCAGTTGATCTATATGCATGGAAGGGAAACTGGGGCAAATCGAGACACTATTTCTGAGACAAAAGAATGTTTTGTTGCTTAGGAATGATTAGTTGCGGTCTGTAGAAAAGAATGGGGCAAGTTGATCAAGTTGATCACATCCATACATTATGGAAATAATTACCATAATATATGGTAATGTTTACCACAGTATCATGAGAACGATTATCATAATATTATCGGAATATTTCACATCTATGATAAGAATGGTTACCATAATATATAGGGTTTATTCCCATATAAACTTAGGAACCATTACAATGTGGTTATAGGATTTGTTCCTATTTGCTTATGGGAACTATTCATATATTAGTATGGTAATCATTACAATAATTAAGTAAAAAAATTGTAAGTTACTATAGTACTAATCTTTTTTACTGTAAAATGTTAAAATGCATGTATCTCATGAATAGTGCACTTTAGCAATATAAGTGTTATAAGCAATTTTGTAGAGGACAAAATTTCCTAAAAGATTGGTCCTATGCATATTTTTGGTCACATGAGCCGTTTCTTCACTATCAATAAAAAAAGTGAAAAATTGACTTTTGGAGCTGATACAATCGACATGGATCGAGTTAGATCAAAACCCTTTATGCACTTTTAAAAAGCAACAATTACTCTACAAATAAAAACTGGTTTCGAAACGGTAGCTCAAAACCGAGCTAAGTTATAATGATTTAAGAGAAAAGTTATTCAATTTACATGCTTTTTAAATGGAAAAACTTTGATACTCGAGAGGAAGTACTCAAAATTAAAATTAAGAGCTAAAATTTTCAGGGAATTTTTCTCTCAACATAAATAACAAAATTTTCTTGTGTCCGCTAAAAAAAAATGTTCATTTCAAATGGAGCACCCTAATAATATGTAATATTTATTGAATTTTTTTTTTTTGACGTCTTACTTTATCTTGACTTGGTTCTACGAGATCTTTTATTTGATAAATAAGGTAAAGTGGTTTTTAATTGAGATTATAACTCAAGAACACTGTGGGTTTTTAACACGCAGCCGTTCATTAAGATCAACCCTCATTTGATCTAGTGGGTTGTACTTAGATTGTCCAACCCTCGATAACACCTAAGTTTAACACGCTTGCGTATAATTATAATCTCATTACACATATCTTTTTAACTTCCCGCTAAGAAAATCGATGTTTTTCATAAAATTCGAGGTTATTGTTTTTACCCCGATTCTCGCAAATTGAATTTTTGTCAGATTTGTCTATTTTCAGAAAGATGACCAAGTGTAAGTATGTGTGCGTGGGTGTGTGTAAATTATTCATAATTTTTTGATTAATTAATCGATTTGAATAATTTTAACGGCAATTGAAAAAGCTTATCAGCCATCTACTTTCTTGAAAATTTTATATCAATCGATCAATTAGGCTGACATATAAAGTAAGAGACCTACTATCTGGTCATAAAGTATTGACCCTAAATTTAAAACATGAATAACTTGTGTTTAAAAAAATCGCATTAGAACGCGAAACATATAGATTGTTAGATTAAAGTCTCTTCTACTCCTATCCAAAATTTCATGAACCTAACAAATTTTTTTCCCGAGATATAAACAATTAAAAGTTGAAAAACATGGTTTTTGAGGGGTATAAATTCAAGCACCAACTTTGATTGTTTATAACCTGGTAAATAATTGTTCTGTTACTACGCTGAATTTTTTATGTATAGTGGATCCTTTTCGAATAGAATTCACGAAAAAAAAAATTTTTTTTTTATAAATTATTGCTATAATTTATAATTTATCGTCACGGACTATCTTGGGATCTTATTAAGATACGAATTAGATTCAAATTTGTATTTACGCAGAACGCGATATTGAGTATTTCACGTGAGCGATGATTGATGCTGATCGTGATCCTTCTGAATTATAAGTTTTTTTAGTTTTCACGCAGGTGTTTATGACGGTCATAGACTTAAAAACCTTTTGTAAGTGATACGTAGCCCATCGGTGTTGTCACTGAAATATACCTGGAAAACTGCATTTCGTTGTATTGTCCCGTGTAAAAACTATCGTCAGAAAATATAGCAAATAGTTTGAGGAATTTTAAGAAAATTTTGAAGATTCGCCATAATTTTATTAACAACACTCAAGAAATGGTGTAAAAAATTGAATTTTACGTACAAAAAATTAAATAAGAAACCCGTGTAGATGGAAAGTGTGTCTGTTGCTGCGCAGAGAGATACTCACCTTCTGAAAATTTCCCAGTATAGAAAAAATAATTACAATATTTATTATACTGATTAAACTTTGTGCGGTGCTAATCATTCAAGAATGTATGGTTGGATTGAAACAATTAAATTAAATGATAATAGTAACTTTGATAGTAATCGCTGTCGCGGTCAAAACGTTTTCGGTGAAAAAGGTGGATTCCTGACACCCTCAAGAGTAAGAAAAAGAGTAATCATTTCAGATATCGGTGGTGTAAACGGATTTGTACCAGTTTGCAGACTTTGTTTTATCGGTAAAACAGGATCAGCTGATTATCATGACGAAATGAATGCTAAACATTATATAGAATGGTTTAACCAAGTCTTCAACGTGCTACCAAACAATTCTGTTATTGTTTTAGATCAGGCACCATATCACAAAATGCTTGACCCTCAATTTCGAAATCCAACTACAGGATGGCAAAAAAACAACATGATTTAATGGCTTAATTCAAGTTATGAATATTATGAATATAAAAGTTTTGATGTGATAATGTAATGTGTTCCTGTGTGCCGTATAACACACACTGCGTAAAAAATAAGGTACTGGCATCAAACTTCCTAGGAGTTTGACGAATTTCCCCTTCAGTGAAACCAAATTCGTTTAAACCAACAAAAACTAGTTTGTCTCAAGAAAATCATTTTTATTGAATTAAAATCTCTAGTCGATTATGAGAAATTGATTAAGCGTTTATGTTAAAGTTTTTAAGTTTGGCCGTAATTAAACCAACATTTGATTGAATAGTAAAATATATTTTAATTAAAGCTTGAATGTACTTGATTTAAAAATAAAAGCTTGTTGAAGCAAACTTTTCAATTTTTAGAAATTTAACTGAAATTCTTAAAACGTTTGGTTTGACAACTTTACATATTTCAATGAAACAAAAGTAGTTTCCTATAATACCGAACGTGTCGTGTCAACCGACGAGTTTCTTGGAGAGAGAATCCGATGAGGTTAAAGGAATAATTTCACGCACTCACATTAAAACTGAAAAATATTCGACAAGAATATAAATGGATTTGTTACAAAATATCGAACTATATTTGAATGGAAGTCTTTATATTATCGATTCAATAAAAAAATTTATTTATAAAAAGAGTCACATATTTATCTCGTTTAGATCAATCTATAAACAATTGACTGTATATATTCTTTCAATATGAAAACGAAGTACTAGGAGCACAACTAAACCAAAACTTTCCTACTGGTTCCGTAGCGTAGCGGTAAAGCATCTGACTCTCGCGCGTAAGGTGCTGGGTTCTTGAATCCTCTGGAGGGCAAAATTAAAATCATTTAATTTTTCACTAAAAACTGTGAGTATATGTTAGGATGGTTGTAAAGTATAATTGATAAAATATAATAATATAATGAAATTGTCCTAATACTTAATAAAAAAAAAAAATAATAATAAAAAAAAAATAAAATCAAAAATAAATAAATACATAAGAAAAAAAAGATTTTTTTTAAATGAATTATTAATGAGATAATTAAAGGTAATATTCATTTGATTCAGATTACTGTTTTTTTGGATCAATCCAATACAGAAATTTGAAATAACTCGATTCTTTATTGAATCAATTGAATGGGCAGTTTCTACGGACCTAAAAAAGTATTACTTTCAACACTAAAATTCATTTGCTTTAATAAAATTTTGACTTAACTGAAAATTCATACCTTCAACCACCTTACGATTTACTTTGAGTGAAATTTTTAATTATTTTATATAAAACAAAAATCATTATTGTATCAACAGCATTAATGACTTGAACTAATTTCTATTTTTTTTTAAATGAAAAAAGTTAATGAGTTATATCAAATACTATAGAGTTAGTTTGAACGACTTGGTACCTTCCCTCAAGAAACTCTCAGTTGGAGCAAAATGTACTGTCAAACGTAGAGGGCGGTAGACTCAATCGCTTGACGCTCTTGGCTGTATCCAAACGCACGGAGTACTTGAGCCAAACGAATCTGGTTTGATGTCAGGAATCTTTTTTTACAGTGTATATTCAATTTTAGCACAAGTAAAACAAAACTTTTTTTAATACAAGTAAAATTTACGTTAGTTTTGTATTTAAAATTTTTTTCTTAGTACATTTAAAAAATATTTTTGTATTGATAATAATTTTATAATAACATTAAAATTTTAAGTAATGATAATAAGTTGATAAAATTTATTTAATTAAATATTATATGAATTAAAACGCCGAGCACATGAAAAATTTTTTTAATTAATAAAGCTTAATAAAATAAATTATATAGTATATAAAAATAAAAATTAGAAATTTTTAAATAAGTTTCCTCAACAAGTTATCTATTAGAAAATTTAGTATATGAAATTTGTATTTTTGTTATCGACGCCTATGGTAAGCAAACAAAAAAAAAGTAAAAACTCTGAGCCTCGCAGGTATGGAAACCAAACTTTTATGGCTCGGACGTTTTTAACAAAAATGATGACAATATATCATTATGGAAAACTAAAAAAGCTTATAATTCAGAAGGATCGCGATCAGCATCAACCTGACTAGAATTTTTTTCTGATTTGCCTGAAGTACCATAAGGATCTTGTCAGGTTTATATAAGGTTTGCCTTATGAGGGCAAACCCGACGAGTTCCTGATCAGGACCTCGTCAGGAACAACTTATTTAAAAAAAAGTTATTTGCAATCGGGTCAACCCAACGAGTTCTTTATTAGGACCTCGTCAGGATATCCTTGTTCAAAAAAAAGTTATTCGCCATCGGGTCGACCTGTCGAGTTCCTTATCAAAACCTCGCCAGGAAATCCATATTAAAAAAAAATTTATTTGCCATCGGGTCAACCTGACGAGTTCCTTATCAGGGCCTTATCAGGATATCCTTATTCAAAAAAAAGTTATCCAATCCCTTTAAATATTTTATTTACAGACTAAAAATTAAACAAAGTAAAAATAAATATTATATAAAAATCACGTCAATCATTGTAGCACGGATTTTTTACTTCTTCATCAGTTATTCTTTGACATCAGAATGAATATAATATTTACACTTACAAGATCACATATGTATGTCAGCGCAGTGGATAGCATCAAGGACTTTGAATCGGAAGGACGCAGGTTCGAGCCCAGCAGTCATCGGGATTTTTTCATCAATAAAAAACATGTTTACTTCCTCTAATTAATGCTCTTAATACAATAGATAACATTTCCGACCGAATGAAAATTCTCATATTTTTTTTTTCGCAATTTAATATTTTTTTAAAAATAATTACTAATGAGGCAACCATGATAAGGATTTGATGAGGATATCCTGGTAAGGACCTGATAAGGTAATCCTGATGAGGATTCGATGAGGATATCCTGGTAAGGACCTGATAAGGCAATCCTAATAAGGACCTCATGAGTCTTAAGCATTACATCCACATCAGTTCCTCGTCGGGATATCTTGATCAGGACCTTATTTGAAATAAGGTTAACCTGATAAGTACCTCACCAGGTCCTTATGAAAAATTCTAGTCGGGAATCATTGCTCCAGGAAATACTCAATATCGCGTTCTGCGTAAATACAAATTTGAATCTAATTCGTATCTTAATTAGATCCCAAGATAGTCCGTGACGATAAATTATAAATAATAGCAAAAATTTATAAAAAAAAATAATTTTTTTTTCGTAAATTCTATTCGAAAAGGATCCATTATACACAAAAAAATTAGCGTAGCAACAGAACAATTATTTACCAAGTTATTAACAATCAAAGTTGGTGCTTGAATTTGTACCCCTCAAAAACCATGTTTTTCAACCTTTAATTGTTTATATCTCGGGCAAAAAATTTTTTAGGTTCATGAAATTTTGGATAGGAGTAGAAGAGACTTTAATCTAACGATCTATATGTTTTACGTTCTAATGCGATTTTTTTAAACACGAGTTATTCATGTTTTAAATTTAGGGTCAATACTTTATGACCAAGTAGTAGTACCTGATCAGGGAACTAGTACCTGGTTACTCATATATTTGTATATCTATATTTACTGAATTTTACTTAATATAGATTTACATATATATGAAGTGATCGAGCACTAGTTCCCTGATCGGATACTGCTAGGTCTTTTATTTTTTTCAGTTTTTTCATAATTTCTAAAAAACAACTGTATCAATCGATGCTGAATGAGCCGTCTTAACTGGATGATACCTTCGAGAGATATCGCAAGTTATTATATCCCCGGTTGTATTGGCCCGCCTGGGCTTTTTACTACGGCAAAACTTGTGACCTGATTGGTAGTTACCTGGTCGGGTCTCTTATCAGGCGAATTTTTATATTCCTGGTTGCGTTGACCATTTTTGGTAATTGACTATTGAAAAACTTATCGCCTGGTCCACAGGTACCTGGCCAGGCACTTGAACGAAAAAAATGTCATGTTCCCGACTGCGTTAGCCACTTCGGGTATTTTACTACGATAAAACTTGTCCAGTTGATAGGTACCTGGCTAGGCAAAATCTTATTTCTCATACGTGAAATTTTTTTCTTTTGCGTAGAGCTGTCATTAAAACACAATGATGTGGTGGGGATAAGACTTGAGTACTACTTATTATTTCATTTAAAAAAAAAATATTATACAAGCACGAAAACATTTCGTTTATCTACACTGAAGTGTGCGTTTTTAAGAAGTTCCATTTATATCTTTCAAAGTTAATATTTTTAATCTTTTATTGTTTAAATATTCGAAAATTTTTTGTTAAATCGATATATACCGCTTGAAATATGTAACAATTATGGATGGTTTTAAAAGAGAAAAACGATTGGCTATGAATCGGTTTAGAGTGCAAAAACATCGTGAATTTCAAAAATTGCAAAAAAAAAATATAAAGGAAATTATGACATATTATGAAATATTATGGAATTTGTAAAAATATTTTAAAAAACTAAAATTTTTAAACTATTTAGCGAAAATTAAAATCTATTTTCTGGGAAGTCTGGTAGATACTTGAAGTAATTGATATTTTTGTGCCGTCAGACATATGTTTGTTAAATTTCCTTCATAGCTAAGCTTTTTTAATCCCTGCAATAAAAATTTATTGTTCACTTTTGTTAGGTTTGCTGTTGCCGTTCGTGCGATAAGTAGAGAGGTACAAACGTACATGTGGGCTGAATTTACAGAAACTGTAGTGCACCATCGTATTACAAACTTTATTTCTGACTCTCTCATACTTATGTAGATATTATATTTTAGAGTGAATAGAGTGCCTGCGTTGTAGTATACAATCTTGTAGTGCATTTACAAATATATATTATTTTGTAGATTCTATACTATAGTTTCAACAGATAATGTACATTATTCTACAATATAGTATAGAAACTGTATAGGGTAAATTATATTTCAAATTTCAAGTAGAAACCGCCTTTTACGGAAAAGATCCTTAAAAGTTTGAAAATTTATTAATTTTCTATTACTCGTCGTGAAGTATTAAAGATCACACCATCGTTTGAAATAACCTTTTGTAGAACTTTGTTTTTAATATTATAATACCACTATTAATTCTTGATTAATTGAATAAACAAATATAATAATCAACAATGTCTTCATTATCAGACGAGGTAATTATAATACATAGTCTAAAAAATTTTCTACAATGACGATTTTAGATTTAAAGTTGAACATGAGTTGAAATATTTTTTCAGAATATCATTGTACCTTTTTTTTTTATTTTAATGTTTTTTATTCCTATACTGCAATAATAAGTCACATGCTTTTTTTTTGTAGAGTTCGATAATTAGTGAGAAACAAGATGGGCCTTTCATCATCATAGAATTTACTAAACATGGTCCAAAAAATAGTAAACCGGTTAATATGGTGTTAAATAAGTGGATAAGATTTGATAATAAAAAGAAAAGATTTGTCACGAAATTTATGCCTGGGCCATACAATGACGAAGATGCAGGTTTTCTTAAAGATTTATTAATAAATAACGCTGATGCTCCTGAAGGGTGGTCTGAATATAATTGCTACGTACGAGGCGAGTCCGGTAAGTAATAAAGTACACGGTAGAAAAAAAAATTTTTTACAAAAATGGATTCCAATCTTTTGTAGCTTTTAGTAAGTCAGGATATGGCATTAAACTTTAGAGCCTAAAAAGAAGTGAAAAATAAAATTGTTATAAAAAATATGAATTTTACAAAAGTTTTAAAATGTAAGTAATTCATTAATCTTATATATAAATACACAAATTTCATAAATTTATTAGATGTACTTTAAATTTTTGTGTTAATAGTTTTTAGCTTCTTTAATTGTAACTACCGCCATAGTCTCCGATAATGAAGCACTAGTGGCGATTATATCAGCCTTGGGCAACGCCAAAGATTGGGACAATAAACGTAAAGCAAGATAAAAAAATAATACTTATAATAAGTAAAAGTATCAATTTTATATCAATGTGTTTTAAATTTTTAAAAATTTATCTAGTTGTACTGAATACTATGATAATATATTAATAACACATCACACAATGTAATAAATAATAAGTTATTTTTCTAAACAAATAACCCGGGTCGAAAAATTTGGTCTGATTTTAGTCTAACTGGACTTCATTCGAACTAATTGGTCTGTATTTGGACTAATCGATCTGTTTTTGATCTTTGATAAAAATTTCAAGCTGTTTTTGATCTGCTGTTTTAAAAAACAATTGCGATACAGAAGGACAAAACTAGATTAAATCTGGAACTTAGAAAAATTTGGGTTCTGAAATTGTGCAAGGACAAAACTAGATTAAATCGTGCTTATAATAATTTCATTTATGTCTAGAAAAAATTTATAAAAAGTATTCTAAGATCTGGAATGGATTTTTTTTTTGTTTATTATTGACTTAGTGTCTTTTGTTTAAAAATGTCGGCAGTTAACGATTATCTGACAGCTATATTTTTTAGTGGTCTTGTGAACGTGCGTTTCTGATTTTACGACTTGAAAATCGAGCGCAAAATCTAACAGATTCTACGGCCATCTATTAGAACAATTATATGTTAATTAACACTCCTCAGTCACTCGGGGCCATGTCAGAGGACCCCTAGATCAAATTCTACTTGAATTTAGACGACAGTGGGGTAGTTCCACGCCTCCAAAATTAACATATAAAAGGGCCAGCAAACACTTGCTCGAGGACTTAGGCCCTGGCCATCACCTAGAGTGGACTGATGACGATTAGCGAGGTCCCTACTCTAGCATCAGGACTCATTACAATTTATATGAGTCGGCCTAACGATAAGTTTATTATATCTAGTCATTTAGCCCAGTAATCAGTTCTATTTCGTTTAAGCTGTTACCTGAATAATGTTGTCTATTGAAACTTATATTTATATTAAAACTAAATTATTAATTTTATAAGTGATACTGGTTTTGATTCAAATTAATTAATTAAGGAGATTTGTGAGACTCCTTCGCCTGGTTAAAGAAAAACCAAATTTGATTACTGAGTGAGTGTGGTGGTTTGATATACAACATCTGCCTGTGAGAATTTTACTGAAGAGGATCGACATCGAGCCCAAGGAGCCCGTGAGGATTTACCAAAGAGGATCGACATCGAGTCCAAGAAGCCCGCAACGAATCGGAAATCGATATCACCAGTAAGCCCACGTACAACCAGATAAGTTTCGACAAATTATTAATAAGTTTTCCTCCCTCTCTTCAACGTAAATTAATTTTAATTAATTATACATTTTATTTCCCGCGTCCAATGAATCTTGTGCATTTCAATAATAAAGTAAATTAATGTTGGACGCTCAATCTTAATTAATAAATTATAAAATTAAATTAAATAAAGGGGAGACTATTGTGTAAATAAAGTTGAGATTTGGTTCAATAAAATTAATAATAAATAAATTGAATCTCTCTGATCAAATTTTCTTATCACCAGCGTCACTTAGACTAAGTTATATTTCAGCCGCCTGTCCGGTCAGAACGAGTCTACCTACATCCTGAGATCTATTTTCCCGATCTTTCGAACCAGCCTAAAAATAATCTTTAATTCATATCTATATTTAATAATTTAAAATTAACTAATTAATATTATTCGGGAAATTTCATTAACTGTGGTTCGTGGCTACCGGACACGAAGTAGCCAGGGCCCACCGTTATAGTCTTGATAGAGTATTAATAATATCTAAGGAAAGTAGTAAAATTTCCGTTAAAATCTCAACAAAAATTTCTTCAATTCACTGAATAAAGTCGAAAAATATTCTGACATTAAAAACTATATCAAAATATTCCTCTGTGACATTGCAATACGAAATAGCAACAGCACGTTTTAAATATCAAGAAAATTTAAATAATCCTCTATATCTAGCTGTTCCCGAATCACTTTCCATGAGCAGTAAGTTTAATTGAACTTTATTCATTCTTGTTATTTTCAATAAATCATGTAGTAATTAATTTTTTCCATAAATGGAAATATTAATTTTTTTTTTTTAATTATTTTTTTAATTCAAATTTATTGCTTCTAATATAACGTTTTTAATGAAGCAAAGAATTAAAAAAAAATTTTGTCACGTAATTTTATTTTTTTTTAAATTAAGATTACTCAGTGTCGCACAATCTTTGAGTTTCTTAGAATAATTCATTTTTTAGTGGCAATGTTTTTTACTAATTATTCTTTAAATTAAAATTCTCTTGCATATTGAATATAAACTTATAATAATAAATTTCTGTATTTATAAAAATATCTAACAGATGATGATAAGGAACTGTATGAGTTGGAGGTAGAAGAAGCCAGAGGAAAATAGTTGATTTTTCTCAAAATGTATGTTCAAAGAAAGTCTCAGTTACTAGGATGCACTATCAAAAGAAAAGAAGGAGGATGATATTAAATTTTTTTAAAGTAATGTCTGTATGTTAATTGAGGCTAATTTATGGTAATTATTTGGAAGTGGGGTCAACAGGTATTTCGACAAGCAAAAATCCAAAACCTGGCAAATGGCTTAGGGACCGCGTTTAATCCCAAGCATTTGTCGGCGGATTGAAGTTGTTTCAGCTTAATTTGATGTTATATAAGCTTTGATACACACTTGGTATATAATTAAGGTATAAATTATGCTTAATTTCGAATTTATCTTTGAGATTTTTCAGTTCCGTGCTACACTGCACTATTTGACATATTTTTCTTTTCATTCTATGTATTGACTCTTAAGTCAACCACCAAAACTTAAGGTATATGCCTATTTTGCCATAATGTTTGTAGTTTCGTCCTAAGTACGTTAACGGACTCGTCAGTAAGGCTATGTTAACGCACTCTTGCCTTAGACTACGTCTCCTACTAGTACGGGCCGGCGTAAAACAGTGTTGTGGGCTTTAGCCAGACACTATACTAGCAAAGGGAGGCAGATACCATCCAAACTACTTGCATCAAAATGTTATGTGAGCTGTTGTACACAATAAAAATACTGAAATAACAAAAATATGCTGATTTTCACTATTACAAGAGTTCAAAAATTATTTGTAACTCTTAGATTGGCCTTTCTATCACCACCGTCCATCTTACGGTATTTTATAAAATTACTTATATTTATTAGAAAAAATTTATTTTTGAAAATTCACATGATTTTGTGTTATTTTTGACATTTTTTCACACTTTAATTGCAAGGCTTAGATAGATATCTGGTGTTAGAGACATAAACTCATACAGAAAATTTAATCCGCCGTGTAGCTGAACACGTGGAAAAAGTTTAATTATGGATCTTTAAGGTGTAAGCACTTGGAATTCTGAAAAATGTGGTTGACCCTGATTCCAAAAAATTATCTAATTTATTTATTAAATAAATATTATTTTATATCAATGTGTAAAAAAATATCAAACTTTCATTAATTTTTTGTTTTTATTATTTATCATTATAATTATAAAAAAAAAATTTTAATCTGTTTTGGATCGAATATAGATCAAAATCAGACTAAAAATAATAGACAGAAAAAGTCTGATTTTGATCTAGATTAAAACAAAAACAGACTAAAAATAATTGACAGAAAAAGTCTGATTTTGGTCTAGATTAGAACAAAAACAGACTAAAAATTATTGAAAATAGTCTAAATAAGGAATAGTAAGGGCAAAACTAGGTTAAAATTCACATACACTGAGAGAAAAAAAAATTTTTTTTAAGTATTTTCTTTACTTATTTCTGTGAATACTTAGAACAAGAAATTTTTCCTAAATTGAAGTATAATATTTCTTATTTTTAGCAACTATTGCTTCGATCTAGTAATATATTACTGGATACATGAGTTACTTGTAACAAGCAATTATTTCTTGAATTAAGTTGACATATTTCTATATTCAAAAAAGCAATTACGTACGCCAAGAAAAATCTTTCTTGGACCAAGCAGTTTTTTTCAAGTTCGAGAATATTTTTTTCTCAAGTCAAGAAACTTTATTCTTGGCTAAAGACATTTTTTGTATTAAGTTAAAAAAAAAGTTCTTGAACTAAAACAAAAAAAGAAATTTTAAACTAAGTAAAAAAATTTCTCAGCCCAAGTGATTTTTTTTTCAGTTCGAGAGTATTTTTTTTCAACTTAAGGAATTTTTTTTTTTTTTTTCATGGTGTGACGAGTCACAACATTCTCATATATAAAAAAAAAAAAATTATTAAAAGAAAAACAAATAAACGCAAAAAAAATAATGTGTGTAAAAAAAAAAAAAATAAATAAATTTAAATGAATAAAGAGAGAGAGAAAAAATAAGGCGACTGAAAATAACAAAGTGCACAGACGCAGTGGAAAAGAAAAAATTAGTACCAGGAGTCACCGCTAGGCGTAGAAAAGCGCTGCAACATTTTCCTAGTTGGACAGTTAGAATAGAAGTAATAACTTCCGCTGAAAGGAGTGGGTAAGTCACTGGCAACTCTTCGTTACAGGAGAATATCCTAGTAGAAGAGTACAAGTATCCTCGGGGAAAATACTTGTGAGTGGATTTTTGGGATGCTTTTCAGTTAAATCAAACAGCGCAGAGGAATCCGCAGAAGCATCCATACAGATTATGTTTAAATACTAATTATAAATGTTTAATTAGTGGACTTGAATATTTTATATACTCAATGAGAATATTTAATTATTATACTTAAGTATTGTAATTTCTAAATATAAATTTTTGATTACTGAACTTAAGTTGTTCAAATAATAAATGAAATTTTTTAATTATTATACTTTAGTGTTTTAAATAATAAATGAAAATATATAATTACTAAATTTAAGTGTTTTAAATGCTAAATTAAAATAATTAAATATCGATCACGAGTATTTTAAATACTAATCTTCAATTTTTAATTATTGAACTTGAGTATTTCAACTACTGGATGTGAATTTTTATTATTTAATTGGAGTATTTTAATTACTAAATTAAATTTTTGTAATCATTTATTTCAAGTATTTTAGAAACTAAATTTTAATTTTCTGTTATTTAACATTAGTAATTTTTTACTAAACCTGAGTTTTTAGTATTAATAGATTTCACAACTATTTTTACTAGAATTAAGAAATTATTTACTTGGCACTATTTAAGTATCTAAAATACTTGAATCAAGAATTTTTACTTGAAAATATGCTCTTTTTTCTCTCAGTGTATTAATTAAATATAAATAAAAAATAAAATTGAATAAAAATAACAAAATTTTTAGTTGATTTAAAACCGATCAAATTTTTCGACCCGGGAAATATAATATAAATCAATGAAAAACTATTGTCCGTTTATTTTTAAATCTAAATATTATATAATCAAATTTCAACCGGATATGCTTTTTTAGTAAAAAAACTAGTCAGGGCATTCGTTTAAGCCTAACAGAATACCTGACTAGGCTGTTGAAGTTTTGCCTGTTTATTTGCCCGGAATCGACCCAAGCTAGGTTAATAATCTCTCGCCACAGAAAGATATTATTCGGGTTGTAAAGATATTACCTGGCCGTATGCCCGATAAAGTGCCTGTCCAAAAAATTGAAACGACCCATTTCCGTTACCCTATTACGACCTAGGCGGGTAAATACAATTTGACCTGATCATACACCCTACCAGGCTTACGAATGTCTAGCCAGATTGAAAAAGCATTACATTCTGGGCAGGTATTCAGCCGGGTGCCTGTAATAGGGGCCACATAAAAGTTTAGTCCAATATCCAGGTACCTGGCCAGAGCCCGATTTCATTTTCTACCAGGGTATCTTTAAGAAGACTGCATGAACCAATCAATTTTAAAATCGTATTAGGTCTTGAATTCAGTAAGACACATCGATTACGAAACATTTCAAAAATAAAAATTTACATTATTTTCCAATAGATACCTCATAATATAATGTCCTAAATGTTTTAAAAATTACACTAGATGTTTATCTTCGCGGTTTGTTTTCATCATTGTATAATTTATTATAATAGGTTCGTTAGTCTAGAAAATATCGTCAACAAAACATTTAAAAAATTACTGTTCTCTGAATTTTTTTCGGTTATTTCATACTTCGGGGTTATGATCTAATTCAAAATTCCTTTCAAATATATCTTGTTTACTTGAATCTAGTTCTGTTGAAATATATACGCGTTTACCTACTCTCTAAAAATGAATTAGTGAAATTCTCGCGAATCAGTGGATAGTCACTATTTCTACAGCTATAAGTATACTACTAATTCAACCAGTGGTATACTTATAGCTGGTTCCCAGTGAATATTCACTAATTTGAAGTGAATTTCACTGATTCATTTTTAGAGAGTAAGAATAATCGTACACAAAAATTTAAAGCTACATCCCGAGTCGAAAAATAATTCCGGTTTTAGACCTCAAATGAAAGATTTTGAGGTTTGCCTCAATTTGTCCTCACCATTTAAAATTCATGTATATCTGAGATGAGGTTAGTCTCATTTTGTGCGACTTTTGCAACTTTTAGGCGTAAATGAGGTTAACCTCATGTATATATTTCTCATCGATGAGACCAATATGAGGTTTGTCTCAAGTATAGTTCTTGGGGATGAGACCTAGATGAGGTTAACCACACGTATATATTTCTGAAGGGTGAGACCAAGATGAGGTTAACCTCAGGTATAATTTTATGGGTGAGACCAATATGAGGTTTATCTCACTTATAGTTCTTGTGGATGAGACCAAGATGAGGTTAACCTCACGTCTCGATACTTTTAGGATGAGGCTAAAATAAGGAATGTCTCGAGTGTATTTTTTTCTTCAAATTTAAATAAACAAATTCATTTTTAAATTACTAACCATTTATTTAAACTGAAGTATATGTACATTGTAAACTTTAACACATATTTTAACCATAAATTATTATTATATTTGTTAAAAGATATACTTTACTAAATTATAATAGCTATATTTATTCTTCGTCGAAAATAAGTGAATATTATCTCTATCAAAAATAATAAACCAATCTTTTTGATATTTTTCATTTTGTTGTTTAAATTGTTGTTTTCGATGCTGGCTTTATTGTTGCTGGTTTTGTCCGGGTTCTACTGTAAAGTAAATCGAAACTCAGATTATTTATTAAAATAAAGAAAAATAACAATGTCAATAATTAACTGAAGTATTTCTTTTAAATAATTAACAACGTTTTAACCAGAAAAAATTAAAAATATACATAAATAAATAACAGATGTACTTACGGTTCATCTTAACAACTTTAGTATCCAAGTAATCATTTTGTTTAATTTTTGGATCTTGCCATTTCAGTTTCACTGTCACATGATGATAACGAGAACGTTTTGAAATTTGAATAATTGATATTATTTGTAACTGCTTTGTTTCAAGTCCAAAAATTAAAGCATGTTCTTTGGATATTTTTTAATTAAAAATTCGTAATAACAATTATTAAATCATTTATTCCAGTTATTGAATGTATAGACAGAAATATACGATGTGAACGTCCTAAGAGTTCAGAGACGACTGATTTTCTATTATATTTATACCAAGGAATTTACTTCCAGAATTTTCTTTAAGATTTAATAATTTTATGTCTAAAACTCTATTTAAAAAAAAAAATATAAATATCATGTTCGTGCACATGTGGCCAACCTTTTCGGAGAATAGCAAAAGTTTACTAAGTTAAAATTCTAACAGTTTATTCTCATCTAAAAATGAAACATAATTTTTTCTAAGTCCCATTTCAAACTCATTTTGCCTTCAATAATAAATGAAGCTCAAATTATTTCTAAGTCCCCATTTTGAACGGATTTTGTCCTCATGTAATGATATTCACGTTGAGGGCAAAATGAGACTTAATCAATTAGTTAAGCTGTTGAGGCTAAGTTGAGACTTATCCAACAAAAACTGCCGAATGAGACCGAAATGAGTCCAAAATCCACTGTTGAGGCCAAAATCCGGAATTATTTTTCGACTCGGGATGGTTATTAATTATTTTTAATTTCTGCATTCAAGGTATCACATAAATTTTTTTGAGCTCAAAAAAACAAATGTACTTAAAATTATTTTTGAGCTCAATCGTTCTCCAGATTTTTTTTTTTTTTTTTTTTTACAAAAGTTTCTTAAATACAAAAAAAAATGTTTTTAAGACTACATATAAATGTATCTTATTTTTTTCCAACGAGAAGAATTTCATGATACGAATACATCGCCGAAGGGAGTACGTAACGAGTATTCGGACGATTTTCTCGAAGCACGCATTTTGTTTATAGGTATATATATACGTGTATACGTGAAGAAGAAGATCCCAAAATAAAGTAAGAAGTAACAGAATGGTTATAAAAAAAAGTGCGTGAGATGAAGGCAAATGTCAGGGGGTTGGATTCTTAACGATAACAAGTTCAGATCATGCCACGTGATTCAAATAGAAAGTAAACATAGAAACAATTTTAGATAAAAATAAATAAGAAAGATTGGCACACGACGGGGTACTTGGGAAAATTGTTTTACCCTGCACACATCTTACTAACATTGTCAGAATATATAGATACTATTAATAGACTTAAATCTGGAAGGTTTCAAGTTTATACATCAATTGGTTTCCAAGAAAGAAAAAGTAAAAAACCGTTTGACTTTGAGTGTTAGCGATAAAATTTTTCACTGTCTTAAAAAAATACTCTTTAGAAAACTTACATTTCGGAGTGACTCATTAACTCGAATTTTAGAAGTGAAAATGAAACCAATAACTTTTCTTGTTGAAAAATTTTTTATTTCCTCAGCGGTAAGGTCAGAAATTGTCGCAATTTTTAAATTTTTGAAAGAGACTGGGAACTGGATAGTTTACTCATCAAAATAAATTTTATTCCTAATTATTAATAAGAAATATCATCTGGGTTTCTTATTGTAATTTTTATTTTATTAGAGCTTTTTAAAAATGAAAACAATTTACAAAATATCACACTTAAATAATCGTGCTAAAATTTTAAGTAGTTTTATATTCGTCTCTTGCTATCTCTGTAGAGTCGTGTAAGGACGTGCTGGTTCCGAGGCTTCTTCGTGCCAGGCTGCGCGTCTGATTCTGTTCGTCAGTGAATGAGCAGCCGTCGCGAATGAAAGAGCATGAGTGATGGACGAGAAAGGAAGTTATAACTTGCGCACGTGGGCAATTACCGCGCAAAACCAACTATTTTGACTGCCAGCTCGTTTTGCTAATCTCACTTGTACATCGATTCTTATTCTCACTGTATATATTTTCACTAAAAGTTACTTTTAAACTTTGAATAACAAAAAAAATCTATAATTTATAATGATAACCTACATAATAACATTTAAAGGGTTGAAAAAAAATTACGACTTAATAAATTATTTTCATACTTTTATTGGGTTAGTGCATGATATTTAACAATTACTCATCACCCTGATCAAATATATAAGATAAAATATGTTTCATAATTTATTTTGGCCAATATTAAAGATAAAATATTTTATTATCTATATCATTCGATAGAATAAAAATCATAATAATGATATAAACACATAGACTTTTTTTTTTCTTTTCGTTTGTAATGATAAATTAATATTTTTTTTCTGTAATTTTGGATGTTATTTTTTTTTCTTACGTTAAATAATTATCTTAAATTACAGTACAAAGTTCTAGAGACATTTCGTGACGGGCATTTTCTCTCGTTATTCGTTCATTATAATAAATCAGCGATTGCGATAATTGTTACTATTTAGAGATTTCATGTGGTGAACGTGAAGCAATAGTTACTGTTAGATGCATGGACATATTTGTTAAGAATTCTTGTCTCGTCCTTTACCCGTCTGTTCAATCTATTAACTCTGATAATTATTGAGAATTAAGATAAAATTAGTTCAGAAAAAATGTAGATTCTGCAACAATTTTATAATTTAACTTTTTTGTTCAGAATGATTTTTTGATTTCTTAGAAGTATTGATAGAAATAATAAAATAAACAAAGGGTCTGTCAGTTGACCCTGCGGGCCAGCCCTAAAACTTCCCGCAGTTTTCGAGCTCGAAGAGCTCGAAAATACTTATGTATGCCTTTGTTTTTGAAAAATAACGTTTTTTACCATTTTTTCTCCAACGATATCTCTCGAACGAATTCACCGATTGCAACGGTTGAGGTGACAATCGACGCGTTTCATTGAATTCTAGAGCTGATCAAATTTTAAAATTGATTTATCGAGTCATTTTTGAGAAATTTCAAAAAAACTAAAAAAAATTTTTCTTTAATTCTTTCGTTAACGGTTTCTCTTGAACGAATGAACCGATTTTGATGGTTGAGGTAGCATTCGACGCGGCTTATAAAGTTTTAGAGCTGATTAGATTTTAAAATCAATTCATCGAGCGAATTAAAAGTTATTAAAAAAAAACATTTTTGAAAAAATTTTATTTTTGAAATATCTCCGAATGCAGCCTACCGATCATGCTTAATTTTTTACAGCTTTTAGATATTAACAAGCCGCGTCGAATGACACCTTGAAGATCAAAATCGGTTCATCCGTTCAAAAGTTACAGAATATTTACATACGTACGTACGTACGTACGGACATACATACACTCGGACATCATCTTGAATTTAGTCAAAATAGCTTCCTAGAACCTCAAAACGTCGACATCTGTTGGAATTTCGATTTTCGCAAATCGGGGTGAAAACAATAACTTCCCGAAATTTTTGAAAATCTTCGATTTTCTTAGCGGGAAGTTAAAAATAACATATTTTATTTGATTTATATATAGCAGCGCTCGAAAATATTTTCACAAAGATATTTATTTCATTCATCAAGAGTAAACAGAAAACACAAAAATCTTTAAGTTATGTTTTTAAATGATATTCAACGGTTTACAGAATAGTGATGAAATGACCTTAGTTCGCAACAAAATAAAGTTTAAATTAAAAAAAAAAAAAAAATATGGTGGATCATAAGTATTTTGATATCATTGAAAAAAATTTTTTCTAACATAGAATTAGCATTTTTAGTCATGACTCATGAGTAAGGCCAAGACTTTGGTTTTTTTAAAAGAGAGAGATAAAAGATGGGAGGAGCTAAATTTCTGATTAGTTGAATTTTTATAGATTTGTATTTGTTTATTTGAATCGTGTGAAACGAGCGATAAAACAAAAATAAGTTTAGACAATGTAAAAAAAATATACTAGTGACATAACGACGTATATTTGTAATCTTGATATCGAACTTCGTTGGTTGAAATTCTAAAATATGCTATCAACTATATTTTGAATGAATTTAAACTAAGGGTATTATTTTGAAAATATTTTAGATGATATTACTTTAGCCGATGGATTAAAAATTTTTTTTTTTTAATTGGAACATGATTTGCACGCTGGACAGCGCATTTAAAAATTTGGAAAACTTTTTCAATCGGGTCTTGAAAAGGAGTCATATTTTTTTTCTTAAAATAAAATCTTACTTTTTGTCTTAAAATGAAGTCGTATCTTTTATCTTAAAATTAAATCTTGACTTTTACACACAGAAAATTAAGTAATTGTGTTTATTATGCTAAATTTTTAATTCCAATCATCTAGAATAATTAATAATAATTAATTCGACTTAACATACAGGATTGTAACAATTATCATAAATATGGTGAATATTACAATCTAGATGATTTATACAATCATCTAGATAATATTTACGACTAACTCATTGATGGTAGAAATTTTTACCATAACTAGATAGTAACTCCAATTATTTAATTTTCTAAGTGTAACTTGAAATTAAGTTACATTTTTTGTCTTAAAAAGGAATCGTAATCTTTCCAGAATCAAAAATGAAACTTGATTTAGAGTGGGTCGTCTTAAATCGTGACTAAGTAAGACCAATTAATTCGAAATCAAGGTCAATTCACGCAAATTCGATGTTCAAGATGGCCAGGACTATTCGGATTTGAAAAAAAAAATATTGAAGGAAATGAAAAAAAATTATTATTAGCCAACTAGACAGTTTTACTCGTGCACCAAAAGCTCCAAGTGCTGTAGCTGACCAAGTTGGCCACGAATCTCTGAATTTAAAAAAAAAATACTGAAGGAAACAATAAAAAATTATACTTAGCCAACTAGACAGTTTTACTGGTGCACCAAAGGCTCCAAGTGCTGAAGCTGACCAAGATGGTCACGACTCTGGACTTTTTTTTTAAGTATCGAAGTGATTGAAAAAAATTACTTTCAGCCAACTAGACATTTTCACTAATACATCAAGCGTACAAATTAAGTCTTATTTTTTGTCTTAAAATCGAGTCTTACTTTTTGTCTTGAAATTAAGTCTTATTTCTTGTGATAAAATTTTGTCTTACTTTTTGTCTTAAAATTAAGTCTTACTTTTTGTCATAAAATTGAGTCTTATTATTTGTCTTAAAATCGAGTCTTACTTTTTGTCTTAAAACTAAGTCTGACTTTTTGTCTTAAAATTAAGTCTTATTTTTTGTCTTAAAATCGAGTCTTACTTTTTGTCTTGAAATTGTCTTACTTTTTGTCTTAAAATCGAGTCTTACTTTTTGTCTTGAAATTTAGTCTTACTTTTTGTCTGATTGACTGAAATTTTATTTTTTAATGTCTTTGATATTTAAAAAAAATCCAGAGAGTCTCGGTCATTTCGGACAACTTTAACAATTTCACGACTTGATGTACCAGCGAAAATGTCTGGTTGAGTGAAATTTTTTTTTTAATGTTTTTGATATTAAAAAAAAAAGTCCTTAGTCTCGGTCATTTCGGACAACTCCAACAATTGCATCACTTTGTTGTACCAGCGAAAATGTCTGGTTGACTGAATTTTTTTTTTCTAATGTCTTTGATATTAAAAAAAAAAAATCCAGAGAGTCTTGGTCATCTCGGAGAACTTTAACACTTGGAGTACTTGGTGTACTAGTGAGAATGTCTAATTGGCTGAAAATAATTTATTTTTATTTCCTTAAATATTTTCGTTCTAAATTCAGAATGTCCTGGTCATTTTTGACATAGAATTTGCGTGAATTTGCATCCGTTTTGACTCAACCGGTCTAACTTAGTTACGATTCAAGACGATCAACTCTAAATCAAGTTTCATTTTCGACTCGGGAAAGAATACGATTTCTCTTTAAGACAAAAAATAGGAAGTTATTTCGAGACAAAGAATTTGACTTCCTTCCAATACCCGATCGAAAAAGTTTTTCAAATTTTCAAATACTCCATTCAGCGTGCAAATTATGTTCCAATTAAAAACAAATTTTTCAATCCGTTGGCTAAAGTGATATCATCTAAAATATTTTTAGAATGATACCCTTAGTTTACATTCATTCAAAATATAGTTGAGTGCATATTTTAGAATTTCAACAAATGAAGTTTGACATCAAGATCACATATATACATGGTTATGTGACTAGTATATTTGTTTTGCATTGATTAAACTCATTTTTGTTTTGTCGCTCGTTTCACTCGATTCAAATAAACAAATACAAATCTATAATAATTCAACCAATCAGAAATTTAGCTCCTCCCATCTTTTATCTCTCTCTTTTAAAAAAACCAAATTATTGGCCTTACTCATGAGAAATTCAATATTTAGTAGCACATCCCTTAGCCTTTAAAACAGCCTCAAATCGCGCCGGCATCGCGTCAACCAATTTCTCTAATCGGTTCAGCGGTATTATCTCCCACCCATTCTTTAAAGCTTGATATGAATTGTCCTCATCCGAATAATTTCGTGTTCTTATTCCACGATCCATCTCCTCTCACAGATGTTCTGTAGGGTACAATTCTAGGCTTTGACTTGGCCACTCTAAAACTTTGATTTTTCCGCGTTTCATAAAATCACAAATGTAGACTTGGATCTGTGTTCGGGATCATTATCATGCTGAAAGTACCACCCAGCTGGCATATGTTGCTTAACGAATGGCAGCATTTTTCTCAATATATTTTTTTACGCAAACCGTTCCATATTTTCTTTAATTCGCACTAATGGTGCGATGCCAGAGCGTAGAAAACACCCCCAAATCATCACACTATCACCTCCATATTTGACAGTAGGTAATTAATATTGAAAATCATATTTTTTTATTTTTAGGATGTCGAACATACTTAACACCATCATCTGACATTAAATTGACTTTGATTTCATCATTCCATAACACGTTAGAACAGTCTAAACTTGACCACGATTTATTCTGTTTTAGGAATGTAAGTCGAGACTTTTTTTTTTTTTTTTTAAATATCAAAGGTTGTTTTGTCGGCCTTTGACCATGCAACCCGAAGAGTTTTAAGCATCGTTTGACAGTAGAAATGTGATATACATGTTGTATTTTTCTTACAATTCATTTTTTATCATCACATCTGATTTTAGGCAATAGCTAATTGATAAATTTTTTCCAATGTTATCAACTCTTGAAGATGTTTTTTTTGGACGGCCACATTGAAGCTTGTTTTTGACAGTCTTTCGTGTATTATACGCTTTGTTCTATATACTAATGAGTTGTCGAGACACTTTAAAAATGCGAGCAACTTTTGTTTGTTTCAACCCTTGTTTTAATGCATTTATAACGGCTTTTTTAAAGTCACTAGAATATTGCTTAGATTTTGGTTTACTACCTTCCTTGTGCAACGGAGGAGCAGTAGCGTAGGAAAACCACAGTTTCGGTTTGAGTGAAGCTCCAGTGGTCGATAAAATTCCCATTTTGCCGACCACTGGATCTTCATCCCCCGCCTAACAGTCAGAGACCTTGGTTCGAGCCCGACGCGTGGCTAAGCGGTCACCCAGCCAAGTAGTAACCATGCTCGATGCTACTTAACTTTGGTGATCGCCTAAGCCACGTGCGTGCCGAACGACTGCCTCAGCCGCTTTTTACTTTTAAACTAATTACTGTACAAAAAAATTGATACATTGTTTTGAAACCTCAAAGTATCCTCTACCTAAAGTATTTGATTACTCTTATTTTACCACACCTGTGCAGAAGTCCGACTGTCTGTTTAGAGGAAAGAAAGTACCAATTCTCTGTCATGAAGGAACAAATTAATAAAACATGAGAATGCATCAACTTTCCATCAACTAATTGTAAGAATTCTAATCGCCTATTGTAGATGTAGTAAAAAATAACATGCACATCTAAGGGAAGCTGGTATAGAGCATCTCGACCCATGTGTTTGTGACCCTCGCCTTTAGCTTGAACAGACAATCACAATACAGGTTAGAATGTCCTATATTCTACCCTAACTGAGCAGCATACTATTTTATTTTCATATCATCTGCATTGAATTACAAGTTTTCATTCTTGATTAGTCCATTCGAAACCAGGTTATTTCAGGCCAATATGATTCAGTGGATCAAAAATCATTAGTTTCTTTACAATAAATTTGATCATGGTAAAAATTCTGCGCCGAATATTATTCGGCAAATTTAATTATGTCCTGGTTTACTCAGATTTTGGACAGTTTTTAAAAATTAGTAGATAAACATTGACTCTAAAATGTTTTCTATGAACTTTCAATGTTTATCTATTATTAATAAGTTCAAATCCCATTGTCTGTTCTCTCAATTTAAATTTTAAGCTTATTTATAACTACAATCAATGCTAGTTGTAATAATAATATTGATAAAATACAACTTTTTTTTAGTTTAAATTGAAAGAGAAATCTCAAAGAAACATCTGTTAGAATAAAATTTTATTTTTATAGATGTATCATATATAGAAAAAATTATGTTATGTTTATCGACATGATTTATGAGGCTTTAGGTGCAATATTCAGTTTGCGTCATAGAGTCAGTATGCAGAAGTTACTATAGTAGATTCGATAATGCGGTGGGTTCACGAGGGTGGTTAGCAGAGAAGGCCTGAGGGTATCTCGCACGCCAGTCCGTGTTTCGACGTGACTCGTGCCGCAACCCTTTATTGTTTGTTCTGTCAAAAATTCAAATTCCACTATCCAATATTTACAAAAGTGAAATTTAATCAGTAAATTTTATAATTAATTCACCAATTTACATTTTATCGTAAGAAAATAATTCACTGTAGACATATATTTAGATAAAAATTTATTTAATTGACACATAAGATAATTACTTATTAACTTAAATCTTGAAATAATAAATAAAAATGGTAATTTAAAGTATGACAAAGGCTGTTCGTCGTACGCCGTCTGACAAGATTAAATAAATTAAAGTCGATTTAATCTCTCACGTGGAATAAAATAAAGCCTTATTCGATGCTCGCATCAAAACTTTAAATATTATTCGGTTGCATAAACAGATTTTTTGAAGAACTACCGCACTCTTCACAGTGTCTTATATTACATAAAGAGTAAAAGAGAAAGAAGCTCACGTTAATACGGAAAAAGTGTAAAAAAGCGAGAAAAAAAAAGTAATAAACAGATACGTGAACATAAAAATCAACGACGGCCCAGCTGCGTGTGTTAAACTGGCTCTTTGCCCTTCACTTTTTTTATATATTTCCCGGAAATCGTTCTATTAATTTATTCTTCTATCGTCGTGTAGTCTTGACTAGTCAATGTGTATCCATAGGTTTTATAGAACGAAAAAAATGTTGCGTTAAAGTATTACAGTTTGTGAAATATTTAAATATAAACCTAAGACCTATAAATTTTTCTACATATAAATATTAGTAGTACTGTATTTATTGTGATCGGTAAGTTAAATAATTACTTAAGAGTCCTTGATTCTGTAACGATTGATTGGCAGGATTGGCAATTTGGCCAATTATCGTATGCCGGGGTTCGCGGAATACTGAATCAAATTATAGGTAAAGTATATACTACGATACTAGAGGACGTAACGAATCGGCTGGTTGGCTTTAGCCGACGGCAAGTCGACGATCGAATTCTGATTTACGAATTTTCGGCGAAACTCGAGGTCGGAACTCTCGTCTTAAGCGCCTTTCTAGTTTCTTTTATCCTCCGGCAATTTTTAGTACAAAGGAACTATTTTTTGACAATATATCCAAAAGATTATCCTAAAGATAACAAATTTTTTATGAATCAACCAGCTGAAGTAATTGAATTTTTTTATTTTTTTTATCATTTGTATCCGGTCTATTGCTACAATGAACATTTGCACGAATACTCCATTTCTTAAGATCAGTAATATTGATAAAGAATAATAATACTGAGTTATTATAGTTTGCACCTTGCATACATTAAAAATTTTCGGCTTTAATCTTTTTCACTTATATTTTCAAGATTGTGACATTGATTTTTACACATGTTACTCATTTATTTTTTTATTTCATCTTGTTATTCTTGAAAAATTGCTTTGTTCTACACCTTCGTGTCGTCAGTCACGCCGAGAGATCGATGCGTCATCAGGCGCGAGGTAATACAAGGTCTACCAATTTTATCCCGTTCTTGAAATATATCTAAATACAAAAACATATATTTTTGATGTCAATAATTAAAAACTAGTATTCTACTAATTATAAAATACACGCTACAATTACTGATCACATTTTCTACTTACCTTTTTAACCTTAAAAGGTGTTGAAAATTCCAAAAATCAAAGAAACGAAAATCGCACTTTTATATATAATGTATATAAGCTGGAGGCCCGTATCATGTGGCCTGGAGACGTGTGCTGAAATCATTACGCTCGCCGGATAAAAACTATCTGAGTATTTTACTGTGCACTATATTTTATTCAAAAATTGCCTGTCTTACTCGATTAATGACGATCCCTGGTTAAAAATACTGATTGCAAAGAATTGAGAAGCGGTCACTCCATGAAAACTGTATATCTATATATACAAACAAAAGAATTGAAATTATTAAAAAGAATTCGAATTTCATCATTTTTAATTATTTTCAATGTATATTTTTAAACAGGGATTTGCGAAGCGAAGTCTGTGGCTGTTTTGCTACACGATGCAGCCACGAAATGACAACAATCCATCAACTCTACAAACATTACAATTTTTCCAAAAATTAATTTTTATTATTTTATTTTAATCAAATTATCATTATTTATTTATAGTTTGACAATGGCAATTTTACTTGGTTTAAACGTTACATGACAAAACAGTACATAGTATAAAAAAAAATACAACAACAACTACGCAGTACAGCACTTTACATATGATGAATTAAAGTAACCATACTTAGTGTACGAGCCGTTCAATATAAATTTTGACAAAAAACGTTAAGTCGCTCAACGAATTCTTATTATGCTTAGTAGATAGAGCTCAATCGCAAATCTTGAGACGCGTTGTGAAATTTCATTATAACACTCACTTTTCGCAATGCCGGTGGAAAACGAGGAAATCTATTTTGACTTTACTCTCTTCCTTGCAGCAGTCGATAAACAGCCGTTTAAAGTTCGCAACGCAGCCGTCATAAAGCGCGCAAATCAGGCCTGCGTTGAATAAAATATTTTTTTTGCAACTCCTGCTCTGAAAGTTTGATTTCCGAGCGCTTTAAGTCGTGTCGGAAGCGTTCAGCCTTGTCTATACATTTTACTAAACCGCACTTGTGCGCTAAATGGCCTATAACTTTATAGTTTTAGCTTTACTCTACTAATGTAGTAAAAATATGTCACGTCAAGTGACTATTTAATTTTGCTCTCTATAACTAATGACGTGATTGTACTTGAAACGAGTGAAACGCCACCCCACGTTGCGACAACGCATTACTTTTTGTCGCTCAGATGATATGTTTTGCATACGATAGATAATAAAGAGGTTTGAGCGAATCTAATGTAAGAGTATTTCCCAATTTTAAGATTTGAAAATTAGTATACACGTACATGAGTACTTTATCGATCTATTCTCAGAATTTGAAAACGATCCACTGTCTAGTTTCTTAGAAAAAAATCAGGGCAACGGTTGGCCCTGTGGGCCAGCCCAACAACTTCCAACTGCTTTCAAGCTTCTTGAGCACAAGAAAATTATTGTAAATACATTTCCGAGCTCTTTGAGCTCGAAAATACTTTTGCATGCAATCGTTTTTTATGTGCTTTTCAAGCTCAAACAATTTACTTATATTTTCAAGATTGAAAATTTAAGAATCGAAAATAATTAATGAACAAGCGTTTTTTTTTTAATTTATACTCACGATTATGTTCAACAAAATAAATGTATTCAGGCAGAAATCAATGTAAGTGATCAAAATATGGATTACTATGAGTTTTGACTCGGATCAGAGCGTTAATAGATAAAGTATCCGAGAAAAATCTTAATGACTGTGCTTTATCAATTTTCTTATTGATAATATCATTCAAACTAAAGAACGTATTGCATAACATCATGATCAAGAGAGAATATAAAGGCGAAGAGCTGGTATGACTATTGGACTATTTGGTAAATTCTATTCTGCGTTATCTGGGAAAAACGAGGTAAATTGTTATGTTTTTAATTTTTTGACGTCCATGTCTTTTGAACTAGTTAACCGATTTTGATGTTCAATGTGGCAATCGACGCGTTTTGTCGAGTTCTAGAGCTGCCTGAATTGAGGAATTGATCAGATAAGTTACTTCAAGATAAGATAATAAAAAAAAACGTTTTTACCATTTCTTTCTTGAACGATATCTCTCGAACGAATTTCATCAGTTTTAAACTGATTAGATTTTGAAATCGATCGATTTAGCCGTTTTTTTTAAATTTCCAAAAAACTGAAAAAAAGAAAAAAATTTATTTTCGGATTTCTTCTATACCTTAGAGTCTATCGAATTGATTGATCTGAAATTTTCAGGAATGTTGACGGCCAACAAACTCTTCTGATTTCCGCAATAACCATCTCAATTGGTTGGTTCATTAAAAAGATATGAAGAGTTTACATCTATACGTATACATACTCAAACACACACACGCACACACACACATACTCAAACACACACACACACGCGCACACTAAAACACACACACACAACTACTCAAACACACACACACACACACACACACACACACACACACTCGGACATCATTCTGAAAATAGTCAGAATAGTTTCCTAGGACCTAAAAACGTCAACATCTGATGAAAATTTGATTTTCGAAAATCGGGGTGAAAACAATAACTTCCCGACTTTTTTGAAAATTTACTATTTTTTTTAGAGTTTGGAAATGTCGCGGAAGCAGCTGAGAGAAAAGATAAAGATAAAAAAACATTGAAAAGAGAGACGAAATTAGAAATGAATTTTTTCCGCTTTAATTTAAATATCAATGTTTGAGAATTTAGAACGCGCTGTTATCCCATCTTTTTATAAAACCATATGAGTTAAAAATAACGAAGTTATTTCATTACTTTTTTTTATAAATTAATTAATTATTATTGTGACCTTTATTTAGACTCAAAAGCAAAATTTGTCAACAACAGAATTACTACGTAGTAATACATGAAAAAATACGAAGATGACCAAACTAAAAATTGTATACAATAACTGGTAGCTTAGGATTATTATTAACTAAATATACATTAGAATGTCAATTTGAATTATAAATCATTAAGATAAAAAAAAAGAAAGAAAGTTTGGTAAATCCAAAAGTACATGACTCTTAATGCTCATTTTCAAAAAAAATAATAAAATGTACGATAAAAGTTTCAAGGACATTTTTTTTTTTCCTTTCTATTACACTAAAAATTCAAATTTCCCTCCGAAACATAGTCAGCTGTATTTCTTCGCGCAGGCGCGACTGGTGAGACGAAAGTATATGTAAAAAACATATATAGATATACAAAAAATTAGTTAAGTTTATTTTATTAATATTAATTAAACGAGGCCGAATTTGATGGCCATTTAGGACATACTTCTTCTTCGGCCCTAAAATAATTAAAAAAAAAAAAGCGATCCAAATAATGGCTTTTTTCTCGAGTTTTAGTGTTTACAAGTTACGGACGCATTTTCTACTGCTTGACGGGAAAATTTTATTTTACATTTTGATGTTTTTTTAGTTATTTAATACATCAAATTGGTCTTCATAAGTAATAAAACTAATCCTTATTAAATTTCTCCATCCGACGATGTGTACCTTGGTTGAGCTCCGTGGACTAACAAAAGTAAAACAGGATAAACAGTCGCGAAAAAGAGGCAAACTGAATTTTTCGATCGTAAAGCACACTCTAATGCTTCGCATTAAGAGTCGTGCAATTAAGTAACTTACTTTGAGTGATATTAGGTGTAGTTATTTTAACGTAGTAAGATCTAGATGGATGAAATTGTGCCGGCTAATAGAGGTTGATTATAGCCTAAAATATCAAGTAAGCAATCAGAATTACTCAAAATGAAATTGCATTTAGATTTTAACCTATAAAACGGTGAGGACTGCGCAAAAGCCGATCTAGCTGTCGGAACATAGCCCTGATTCAGAAATCTAATTTGGAATGATTCAATCCATGTTGGAGTGTATACCTATATAGAGTCAATTTTGCCAACTTTGAATTGTTTTGGATCGTGTTTGAATTATTTCAAATTAGATTTCTGAATCAGGGAGAACATGCTCGCAGACTTAGTATTACATGGAGGTACATGAAACGGTAATAGAGCCAGAAATCGCATACAATCGATATAATCTCGGCATATACTTTAACAAACAAGATAGATGCTAACATTCTCTTTTCCTCAAGTGTGAGCAGTTTAGCATCATTACATAGTCCAAAGTGTTCTGTGCCCCTCAAGGGATATACTCCAGAAGAGTAATAATTATTGATTTATAAATTTGCTATGTTATTAATTATTATAAATTGAAATAATGAATTTGGTAATTATTTGGAAGTGGGGTCAACAGGTATTTCGACAAGCAAAAATCCAAAACCTGGCAAATGGCTTAGGGACCGCGTTTAATCCCAAGCATTTGTCGGCGGATTGAAATTGTTTCAGCTTAATTCGTTGTTATATAAGCTTTGATACGCACTTGGTATATAATTAAGGTATAAATTTTGCTTAATTTCGAATTTATCTTTGAGATTTTTCAGTTCCGTGCTACACTGCACTATTTGACATATTTTTCTTATTATTCTATGTATTGACTCTTAAGTCAACCACCAAAACTTAAGGTATATGCCTATTTGCCATAATGTTTGTAGTTTCGTCCTAAGTACGTTAACGGACTCGTCAGTAAGGCTATGTTAACGCACTCTTGCCTTAGACTACGTCTCCTACTAGTACGGGCCGGCGTAAAACAGTGTTGTGGGTTTCAGCCAGACACTATACTAGCGAGGGAAGGCAGATACCATCCAAACTACTTGCATCAAAATGTTATGTGAGCTGTTGTACACAATAAAAATACTGAAATAACAAAAATATGCTGATTTTCACTATTACAAGAGTTCAAAAATTATTTGTAACTCTTAGATCGACGTTTCTATCACCACCGTCCATCTTACGGTATTATATAAAATTACTTATATTTATTAGAAAAATTTATTTTTAAAAATTCACATGATTTTGTGTTATTTTTGACATTTTTTCACACTTCAATTGCAAGGTTCAGATAGATATCTGGTGTTAGAGACATAAACTCATACAGAAAATTTAATCCGCCGTGTAGCTGAACACGTGGAAAAAGTTTAATTATGGATCTTTAAGGTGTAAGCACTTGGAATTCTGAAAAATGTGGTTGACCCTGATTCCAAACAATTACCATGAATTTTTATAACTAATAGGAGAATTAAGTAAACGAAAAAATTTAGACACTACTTTAACTCATAGTTTTGCTCGAACCTCCTTAATATTAACTACGGCTCCTAGCGACCACCACACTCGTCTTCATATCAATGCATCATAAGCCTTACGCTTATATGTCTCGACAACATGATTATTAGATTATTTGCTCCTTAGTCCACATGTAACATAAGCTACTATTTTAGTAAGCAAAGAAGATTTACGATATCGTAATGTCAAAAGATACTTCGTGTTAATTCAATAATAGAAAAATTTTTTTAGCTTCAAAAAAAATCATACATGGTTCGATAATTAATAAAAGTAAATTGGTTATTTGAAATTTTACGTAAGCGTTTAAGGTGTGCACTTACGGATTTTCGAAATACTTTTTTGTGGACGTAATTTTTGCTATTATCTAATTATTTTTGAACAATATGAATTTTTGATTTGCTTGATTAATTTTTCGAAATGTACCTTCCATTCTGGCTTCTTAATGATATTTTTTAAAATTGCACTCTATCCTTTTACTTTTTTGAAAGTAAGGACTTATAATAAAATAATTTTTTTTTTTTTAACTAAGAACGTGCCTGCATACAATTACTTGAAGATAAATTGCGTTAGTCTTTAATTCATTTATTCACTTTTATAATTTTTAATATTCACGTATAATTTTAAGCGATAAAATTTTGCAGGCAAATTACATGAAAAAGACCTAAGAGAGTATATTATATACATAAAAAATGACGATGCCTACTGGTAATGGTAAAATTCACGAAAGCTGTCTCTCGTGGTTGGTAATCCAGACAGATGGGACTCGTTAATGGTCCATGCTCGAGTAATTTGTGAGAAATCTAATAACCGTCCGTAGGGTTGGTACATCCCCCGACGTGGCTTTTCTCAAGTTAAGCCACGACAATAGAATTGTATAAACGCGGAAGTAAATAGTCAGAAATTAAAAATTAATCCGTCGAGAAATGATTGTCAAGCACGCAGTGAAACAAAAGATTTAATTTGGTACTTTTATAAGTACGACTATGGCTAGCGAATATTTACACCATATCGAAATACCGGAATCATTATTGCTGTCGTTTAACAAATAAAAACAAATTATCAGCATGGAGGTTGTGCATGAACATAAACTGTAGGTCGGTCACGCATAGAATTAAAAAAAAAAATAAGCAAATCGTCCGAGAACTCGTTAAGCAGTTTGTGGTCTTCTTATACCTTTTTTTACCGTCCTGTTAATGTAAACATATTCCGCGAAGAGATTTCTTCTCGTTTGTTCTTATATTTTCGCTCTATCTTTCATTCTCTTACTCTCGCTCAGATTTTATATCACCGGCCATAACTATTTTCTCTTTTGCTCTTTCTAAAACCTCACGACGTCGGCATCTCAGTCGCGAATACCATCTAATCAAAAATCAAAGAATTGTTCTTTTATTCATTCACTCTAGGAATGCACCTCAGATTCATTTGACTTTCAATTATACTGTTTTTATTATTTAAAAATTCATTCAATATTAATGCTTAATAATCAATTTTGCATCATAAAAAAATAAGAAATCGAACATGTTTTACTTCTGATAAAAATCATTTAAATTCATCACAACTAAATTTTTTTAGCTATAAAAAATATTAATAATAGTTTCAAAAAATTAAATTAAGAAACATTAAAGAAAATTAATTTTTTTAATCGCTTTGATAAATAAAGAAATATAGGGGAGACCGGGGCAAAATGAGTCACCACATTTTTTGTAGGTGTTTGGAGCAAAGTGAGACATTATTTTTGAGATACAAAAAAAAATGATTTTCTTGTTTAGTTATTGTTCATTGAAAAGGATAGGGCAAATTGATTATCCCGAACAGTGCGGGCAATTTTTAAATTTCATTGAAAAAAAAATTTTTATTTCAAGTGTCTTATTCAAATTACTTTATCGTAAAAGCTGTCCTTGTGGTAAAATGGACCATAATATTCAAAGTTTGTAGTTTAATTAATTTAACTTTAAAACCACTTTTTTAATTGTCAGAAATTTAAAAATTCAAGCAAAAATAAAAAATGTTTCTACCTCAGTGGTCTATATTTCCTCAGAGAATTTTTTTTTATTTCTCAATGAAATAATTCCGTTAACAAACTCGTAACAAAAAAATTTTTTTCTTACAAAATTAAAGAGTGGCCGTAGTCTTCGAAAAAGTTTGGAAAATCCAAAAGTGCACGTCATAACGCTCATTTTATGACAAAAATAATCATTAATCAGTTATTCAATATTTAAGTATGTAAATACCCCGTAAAAATATTAAATAAAATAAAAGAAAAAATTTGTTTTAAATTCACCGGCGAATAGTTTTTATTTTTTCGCGACTTGAGCGCCCCACCACGTTCCAGCGGACAAACTAAAAAAATAATAACATTCTCAATATATGAGTGCCAACTTTAGTACGACAGGCATTAATAACCGCAGGTGTACAAGCTCTGATATCAAGGTTTGCGAAGCAAGACTTGACATTTCAACAATTTCCGTTAACTTTACGCACATTATACGTCAATTACAGACTTTTCTGATTTTTACTACAATTCACTGACTAACTTGTAATCAATCTACTGCTGGTTCTGGAACGCAAGTTTTGTTCGAAATTAATGGTAATTTGACTTCAACTCTCTTTCAACTTGGAAAGTTACACACAAGTTGCTGTTAACTTGACGTCCAATTGCGGCCGCAGATTTATAGTAAGTTGACAGCAGCGTGGCTATCAGAAAAAGTAATCAGGGGTGCCAAGTTTTTAGTATTTAGTATATAGTATATACCAGGTATTTTTTTTTTTATATCTCTGCGTGAAACAAATTTTATTGAAAAAAAAGTTCTTAAGTTTGTTTGTAAATTAATATTTTGATTTTTTTTGTATTTTTAATGACTAAAATATTTAGGATTTGTTTAAAATGAAATAAGATAAAACTGTGATGATCGGAAGCGCCCATGTGTGGTCAAAGGTTGAACTATTTTTTTTATATATATAGATATACAAAAAAGACTATTCAGCGTTAATGAATTTATTCATTTTTTAATTAAATTACATTGATTTAGACGATAATTTTAAATAGGCTATTACTCAGAATGATACTGAAGCGAATGAAAAAAAAAATTGACTCAAAAAGTGAAGTTTTTTGGGCGTTATCGTGACCACATACATCATCCGCACATACAGACAACCCGACGTCCACTGAAACATTTTTTCAAAACGGTTTTTTTTTACTATTTAGAAAAAATAGTGTTTTTTAAAGTATCTACTGTAATAAAAAACTGTTATTGTTGATATTTGTCAACTCATTTAATACTCAAAGTGCAAAACAGATCAGATAAAAGCAATTTAAGCCGAGACGTGCAATAATCAACTTGCCTCATTTTTTTCCACGAACAATAAATAATTATTTTTAAACAAAAAAACATTTTTTTTTTTTTTTTTTTTCAAAAATGGTATCTCATTTTGTCCCAGTTCTCCCAATATATTTATATAAATTTTATTTATATATTACGAAATTTTATTGCACTTGAATGAAATGTTTCTTGTGAGGTATAACAATTCAATAAATTAATATTCTATATTGCATACTAATTATCACAGCGACAAGACGTTAAAGCACCTTCTTGGTGTCGTGGCTCACCGCGGTGGGTCTTATAACCCGGGGTCACATTATACTTGAATGTCTGAAAGATGTGTGCATGTGTGTGTGTATAGATTTATATACCTTTATATATATACGTGGGTGTGAGTGTTTGGTCACGAATAGTGTGTAAGAGAATCAGCCCTCGCGGCAAGTAGCTGACAGGCATATGAGCGAAAACTAATCTATCCTACACCTTTACTCTGAACCCAACCAAGGAACAAAAATTCTAAATAGACTGTTAAGCAACGCTTGAGATTTATTCTGTCAGTCGTATCAAAATCTACTACAGTCTCTACTATTATAATCTATTAAATAATTATGAATTAATTTATTCGTTCATAAAAAATAAAAAATATAAAATAAATTAAATTTATAAAATAATTTTTAAGAAATTAAAAATTGGAAAGTTAGATTATAGATCGAGTGATTGGCGACAACAATAAAAACTGAGCAGACATTATTCGGGCACTGTGGCTGGCTACAGGAGGAGACATCTCCTGGTGGAGGAGGTGCCAGGACTCTACATCAGGCGCCTCACTCTTGAAGATCCAAGAACTGCACGAGAGAGAGACCGCCTGGACTCAAGGTCACCGTCTCCAGTTCGTCATATCTGTCATTCTCGTGGTGGCCAAGTTCGCCCTGGGCGAGGATCATCTAGGTAACCTGTCTGACACCAAAATGAAATTTAAAAAATTTTAAATAAAGTCCAGTTAATATAAGCAAAAAACAAAAAAAAAATAATAATAAAAGAACCAACTAAAATACCACTAATATACAATTATTCAAGTAACGCCCACGATGTGGATTGCAAATCATAAATTTATGACGTACAAATTTCGGATCAAAAGAATGCCGTTTCCCACGAAAGATGGATACACCGTAAAATCCAATTCAACATTTTTTTTAACACTAATTATTACTAAGTTGTCGATTATATATTTTTTAAATTTAAATCCAATGAAAGTTTGTCATGTAGGCTCGTAAAATATATTATATCACTTTTTAATAATTACTAAGTACATAATTTAAATTTTTATTTTTTATTACTCGACAGTAAATAAAATTTTATGCATCAGAGAAAGTATTTTTATGGATTGTCTACAACTATTTTCTTGGAATCATTCACCATAATTCATCATCAATATTCAATTAAAAAAAAAATCATGATTCAAAATTATTTCAGTATTTTAGTAGATAGATATTTTGAAAGTGGTACAATGATTATCAAGAACCATAAAGTAAAATTTTTAAAGTAAATTACATTATAACTTTCTTTGAAATTATTTTGTTAAGAATCAACGATTGAACTGAGCTTGATCCAAGTCTTGAATGATGTCTTCGGGCTAATAGTGTCTAGGGCCAAGCCTCAGAAGCAAATTATCAAGCTCGGCTACAAATCTTAGCCTTGGAATAAAATTACTAACAAGAGCCTATATAAGCATTTAGAAACAAACTATCAAGTATATACCTCAAATCGTTATCATTTAAATAAATAAGGACAATAATAACTATATAATTACAATGATCTGATTACAATGTTCCTGATTAGCTTAGAAAAGTTAACGTGAATATATATTTTTTTTTTTCTTAACTGCTAAAATTACTGGAACTTCTACAATTATCCCAATTTATAAAATTTGTTGTAACTTACTAAAAATTACATAAATAGTCATTTATTGAATACATTATTTTCTAGTCTAAAATAAAGAATGAAGAATTTAAAACAAATCTTGGAATAAAAAAATCCAAATAATGTTTTCTTGCTCCCCAAGCCGAAAGTACGGTCTTCCTGGTCGCATTACACTCCAGAAAGAGCCGCTTTTGTGGCCGGCTCTCAATGCAGAGAGCTGTCACTAGAGTGCGCTTATTTAGTATGACTCGGTTATGTAGCAAATCTACAGAGATTTTCCAATAACAAACAAATTATTTGAGAATTAAAAAAGTCAAAATTAAAACAAATGCACCTACAAATTGTTTATTTTTTTACATGTGCATCTTTTTATTCTTTATTTATAAGAAATTTTGAATACTACTGTTTACTGACTGAAGTCTGACTACTACTGTTTACTGACTGGTCTGACTACTGTTTAGCGGGACCTTATGTTTTAAACAGCACTTAGACATGTGACAGAAAGCAACAGCTCCTGTCCAGCACAGGAATGGTTACTATGCTGAACGACAATGGAACGCATTTGTCCGGGGAATCTTTCGCATCTGCACATCAGGACCTATACCTATTTTATATAAAGTCCTCCCAGAGAGTAAATCGCCGTCGGGAATTGTCGGAAATTTTCGGTTTGTAATGTTAATGTAGTAACGGCGTGAGATTAGACTTGTTTTTCCATAGTGGGGGTAAAAACCGACGGCGACTTACTCTCTGGGAGGACTTTAGTAACCCATCGACTGCTGAAAGGAACCTGTATTATTTGGAAGCGAATGGTGACTGTGACCACGATAACCACTCATGTTTTCGATATAATGTGTAACATAGTAATGGTTGCTATGTTGGATCGTACTCAGTCATATGTAAAGACGACCCATTCCTATTATAACGAGAACTAGCAATGTGCTAAGATTAATTTTTATATACTTTACGATCATTCTTGTGTAGCACAGTAACCATTCCTATCTATTTTTTTCCGTGCAGAATGCTGAATTCCCTGACGTATGTGATATGAATTATCATATCACATCCGCCAGGAAATTCAAATTTCTGGCCTGGTGTTGTAATATACTATTTCGTGCTAAGGGTTTATATTGGTCAGTTTCTGTCACTTGCTTTATCACTTATTATAAGTCATGTTAAAATATTGTTAAATTCTGCTTATAATGTTTGAGGTTCTCTGATAATATTCATTTTTTATTTTTCATATTATAATTATATCGTTCTGAAACTTTCACTTTAACAATCAGTATCGTAAATATCTGAATCAGATATGTCATTCTTCTTATATATCGGTTATAAAATTGTTAATTAAATTTTAATTAATTTTGACGTTTACACAATATATAAAATTTTAAAAACTTTATTTATTTATATAATGTCATAATCAACTATATGTTGCATGGTTTTAGATTAATTTTTCTATAACTGCCAAAAAAATTTGACATAATTTAAACTATATACTTTGTATATAAAATAGAAACGGTTGAGCCGAGGTTTGCCCGAGTTGAAGAATCAATTCTCTGCTAATTTTTTTAATTCTCACTTCTTTTTCACAACTGAAGAGAACCAAAGGAAAGTTACCCGTGTTTAAAAAATTGTTGAAAAAAGTTTGAAAAAGTGCTGACCATTCTAAACTTCAAAACGTGATACAGTGACAACTTTTTTTAATTAATTGTCAAACTTCGGAAAATACAACATAAAAATAATTGGACTTAATACTACACTAAGAAAAAAAAACTTTTTTCAAGTATCTGTATGTTTGTATCCTACAGAGAAAACTATATGTTTAATCTTAGTAAAAATATACTCCAACCAAGTATATTTTCTCAAAATAAGTATAGAAATTTTAAAATCAAGAAAATATTACTCAGTTGGAGTTTATATTTACTATGATAAAACAAATATTTACTTGGTAGGATACAAGCATACAGATACTTAAAAAAAATTTTTTTTTCTTAGTGTGTAAGTTAACGTTTTTAGACTCTTTGTAAACTTTTTTTAATTCTCTATTAAAAGTGCTAGGTTTCGTCATTTTTTTCAGTGCAAAATACGTTGAGAAAAAGCTGATTTTGAACTATTTCTGAACGGTTTTTTTTTTTAGTATATCTTAATGATATAAAAATATTGATTGATTTTTTTTTTGAATTTTCAGATCTTTAAAAACGTTCGAAAAAAGTTTGTCGTTGTGTCACGTCTTGAAGCTTAGAATAGTCATCGCTTTTTCAACCTTTATTCAAAATTTTTTTTGCACGGATATACGAGATACCACTTCCTCATTCAACTCCATGTAATTTTGATTGTCTTTTGGTACTCTGCTGATGATAATATTTCCCGTTTTACACGTCAAGAATATCGAAAGAGAATCAAGTAAAGATTTCGTACACTGTAAAAAATTTTTGTAGTGAAAATGATTCTCGAGGAAAAATTCCTTCGAGAAAAAGTTTTCAAATCTAAAATTACCTCCATAAATTTCTTTTCACATATTTTTATACAAATTTTCATTGATATCAGTTAAAAATAAATGTTAAATCGATAAGATTGAGCTGAATAATAGATTTAGGACTGATAAGATTAATTTTTTTGACAACTTCAGTTCTCGATACAAAATTTCATGTCAGGATTATTTCAATTATCGAAGAAAAAAAAGTAAATTTAATCTTATGAAATTTAAAAAGTTTAATTTTTTCTGAAAGATGCTCATTTTGCTTGGAGACAAGTAAAATAAATTAGTTAGAAACAATTAATAGTTTCAAATCTGGGGAATTCATTCTGTCACATATTTTGAATTTTATTCTCTTATGGGTCATACTGATTACTGAACACTTATTTGGGGACTGAAAAAAAGTAGAATTAGTGAAAAACAACACTATTTACATTTGTTTCTTAAAAGGTCCATCCTACCCCCCCCCCCCTCACCCCACCGCCTCTATTCCTGATTCAAATAATTAATTGGATTCAATTTGTTTAAAAATCAATAAATTTGACTTTTCTTTTTCAGTATAATAAAAATAATTTCTTGTTTAATTCAAACTATATATTATTATTATACATTGAATAAAAATTATCCATTGATTACATGTAATCGCACTTATCTAAATTATTAAGATAATACATAATGAGCGGTATCTTTCTCTTTCAGTTAAATGTTTTATTTTAGTTGTACGAAAAAATATCATTATATAATCGCGCATGTCTCAACCCAACAATTAAACGAAGTAAAGCTTAAACGTTGAACAGAACAAATGGTTATAGCACGACTTAATGAAGACCGAGAGTTGATCAACTACTCAGGCGGCAAATATTATCGCGTTTATTAAAGCCCAGAATTAAAATACGAGCTTATGTATATACGGCAAACTCGTGCGCTGTGGATTATTATCTTGGACGTTCGATCTTTTGAACCCACTATACTCTTTTTTTTCTTTCCTTTTTTTATATATATATTTATAAATATATGTTTCTTTGCTCCTCTCAAGATGGTCTACCGTAGCTGTCCTACGCTTCTCCAACCCCAACCGGTATTGTATTTCAAAGCTGACCCTATCCAGTAAACGTGCAAGGTTACCAACTTTATTGCGATTTCAAAACACGCGAAGATCGCTCTTGTTTCTTCAGAAACACGGAGCTCTTATTATTTCTTATATTTATATGAAATATCCACATAATATTTTTACCTGTAATTTGTACGTCGTTATCCGTGCTTATTTGGAATGTAACCCTTAATCGACACCTAATAAAATAATATTCTCATTTTTTTGAAATGTACATTGAATTATGATTTTTAAATTCAAGCGTATGTAAAAGTAATTTAAATATAGAAAGATCTAAATCAGGTATCTATTTAGATCTATGTATATTGTAGCCAAAATTTTTTTCCCGCTGTATTTGAGTTCGAGGAGCTCTTTGAGCAAAAAAAATTATTGTGAATACGTTTTCGAGCTTATCGAGCTCGAAAAAAAGTTGTCTTGCCTCGCACTACGAACTAATTACAACGTATTATATAGCAATTAAGAAAAATTGCCAAGACAAAAAGTTTTGGCATGATTTTGAAAGTATTCGGTGAATCACATTATCATTTACCCAGGGAAAATGAAGTAAATTGTAATTTTTCAAAATTGTTTCCTCCCTCGACATCTTTCAAACGAAGCAACCGATTAAGACGATTCTTTCAGCATAATCGACGCGTTTTGTTAAATTCTTGAGCTGGTTAGAATTGAAACTGATCAATTTCGTTTTTTCGGAGATATTCGACAGTTTTATTATCAGTTTTTTTCCCCGCGATTTCTCTTAAATGAATTGAATGAACTAATTCAGCTGATTATTGCGGTAACAGACACGTTTAATTGAATTTTACAGCTGATTTCATTTTTAAATTGATCGGTTTGGTCGTTTCCTAATTAAAAAAAAAAAAATCATGTTTTACCATTTTTTCTCCAGCGATAGTTCTTGAAGAAATAAATCGATTAAGATGTTTTTGCGGCAATCGACGCCTTTCATTGTGTTCTAGAGACTAGATTTTAATATCAATCGATATCAAGTAGTTTCTTTGAAGATTTGAAAAAAACTAAAAAAAATAAACAGTTTTTTTTTTTCATATTTTTTAATTTCTTCCGAATCTATTTTACCAATAGATCATAAATTGTACAGGAAAGTTGACAGCTGAGAATTTTTTTTGAATATCGTAAGTACCATTCAAGTCGGCTAATTAGTTTAAAAGTCATAGACATCTGATACACACACACACACACACACACACACACACACACACATATATACACACACGTGCGTGAACGTCATTCTGAAAATAGTCACTATACTTCTTAAAATCAAAAGGATCTTTGATCCTAGGGTACTGCCAAAAATGAGCTTGCTCAATATTTCGCTATATCGTAACGGTCTCCAGTAAAAAAGAGGCAGACTTCGGTCACATTAATTAATTATACTTCCTCATACCTCAATACGTTAACATGATGAAAATACGATTGTCGAAAATCTGGGTGCAAAAAATAACCCCGAATTTTTTCGAAAATCATCGACTTTCATAGCGGGAAGTTAAAATAGTATATTGAGTGATAAGGAATAAAATAAAACGATTTGAGACCAGGGTGAAGTTAGTTGCCTGAGTCGTAGGTAAAGGATGGTATCACTCGTAATCTGAAATCGTGTTTCATCCTGTGTCACATATTATATTGCACACCTCAAGCGCGAAAGCGCTGAGGGTGCTTTATGACCGATCTATTTTTCATGATCCTGCACTGGGACTTCCAGTGCTAGTCGCCAGTCAGAAACAAGTTAATTTAAGAGCAATGGTGTGATAAATTATTAGTGTATGCGTAAATTTTGATTTTCAATTTATAACTAAGCATAAACTATCAATACTATTTATTATTTTCAGTGATTTTTATAAAACTTAATCACAAAGTCAGAACTGTCATTTACGAAAATAAAATTAATGGACTAAAATTACTAATTAAAAAAATGACAAGTATCAAAGTTGAAATGGCGAATGCCTTCAGTCAGCGGACAGAAACATTATTTGTTTCTTCCCACGGGACGAAACACATATATTTCTGCTCGCTGTCTGGAGGCATTCGCAATTTACGCGTTTGCTAATATTTGTTCACGGCATTGGACTGAAATTAGCATGTTTCGACAGACTCCAGAGACACTAAAATTTTAAGTTTCGATGTTGGTATGATGAGAAACATTTTTTTTTTTTTTTTCAACTAAAAAATCATGTCTCATTTTCTAGCAGAAATCCTTAGATTTTTATATTTCATAGTAAAATTTTTGATAACAAAAAGTGTTACTGTGTAATAAAAAAAAATGTTTCATTATTGCTCCTTATTAATGAAAGCTAATATACTACTAAATTCTTTTCTTGTAAATTAAATAACTCAATTATTCGCTTTTACAATTTACTGCAAACTGTAGTAGTCGGAAAAAAATGAGAAAAAAAAAACGTGCCGAACGGAAATAAAAAAAAAATTATTGGAAAATAAAAAAAGCTAATTGGCCAATTTTCTCTGTAGTTATTAGCCGTTTATTTTGTTTTTATTTGCGAAAAAGAATGACTGATGTATTTCTTATGAAACAAGTAATTTAATAATAATATTAAATAACAGTTACAGATACTGGTTGGATCGTATGAAAAAAGAAAAACCTGCTTACTTGACAATAACATCACTTGAACTTCCAGATTCACCAATTCCACTTATAGATTCTCAAGCTAGTGCTCGATTTTGTACAGCTGAATCGACTAATGTTAATTTTGAAAAGGATGGAATATTGGATGAATTTATTGAGAGTATGACTAAAGTGGAAAAAGGAAGAAAAAAAGTATCACGTAGTGCTGGTGCTAAAATTGAACGTGCAAGAAAACAGTTCATAGATACTAAAAAATGTAGTAGAACGCTATCATTTCAAAACTGCTCAAGAAATAATGCTGAAGGTTAAAATTATTTAGAAATACTAAGTTTATAACCAAACCACTTGCTGTAAAAGTTGTTAATGTTTTCATTTGATTACTTTTAATCTTTAAAACTATGAATTATTATGATTTTTGGCTTATTATAATTCATTTCAATACTAACAATCGAAAAATTTTAATTTTAAATGCAATGAATACAAAAATACATTAAAAATTACGATAGCTTATCAAATTTGGAAATCCTAACTCCAGCAAAAATGTAAAAGTTGTGAGCAAACACTGTATAAATTTTTTAAAAGACATTGTAAAGATTACAGTACTTAAGAGAGAAAATCATGGTAACTGTTCTTAGTAGGCTTATGACATATCAACCCATATAACGTTATGGTAATAATTACTTAGAATTATGAGATATACGCTCATTATTTCTGGGAAAAGTTTCTACAACTATAGGAACAGTTCCTATAATTATGGTGAGTTCTTTTATCTTATGGCAATTAAATTAAGGTAATGATTACCACACTCATGGAAATAGTTTCCATAGTCACATAGAAATAAATCCTATTTCAACATTGAAATAGTCCCTCGATGCGTGTAGGAATAAATCCTATACATCATAATAACCATACGCATAACATATGTGAAATATTTCCATGATATGAAGAATTACTGAATGCTATAGTAATGATACACATACGTTACAGGAATTATTCACATACATGATAAGAATTATTCCTACACGGAAAAAAATAATCGGTAGCTGTTACCAATTATTTCGGTGGCAGTTTTACGCCTGTATGCGTCTGAGTACATGTGTGTTTGCGAGTGCGTGTGTGTGAGAGTGTGTGTGTGTACGTAACTGATACCATAAAAATGGGTAATAGCTACCGAAAATTAATGGGTACATGGAAAAAAAAATAGTGGTGGCTACTCTCTGGGATAGTACTGAGTACTTTCTGTAAAAAAAAATTTTTAGACAATACTGTATGCTATCTAGACTGTATCCACTACTATCTAGACTATATCCACTACTGTCCGGGGTAGTACTCAGTACTATCCAGAGAGTAGTGGATATAGTCTAGATAGCATACAGTACTGTCTAAATTTTTTTTTTTTACAGAAAGTACTCAGTACTATCCCAGAGAGTAGCTACTACTATTTTTTGTTTTCCGTGTAGCGGCTATCGATTGCCAATCGGTAGCTGCTACCGATTATTTTTTTCCGTGTATATATTATGGAAATTATTCCCATTATAAATGGTAACGGTTACCATAATATATGGTAACGGTCACCGTATTAGAATGGAAACGATAGCCATAGTAGTATGGGAACGATTACTATAATGACATAGAAATTATTGCTATAATTTTATAAGAGCGACCCGTGTTTAAAATTGGTTCTAAAAATGTTCCGAAAAAGCCCATAACTGTAAGCTTACAAAAATGGTTCTGAACTTTCAGTTGATTATTTTTGGAACTTTAAAGATATTCAAGAATAAAAAAAAAACTAAGTACTTTCTGGGCACGTTCTTCTATTTTTAAGCAAAAATATTTTTTCAATATTTTGCTGATTTGCAGAACATAAAAAAAAAATACTTTAAAACCAATTATGAACGTTTTTTGACTTTTAATAGGACTTTTCTAGAACGAGGTCTAGAAATTGAAAACTTTTTTACTCTTGAATTTTTTTTGGATTTCAATAATGATCAACTCAAAATTTAGGATTGTCTGAAATTCGGAAGTTCACTGCCATGAACTTTTTTGGAATATATTTTGATTGAACTTTTTTTACATGGTATTTCGATATTGTATAGGAATAAAACCCATATAGATAGGAATGTTTACCATAATTTTAATAGGTGCCATTCTTGGAATCATTACTTCAAAAATATTTGTTACCATTCGATATGAGAACTTTTGCCATGATATATTGTAATTGTTAAATTTCTTTACCCGTTTGTGCTGCAACTTTTTACTGCAGTGCATTTACATTTCAAATCTTTAGATTTTTTTTTCCGTGCAATGCAAAACCAAATGTGTTATAAGTGCATTATCTTAACACAGATTAAATATGTTCCATGCTTAAGGGGATACGCTATCGGACCTCTTTCTTACACTCTGAAAAATAAACGAGACTATCTTTGTTGCACTCGTAGTGTGAATGAGAATTTTAAAACAATTTTTCTTGGAGACGAATTAGAATTTTTAAAAATACGAAATTTCCAGCCCTCTGTTAAGGTTTTAAAAAACACTAAAGACTCTATTTTAGGTGTCTAGTGTTTGTCCGTCAATTAAATTGAATTGAAAATCGGTTACCGTTACTCCTTAAGGCAATAAGCAAAACCATAATTTTTTGTATAGTCACTAAAAATACGTTTCACGATGTGATAAATATCTACAAATTGCTTATGGCGTTTTATTGTTATTTGGCAAGTGGGTTAATTTTGACTGCACACTTGGTTTTAGATTGAGATAATGAGGCGATTAGTTCAGCGAATGAACAATATAAGATTTTTGCATGCATAATTTAAATCCAAAACATAATTACATGAATAAAATACTCCATTACTATTTGATTGACTATTTTTGAACTTGCCCATGAAAAAAAAAAATCAAATCTGACGAGATATGGTCGGATCTGACGAGATCAAATTATATCTGTTGATCAGGTATTGATTTTCTCGCACGGAAAAAAATACATCCCGGTAAAATAGTATATATATGAGGCTTATATCTTCTTTATTGTCGTATGTGTGTTATTTTGCTGGCATATATTCCCGGATAGATATTTTTTCGTATGGGTTAGGCATGACCATATCTCATTAGATCTAATATCTGTTAAATTTTTTTTTTGATACATGCTCAGCTCTTTTCACATATGTTCAGATCAGGACAGATATGACCATGGTTGGCGAGATCTGAACGTAAATGGAGAAATCTAAGTACATATCAAGAGAAAAATTTTTCAGATATCAGATCTGACGATATATTCAGTGATGGCCTGGTTCAAAATGAATATCTGACCAGATATAATCAGATCTGGTCATATTTTGTCAGATCTATTTTTTTTCACCGGTAAATTCTAATTTAGTTGAAACCTTTAGTATTATGTAGAGATTGAAAAATTTGATTGTTCATTCACTGATTTAGCGTTCAATTTACTGGCTTATGTTAGATATTTACAAGTTAAGTACATTAAAAACGGTGATTATTATTTATCTTTCCATTAACTCATTAGAACCGAATATCTAATAATGTTATCATTTCTCCATACATGAAAAAGAGTTTACCTCTGATTATCACGTTTGCAAGTAATAATTACCAGCAATCAATATTAAATTTCTCAATGAATAGATGTAATAGATCTGTGTCAAGGTTAAATATACGCGCATATATAGTAATAAATTAATATAAACTTTTTATTCTCCGGTGAATAACACGTGTATTAACTTACAGGTTCACCAAAAAGATGTGTCAATTCAAGTGACATCATAAAGGAATGCATATGCTCGGAAATTACCGAGAATTTAAAAATTAGCATCCAGGAGAAAACAGAGGTCAATAAATCTTCACGTAGTCCGAGTCCGGAAGTGACTCATACAATAAGAATTGCGATGAAATATCTTGGACAGCCAGCACGTTATGAAAAACATGATGATGATGATGATGACAATAATAATAATGATAATGAGAATGAAAATAAAATAATTGAAAAAATCACATCAACCGATAAATTGTCGAATGTTTCAGTAGACCAAAAATTGACAGAATATAACCATGAATTCAAGGATATGAACTGTTGTACTGGTGTTAATGTTGCCTTGGACTTTAAACTCAACTGCAATGGTGTTCAATTAACTTCTAGAGATATTTGTCTAAAACCTGTTACTAAAGATAATTCCAATACAAATTAATTCTACTTTAGTAATTTACTTTAAACGAGTTTATAATATAGATTGTACTTAATTTAATTTATTTAAATTGTTATTAATATGTTGAACTTAAGTGCTATTTGTAATATATATAGTAACGTTCTGCGATTATATACATATAATTTATTAAATTAATCCTCAGCAAAAGAGAACAAAAACAAATTTTTAATTATATAGAGTAATAATTAAATCTTTCTTGTAAATTTATATGAGTGTGAAGCTTCTTTTTACGGTTATAAATATATTTGTTAAAATAATTTTTATGATGTTAACAAAAATAAATTTTTATTTATGAAAAATATGTCAGTTTTATTACACTTAATATTGAAAAAATTGCATTATCGAAAATTACAGAGGAGATAAGAATTCAAAAAATCGAGAAAAAACATTTTTGGGCCAAGAAATTTTTTTTTGTACTCGTGCTACAAAGAGGAAGTAATCTTCATTCTTTAAGGTGCGAAGAAGAGAGCACTTATGAGCGAACCCAAGGCATAACTTTCTTGGATTGAGACAAGTAATCTTGGTTTGAGATTTTTCGTGTAATTGGTCGGAAAAGTACTACTCAAATCAAGAGTTTAAATTTTTTAACCCAACTACATTTATTTTTAGTTCAAGTTCGTACCGTTTATTGTTTCAGAACATCATGATTGTTTAATTTAGATATAACTTTCTTAAACCACATACGTTCATTTCTTCTTAGATTAAAAAACATGTTTATTATACCAAGAAATGCAAATTTTTAGAACAAGTAATTGTACCATTGGATCAAGTATGAAAGGTGTATTGATATAAAAGTTTTTTTCTAAATTCAAGAAATTATTTTACCTCATTCATGAAATTTTCGGTTTTCGTTCCACCTGCTAAAAAGTTTTTTGGTTGAAGAAAAATTATCTTGAGTCAAAATTTTTTTGTCTGTGTGGAAAATTTTTTTTTTTTTCATCATCTGGGGAGCTTGTCGTGCTCCGAATATCTTGTTTCTCTTTGAAATTTAGTAAATATATCGAACTCATAAAAATTTGACGATTATAAATTAAATTTTTTTTTTTGGCAACTATTTCAGGGGGCCCGTCGTTTTCCAGTATCTTCTCATATAATAATAGAATTAATTTCTGATTAGATTTTCTTAATATGCAGCTGATACAATACTAAGTGTTTTTTTTTTTTTATAAAAACAGAAACATAATTTTAAAAATTTAATTAAAAACCAATTTTATTTTTTGATATATTTATGATTCACAATAACCAAAAAATTAATTTTCGATGCAATTTTTAATTTTTAATTTTCAAATTAATTGTCATAAAATGTCAATATAACTTACAGGTCAAAAAGAGCTACAGCTACAAAAAATCTGAAAACGCGTGGATAATGAACCCTCTCCACCCTCTCAAAAACATGAAAAAAGTTTAATTGTTTTTACCTAATTTTACTTTACTTTAGTCTCTAATCAAGATCAGTCTTCCTAAAAAGAATTTAACTTTTTAAATTTCTTCTTAAGATTAAAATTTTTTTTTTTCTTTATTAAAAAAAAAATCCTTATTCTATACTAAATGTTAATGCTTTTTTAATGAACAAATGACATTTCAAAATAGAATATACATGGCTTATAATTCAAATGTGAATAAATAAATTTTTCAAAAAAATATGAAGTGTAAATTTCTTATATGAAATTTTAAGTGGTCCAAACTGCGTTATAATTTCTTTATTTCTCATAGGTACAGCTTTAAAAAAAATGGTGGGCCAATTTTACCTCATTGAATAATTTACAAAATGTTAGGAGCTCGTTATACTCCGCTTTCTTTTCCTACCATAACTGTGACAATTTTTGAATTTATTTTTATAATAAATTTAGTATAAGAAATGCATTAAATTTTCATAAAATTATTAGCAACATTAATTATAATTCATAGAAATAAAAAAATGTACTTCATTAAAATATATATTAAATGAAATGGTTCCGAGATAAAAAGTAGTTAATATTTATTGAGCATGAAATAAATATCTAGACAACAAAGCATATCTATTAAAATTGAACGTAATGTAAAAAAAATATTTGAACTGCCGTCTATTAATTAGCTCAACTAATAAATTGTTCGTGGGACTAAGAAATATATTGCTCTACTTTTATTTTGTCCCTCTAATAAAGCAGTGGCTAGTCCAACCTAGCGTATACTCATCACCGAGTTTTGGCTTATAACTAAAAGAGTTTTAGCCGGTTCTCTTGCTATCTTTTCTCTCTTCTTCTCTATATATACTATATACATTTATATATTGCCTTTTTTAACTCACTCGCTCTTATATACTTACCGGTTTGTTTAGCCCGCCGAATCTCATTTTATTTCTTTTAGGGCGAAAATGGTTCATGGCCATTCCAACCGCCGACGATTTCGATGTTGCTGCATTACACCACGATACTTCTTCCTTTACTCTTTGCCTCTTTCATCTTTAGCAATCTCATTTTCTTCATCATCTTTTTCATCATCATCATCATCATCATCTCCATAATCATAATCATAGTCTTCCTCTTCTACTTTTCATTTCTTCCTATTTTACCATATCTCCAACCTTACTCATCACCAGACTTCCATCTATTTCGCAAATTTTTTTAATCTCACTTATCCTTTTTTAACGTCTCGATCGATTAACGCGTTTATACGATGACGGTGTGAGAAATGCGATAATGAAGTGTCCCGCGGACTATAAGAGATAATGCTTACGAACAAAGAAAGACTTGTATCAAGACGAAAGAGAACGAAATAACCGCCTAACTATATAAGCTTTGTAGGTATAAGATAGTAGATTGGAGTCGTTTAAAAAGTCGCATTGGAACAAAAAATACAAGTAAAAAAATTTGAAAAAACAAAAAAAAATTGCGGCTCTGATAAATCATTTTCGAAGGACACTCGACAGTTTTTTATTTTTTTTTTATTCTTGATCGATTAAATAAAGCCGAAATGATTGATTAATGCAATCTATAGTTTTTATTTTATTTTTGTTTCTTAACTCTTAAATGTAAATGTCTCATAGAAAGAGTGAGTAAGAAATAGACAAGGAGAGAAAGACAAGAAAAAATGAAAGAGACTTATCGGCGACTTTGAGGGTGGATGACGTCATCAGATACTAGCGCACATGTTTCTTTTCGTGGTAACGTGAATTCTAGGAATAATTTGATTATGCGGTGGGAGCCACACGCGGAATTTATAGGATCTACTTGCTTGTTAGATGCTCTTAGACATTATTATTTTTTTTCTTCGTTTTAGTTTAAAGCAAGGCCAAAATACTCGCGGATTCAGTAGTCCTTTTTTTTTTACGATCATTCGAACCAGATTTATCAGACCGGATTTAACCACTGAAAATAGATTGCATTAAA
>OZ024710.1:8147886-8332886 GCA_964016945.1 Microplitis deprimator | reverse complement strand
TCATCATCATCATCATCATCATCATCATCATCATCATCATCATCATCATCATCATCATCATCATCATCATCATCATCATCATCATCATCATCATCATCATCATCATCATCATCATCATCATCATCATCATCATCATCATCATCATCATCATCATCATCATCATCATCATCATCATCATCATCATCATCATCATCATCATCATCATCATCATCATCATCATCATCATCATCATCATCATCATCATCATCATCATCATCATCATCATCATCATCATCATCATCATCATCATCATCATCATCATCATCATCATCATCATCATCATCATCATCATCATCATCATCATCATCATCATCATCATCATCATCATCATCATCATCATCATCATCATCATCATCATCATCATCATCATCATCATCATCATCATCATCATCATCATCATCATCATCATCATCATCATCATCATCATCATCATCATCATCATCATCATCATCATCATCATCATCATCATCATCATCATCATCATCATCATCATCATCATCATCATCATCATCATCATCATCATCATCATCATCATCATCATCATCATCATCATCATCATCATCATCATCATCATCATCATCATCATCATCATCATCATCATCATCATCATCATCATCATCATCATCATCATCATCATCATCATCATCATCATCATCATCATCATCATCATCATCATCATCATCATCATCATCATCATCATCATCATCATCATCATCATCATCATCATCATCATCATCATCATCATCATCATCATCATCATCATCATCATCATCATCATCATCATCATCATCATCATCATCATCATCATCATCATCATCATCATCATCATCATCATCATCATCATCATCATCATCATCATCATCATCATCATCATCATCATCATCATCATCATCATCATCATCATCATCATCATCATCATCATCATCATCATCATCATCATCATCATCATCATCATCATCATCATCATCATCATCATCATCATCATCATCATCATCATCATCATCATCATCATCATCATCATCATCATCATCATCATCATCATCATCATCATCATCATCATCATCATCATCATCATCATCATCATCATCATCATCATCATCATCATCATCATCATCATCATCATCATCATCATCATCATCATCATCATCATCATCATCATCATCATCATCATCATCATCATCATCATCATCATCATCATCATCATCATCATCATCATCATCATCATCATCATCATCATCATCATCATCATCATCATCATCATCATCATCATCATCATCATCATCATCATCATCATCATCATCATCATCATCATCATCATCATCATCATCATCATCATCATCATCATCATCATCATCATCATCATCATCATCATCATCATCATCATCATCATCATCATCATCATCATCATCATCATCATCATCATCATCATCATCATCATCATCATCATCATCATCATCATCATCATCATCATCATCATCATCATCATCATCATCATCATCATCATCATCATCATCATCATCATCATCATCATCATCATCATCATCATCATCATCATCATCATCATCATCATCATCATCATCATCATCATCATAATCATCATCATCATCATCATCATCATCATCATCATCATCATCATCATCATCATCATCATCATCATCATCATCATCATCATCATCATCATCATCATCATCATCATCACTTGGTTGGTGCCTCAAAAAAAAAGCGCGTGAATAGCCCGGGTGATTTTGACTCTTGAGGACATCTGAAATCAAAAATTCTTAACTATTCTTAATGTATAGATATGTCATTCTGGTCGGAACTACAATTGTGAAAGTTTATCGAAAAATAACAAAGTGGCGGACTTTGAAAAAATTGCTTTTCTATGTCTTTACTCTCTATGTAGACATATTATTAGAATAATCTGTGAAACAGGTATATTAAAATATTCAATAGAATAAGAATATTACTAAAATAATGATAGAGTGAAAATTCCTGAGATAAAATAATTGAGACTTATGGGAGAACTATAAATCTCGCACGTTACTCAGATCTTATGGATCTCATTTTTTTTTAAACTTATATCTATGTAGGCCTGTGTAGTCTTCTACGTAGATCAAAGCTATAATGGAAAAATTTCAAATTATATAAATTTAGATTTAGATTTCTTTAAAAAAATTAACAAACATTTCAAATCTCACCAAAATTTACTCGCAGTTTTGTCAGAAACAAAATATAAATGAAAATAGTTCAGGTTTTTGACTTCGATGGATGCTATAAGAAAATCAACACATCTAAAAGCAAGTCAACACTGAAGGCAAAACACATGTGCTTTTGACTTCCTTCTAGCTACATTGACCTACTAAATATCCATTTAAGTCAAATTTAAGTTATTTTTTTGACCCGGTACCTTGAAAAAGTTTTTTAACTTGATATTAAGTATTTTTATCCATACATAGTTTTTTTCTTATCAATTATTGAGTGCAATGGACTCTTATAAAAAAAGTGCATCAATTGAGATACAATTATAGTTGACGATCTCGATGATCAAAATGACAATGGGACAGGCCACACAGGAAGACTCTATCACGGATGATTTAGTCTCATTAGAATACTTATTAATAATTTCACTAATTGCCCTTTAGGGAATTATAATTATCAACGTCTGGGAATTAAGTATAGTAAGGTTGCTTATGATGTTCATCCTTATTAATTTATGTTACGGATTAACAATAAAAACTTATACAAATTTTATTTAAAAAACGACATATAATAGAGGTTACTTTACAAAGTACCACTTATTAATGACAATAAATTATACACAAATAAATACATTGTAAAAGATATCGTTAATAAGAAAAAATAATAAAAATTTCGATAACTGCAGTTAGTTAACACGAGGGTTAACTGGACGCCTACGATTGACCATCACTAGACGATCCGTTGGAATGCAGTTTTCGGTGTTGAATCGAGTGGGAACGCACGCCAAGAGCCGAATGGGACGAACTCGCTTGCGATTCCACGCTGATAAGATTTGAACGTTGTTTCTTCTGTTCGAGCTCAACACTTTTAACATGCTAAAATTAAATCTAAACTTTAAAATTAACGAGTTTCTTGTTTTTACAACAAAGACACAAATAGATAATAAATTATTCTTTATTTAATCACGAGAATCTCGTTGCTGAATAATTATATCCGACAAAATTGACCTACGAAAAATTTTATGAATAGAAATATCTCTGTATGCAAAGCATATCATTTATTTGTATTTAGAATGTTTAATTTTTTTTTTTTTTAAATTTATATAAAGGAGATCCGGGCAGAGTTGGGCACTTATGTTATACTTTATACTTTATTTTTTCGATTTATTATGAAAACATTATTTCTAAGTAGCAAATAAAAAAAGATTTTTAAAACGATTCGTGTACATTAGTTTGCATATGAGATTATATTAAAAATTTTTTTGCAACTCATGGTAAGAAAGCACGTCTTTGATTGGTTAAAAATGACACTACAAAGAATAAATATAGCAAAGTATGTCCACATTGTTTGTGAAAAATATGACAAATCTACACTTATATATATATATATATATATATATATATATATATATATATATAAATATACTATTTATTAGTCACTAAACGATCCAACAGAAAACCCAATGAACATCCGTGTTGAGTTAGTACAACGGAATGTCCCAGACTATAGAAAATCATCTTACTGTATTCAATTATAATGTACAATTCACTATATAAACCTTGACTCAAAACTCTGGTTATTTTCGTTAAGTATCAATATATTGAAAACAATAAAAATACTTTTAAAATATTATAAAAATCAATTAAATCATATTTAATTGTTACTATTATTATTTAATAATCTTTTGCATCAGAAATAATACAGGAATTAATTTTATAGGGGAGGGGGTGGGGCAAAAGGGGGTACCTATGGGAATACTAAGTTTTCGATGACTAAAATACGCCGAATCTTTTTGTTTTTAATGACATCCTAGGTAGATAGACAAAATTTTTAGCTGCCGTTATAAAATAAAATTTTTATTTTTGGCGGGCAAAATGGGGTACCCTTAAAAAAAGTTGAAAAAAAAAATTCTGAAAATTGATCAAATTTCATTAAATTAAATTTTTTTTATGTAAAATGCATAAAGAAAAATTACATTTTACAACATTGGTGGATACGAAGGCAGAAAAAAATTTTTTTGTGGGGCAGAGAGGCCCCCCTCCAAAAAATGATAATTTTTTTTTTTTTTTTAATTGAATTGTTATCAATTAAAAAATAAAATTTTATTTCCGAATATTTTTAGTGGCCCAACTTGCCCCAACTATAGAAAATCAGTCGAAAAATGAATTAACATATTAATTTTTTTTTTAATTTGACGATAAAAATATGAAAGAATCATTTTTCAGAACTTTGGACAGGTCCATTTTGCCCCAGGTGTTATGGGTAGGGCTAAAAATGCGGAAATATATTAATTTTTTTTTAATTTGACGATAAAAATATGAAAGAATCATTTTTCAGAACTTTGGGCAGGTCCATTTTGCCCCAGGTGTTATGAGTAGGTCTAAAAATGCGGAAATATATTAAATTTTTTTTAATTTGACGGTAAAAATTTGAATCATTTTTTCGATTTTTCGGCTGACCCATTTTGCCCCAGGTGTCATGCGTAGGGCTTAAAATGCGCAAATACATCGGATATACAGTAATTAGACGAAAAAAAAAAAAATTTTTTTTCACCAAATTTTGGAGGTACCCCGTTTTGCCTACCCTACCCCCTTTTGCCCCCCTCCCCTATTAATACGATTAAATATTATTTTAGGTTACTTAAAAAATTTAATTTAATGTAGCGTACTTTTTTACCAATAAGACATTCTTTCTTACCATTCGATGCAAAAACTATTGTAACGGATTGAGAAGGGAGGACTTTCGACACTCGTGTGTTGGCAACACTCGCCTAACCCATACAAAGAAAAAGAATCGGCCCATTACTGGGTCGTAAATGGCTACCAATTTTCAAGCATCGGCCGAAGATGGGCTAAATATCGGATGATAACGGTATGCCAAGCATGGCAGTCGCAAGCATTGGCCAATCGTGGCAATCAATCATCGGCCAAAGCTTGGTATCAAGAGCACTCGATCAAACCATTGGCTAACAAACGGTAGTTAATTGTGCGCCGTTTTTATAAGTAAAAAGACGGCTGCTAATGATTCACCATGCACGGGCTAGTATAGTTAGCCATTTATTGGCCAATCATTAGAAAACCAGGCATCGGCCGATCTGTGGGAAAATTTTGAAGCTTGGCGACTTTGTATGGGAACGACTCGTGAACCAATCACACTAGTTGTCGAAAGCACCTTCTGCACAATGCGTTAATATACTATTACAACTTTTTTTTACGAAATAAATATACATGCTTAAAGTATCCTGCAACTGAATCAATGGTGTATTGATAATAACATTTTTTTAAACATGTAACGAATTCATAGGAAAACCGCGGCACAGTGAACCCTCTAACAAAATTTGCTAACATAAATTTCTTTTATGTCATCGTCTTACTTTCTCGAGTTTGATATATTTACAAAGTTTTAGTATGATACAAAATACCCGGAGTACGAGTAACCTCTAAAACAATTTTGAAAAAAAATTTTTTTTTTCCATAGTCTAATTTTACCCGAGTAGAATTCTGGCTAATGAAGATGAGTTTAGAGCCAGTGACTAACTCAGCGTTACTAGCTAGCAGATTTAGCTAATAACGAGCTCATCGTTGGCTAATTTTTTTTTCAAGAATATTTTAAGCTCACCAATATCTCGTGAGTGAACAATATTTATTATTTACAGATGGCGCTGTACAAGAATTAAATCTTGACTCGCTATTGCCTCACAGCTGCACTCAGAGAAAAAAAGTTAGTAAAATCAACTAGTTTGAGGACAACAAGTCAGTTTGATACTTAGGGCTTGGTTCAGGTAGTTGTTTCAACTATTTACTAGTAATATAGACTACAAAAATTTTGTTGTGGCAACTAGCTCTGATACTAGTACTAGTAACTCTATAGTTTCTGTCATTGTTGCTATACTTATGTTGTGCAAGGAACAAAAGGTTTCGTAGCCTTTACTACTGATCTTTCATAGTAAATGTAACTATACAAGTATAGTTCGATTACGTAATCTATTTAGTTAATTATACCATAGTTATCGGAACTACTATTTTTTGTTCTGGTAGCATTCAAGTCCTCTCAAAATGATAATAAATTTTTTTTTAAATTGTTTTATAATTTAGAGTTTATACAAGCGGCTTATAAACACAATAGAGCATTTGATATAAAATAGAATACTTCAAAAATTTTTAAATTTTCTTATAAATAACGCTAGAAAAATATTCAATTTTAGACCGGAAAAAAACGCTTCTCAAAAAACATTATTTAAGTATTACAGTATGTTGAAATTGTTAATGATTATTAAATTTATACTTTAAATATCTTTTGTATATCCTTCCACCTATTATATACTAAAATTTAAACATTTCGTTTTTGTTAAAAATTTTAACAACCTAAAATTTTACAAAGTATTTCATAACACTCATATGTAGGTACTACATCTGTTAGCCATTCGACGTCTGAAAATTTTAACAAAGATCTTTTTGTAACAGGATTCCTTTTTTTTTTTTATTACTCTACGTAACTCTCAATACTCGACTTTCTATTTTTCTCGTATCGTTGTTATCCTTTTCTAGTTTCTTTGCTTTGATTGCTGAAACTTACTAAAATTTTCTGATACCTAAAGTATTTCCAACAAAGATCAGTTGTGAACAAGCAGTCTTGAGAGCACGTCGTGGCCACATTTAAGCTAAATATTTTAACTAAAAATCGATATTAAAATGTAAATTGAGTTAATATACAAAAATAAATTGATGATTTTTTTATGCCTTTCCTCACGTCTTCAGAATTTTACACACTCAGAGAAATTTGAGTCGCTGTATCTAAAATACCTCAACTTAAGCATTGAATTAAGGTGCTTAGATGAATGAATGCTTCAAATCGCTAGCCAAATCTATAGTTGCTATTCACTCTCTAAAACTGAATAAGCAAAATTCACGACTAAATAGTGAATATTCACTAATTTAGAGTTATAGTCGTACCACTTTTTGGAATAAGTGGTACGACTATCCCTCTAAATTACTGAATACTCACTATTTTTCATTAATTCAGTTTTAGAGAGCATATTTCTGTGAAGTATACTTATAAACTTGAACCAAATGAAATTTTTTCAATAATAAATTACAACCACTAATTCAAGATGATACTTGAAACAACTAATATTATTTAGTTGTCACAACCGCATCAAAATAATTGACTGAACTAAAAATATTTTGTTCGCGTAACCAACTTATCTAGTATTTGTAACAGGCTATAAATTTTCGACTAAACTAAGTATATTCAGTCTGAATAACTAAAAAAATATAGTAAGGTTACGGGTTTCTTGAACTATCTTAACTTAGTTGCATCAACTATAGTACAGTCAATACAACTGGGTTCGGATGGTTGATTTTACTAGGTAGCGACTAGTATTGTCAACTTAGAAATATAGTTGAGGTATTTTTTTACTAGAATTTTCTAGTCGCTCATACCAGATTTTTCTCTGTGTGGCTCAAAATAATTATTTATAGACAGTGCAGTTTTGAATTCAAAAAAGGACTCACTGTAAACTCATTGCTGGCCCCTATTTATTATTTACGGATAGTGCTGTATAAAAAGAATTTGCTAACTCGTTATTGATTCTTAACCAGATAATTTTTTTTGTTCAAACTAATCAATTTTTAATTAGCTTAATAAGCATCAACTATATGAAAATAATACATCAACCTAACCTCAAATAAGTATAGACAGCGCAACATAAAAATATAATTATAACTCATTAGTATCTTATGGTTGTCTAACAAAATTTAGTTAGAGATAGAGCTGTACAAAAAAAAAATTTTACCTAATCAGTATCTCATAATTATCTCGTCGCTAATAGTTACAGATGGCGTTAGATAAAATTATAACTGTAACTAATCAGCATCTCATGGTTATCTAATCGCTAATATTTACAGATGTCGCTACATAAAAATATAACTGTAACTCATCAGCTTCTTATGGTTGTCCAGTTAACATTAGTTACAGATGGTGCCACATAAAAATATAAATGTAACTCACCAGTATCTAATAGATGTCCAGTAATTATCAGTTATAGATGGAGCTGCTTAAAAAATAAATTTCACCTCACCAATATCTTATATTTGCCTAGTCACTATTAGTTACAAATAGCACGACATCAAACATATATGGATCATCGAATAGAAGTCGACTCCAACCAACTGTAGTAGCCCAGTGAATATCACGCGAGACTCGTAATCCCATGGATCCAGGTTGAACTCCCGTCACCGCCTAACTGAACATCACGGTGAATTCGATAATAGGCTCACAAAAAAAATCTAAATATGAATTGTAAACTGAAAAACGGACAAGTAGAGCCAGCGTAAAATAAAAAAATTTTTTTTTTTTTTTTTTTTTCAAAATTGACGTCATTATGAACTCATATTTTTTAGCTAACCACTGGCTACTTTCCATATCTTGTCATAAGCTCATATTTTTTAGCCAGCGGTTAGCTATTTATAGTTGCACACTCACTACCTCATTGTATTAACCTAGCTATTGGATATAAGTTTGAATCTATCCACTGGCTTGTTCTGATCAGTCAGCCATCGGCTAAGATGGCGTTCATATTGAGGTTATGGCTGGCCAATTCTATTAGACAGTGATGAGGTATGACTCAAATCTGTTAGCTACGGGCTGACTACCTATGAGTTTCAATTCTATTCGGGTATGAGTTTGACCTAAATTGCAAATTTCTTCGTTAATAATAAAAATTTTTTTAGATTAAAAAAAAATTTTATTCTGGAAAACCCCATTTGATGTTTTCCGATGCAAATAATTTTATTTGATGATTCTCAAAAGCGACAAAAAATAATTAGCGGCTTAGGGAGACTGTCGAGCAGCCGGTCTCCCGTATGTATATGAGAGTAAATGATTTATATCTAATGAGATCTGAGTAGATTAATGTGGATCTAATTTGTTTTAATTTTCGATCTAATAAGATTCATAATAAATCTCTTCAATTCAAAACTTTTAACTTCCTGCTAAGAAGATTGTAAACTTTCAAAAATTCGGTAAGTTATTGTTTTCACACTGATTTTCGAAAATTGAGTTTTCATCAGGTGTCAACGTTTTGAGGTCCTAAAAAGTTATTCTGACCATTTTCAGAATGATGTCCAATTGTCTGTGTGTGTGTGTGTTTGTGTACATGGATGTAAACTCGTCATATCTTTTTAATGAATTAAACGATTGAGATGGTTCTTGCGGTAATCGAAAAATTTTGTTGCCTGTTAACTTTTCGGAAAATTTCAGATTGATCGATCAAATAGCCTTTAAGATATAGAAGAAATAAAAAAAAAAAAATTTTTTTTTTATTTTTTTTTCGTTTTTCAGAAATGGCTTGATCGATCAATTCCGAAATCTAATCAGCTCTAGAACTCAATAAAACGCGTCGATTACCGCCTCAACCATCTCAATCGGTTAATTCGTTTGAGAGATATCGATGGCGAGAAAATAGTTAAAAACAATTTTTCGCAAATATCTTTGAAACGATTGGACCGATCATTTTCAAAATTTTATCAGCTTTAGAACTCAATAAAACGAACCGGTTGCCACGTTGAACATCAAAATCAGTTAAGTAGTTCAAAAGATATTGACGATAAAATGATTAAAAAATAAAATTTTATGTCATTTTTCTCGGATAAATCGTAATATAATGTACTAAAATTTGTCTAAAATCATACCAACTCTTAGTCTTCATGGTTTTTCTCAATCACCACATAATGTGATGCAACTCGTTCTTTAGTTAAAATAATACTATTAACAAAAATCTGTCTATCGGTTGACCCTACGGACCAGCCCCAAAACTTCCCGCTGTTTTCGAGCTCCTTGAACTTGCACGTTTTCATGAAAACATCATTGTGAATACATTTTCGAGCTTTTCGAACTCGAAAATACTTCTGTATGCCATTGTTTTCGAGAAAAAAAACGTTTTTTATCATTTTTTTCTCCAACGATATCTCTCGAACGAATAAACCGATTTTGATAGTTTAGGTGGCATTCAACGCGGCTTATGAAATTTTAGAGCTGATTAGATTTTGAAATCAATCTATAGAGCACATTAAAAGTTATCCAAAAAAAACATTTTTGAAAAAATTTTATTTTTAGAATATCTCCGAATGCAGCCTACCGATCATGCTTAATTTTTCACAGCTTTTAGATATTAACAAGCCACGTCGAGTGACACCTTAACGATCAAAATCGGTTCATCGGTTCAGAAGTTAAAGATATTCATGTACGTTCGTACATACGTTCATACACACATACATACACTCGGACATCATCTTGAAATTAGTCAGAATAGCTTCCTAGAACCTCAAAACGTCAAGATCTGACAGAAATTCGATTTTCGAAAATCTGACCGAGACCACCCGTGTAAAAAAAATTCGTTCCAAAAAGATTCCAAGAAAGTTCTGCATGTGGAACTTCTAAACATAAGACAGATTAGAACTTTGAATGGAACTTTTTTGAAACATTAGTAATTTTAATGTTAAAAAAAAAAAGTTTTTATGAGCAAATTTAAAATAAAAAAAGAACGTTCTTGGAACTTTTTCGAAATTTTTTATGGACGTTTTCTTTAGTTCTATAAAAAATTCAAAAATAGTGATTTTTGAACTATTTTAGCATGTTTTTAGAACGTCTTTATCTTACAAAAGATACAAAAGTAGTGATTTTGGAATGTTTTTGGAACGTCTTTTTTAGCTCCAGAAAAAGGTCAAAAGTGGTGATTATGGAACTTTTTTGGAATGTTTTTGGAACGTATTTTTTAGTGTATAAACAAGTAAAAAGTGTTGGTTTTAGAACTTTTTTGGAATGTCCATAAAAAATTCCAAAAAAGTTCCAAAAACGTCCTTTTTTGACTCTAAATTTGCTCATGAAAACTTTTTTATTACTAACGATCCATAAAAGTTCCATTCGAAGTTCTAATCTGTCTTATGTTTAGAAGTTCCACATGCAGAACTTTTTTGGAATCTTTTTGGAACGAATTTTTTTTACACGGGCAATAACTTCTCGAATTTTTGAAAATTTTCAATTTTTTTAACGGGAAACTAAAATAAAATCATGAGTTTATAAAGTACAAATAAAATCATAATTGAATAATTGCTGATAATATTTTTTCAATTTTAATTGATTACTTCGCTGCAAAATTAGTATTTTAAAACCAATCAATTAATCAGACTTTTAATATGCTTAAGGAATGTCTGCATATTTCAACGTTTTAACAATATTCTTATATTTTCAAAAAGATTTTTGAAAATTTCGAAAAACATTTTATTCTTTTTTCTTTTGGATAATTTCTGATGTACGCGATAAGAGAAGAGCAAAAAAGACAACACAATAAAATTTTAAGTAATTTTTTTTTGTTTTTGCTTAGTGCTCAGTCAAAGAATTTTTCATAAGTTTTTATATTTTTTGGAATAACTTTGTTTCATCTTCCCCTTCTATTATTTCTTATAGAAACAGTGAAATAACAACTTTATTCACTAATAAGTATAATTTAAATTGTTTCTCTAAGTGGTGCAGAATAGAGTGACATTGTTAGTAACTAAACTTTTGTGGGCTCAAAACATTAATATGATGTAGATAAAATTAAAGAGGATTAGAAGACAGCAGAAAGTGGGACCAAAATATATAACCTGAAAACTGTGGTTTGCCACACAAATATCGGTTGGTTGGATGGCAAAAGTTGTTGAAGGAGGTGTGTATAAGGTAGGAAGGGTTCTGCAGAAGCAGTAGAACAAAGTATAACGAGGCAAGTTCATAAGGAAAGATCTCAAGGCAAGAACGAAATGAGGGTCTTGGAGTTCTCGCCCTTTTCCCGAGGTGTAGAACGAGGCATTTCAAGAAAAGCATACCCTCTCGAAGCATGAATGAATTACAGTAAACAAGTTCATTCATTCGCCTTAGTGGCCTAGAAACCCACAAAAAGTGTATCTTTGCCGATAGCGCGATTGAATTAACAATTCTGTAATCACATTCGTTATGATCACCAAAAATTATTACCTTTTTTATTCCTTGATGCATGTCGGTCACTTCTGCTTTTCAATTTAAATCTATTATAGCTTGATTCCAAGGTTTCAGGCGGTGAGAATTTAATTATCTTTTGTTAACGAAATTTCGCATCGTCAATATGATGAAACATAAATAGCAATCAATTGAAAATTCGCAACTTCATGATGCTGATGAGGTTCCTCAAAGTCAAATAAGTCAAGGTCTCTTTTATATAGTCAAGGTCCAGTCGTTTTTCCTCTAGACACAACATCAAATTTTTATATTTATTTTTTGTTTTCATACTTTGTACCTATCATTTTTGTTTATTCATTTCTTTTTTTTTTTATTTCTTACATATTTTTTAATTAAGGAGTCGAGACAGCAGTGACGAAGCAGACGAATTGCGACGGGCGATTTGGATGGCTCGACATCTGATGAAGATGAAGAATGGTATTTTGGGTTGGAGGAACTTGTGCCATTGACCCAGGTCGGTTTTCACCGAAAAAGACCCCCATGATGCTGAATCGACTACGTAACTTTTTTTTTCTCTTTCTAGTTTTGGTGTAAATATATATACATTTTTTTCTCTTTCTTTTTCTTTTGACTCTTGTCTCCCACGTCGGCGAACCCTCAACAACCTTCGATTCGATTAGGTGCGGATTTGTCAGTAGAGAATGGAAAAATGAATTGGTATTAAGTGCTTTCGCTTGTATCGAGTCTCCCTCTTTTGGACAAATCCCGATGCGACAACACCAAAAAGTAAGTACAAGTAACATCATTTTATTCAGACCTGTACGGGACTTAATTCTCATTTCGTGACTGGATTACTTTTTATCGATTTGTTATCGTATTGAAATGTTAAGTATTCAACACAGACTTTTTTGACACAATTACAAAAATATTTTAATAGATGCATCTTGTTGTAAAGTAAAAAAATTGTTAGTAGCTTTAACTTTTTTTTTTTTTTTCATATTTTATTCAATACAGTTTATAGTGTCGAGATAATGGAGAATGTAATAATAAAATAACGATAACTGAATTTCGATATAAGGTTTTAAATTAATACCACATTAAATATAAAAAACGATGACTAGGAAATGAAGCCTCATTTTTTTGTCGATTTTAGACTTTATATCAAATCCAATTTTTTTTTTTCGTTAATAAAATTACAACTTCATGTACAAAATAAAGTAATTTATTTTTTGTTTAAATCATTTTTCTTATAAGAAAAAGAAATTTTAATTACCAATCGATAAAGTCTGAAAAAAGTATCTGTAGTTTTGGGCAGCTTCTGTTATATTTATAAAAATCGATTATGGAAATAACGAAAATTGTATATGAATTATCTTGGGCAATTTGTAAGAAAGATTATAATCTAAACTAATTATACTATCTGAGATATAAAAATAATAAATGTGAAATTGTTATACTCTGACGATCGTAAGTAGTGTCGTTTGATACACGCAGATCATAGCGGCAGATAATCGTTCGATTATTATTTCTTAGTGATTTTCTGAATTGCGCTACAGCTCACTACTTTTAGCCTCACGATGTCTTCGTGACGTAAACAAGATAATAGGCTTCCTTCGTGTATTCAAGATGTAGACATAATGACGACGGCCATCGGATTATAGTACGACCAACTTTTTTTTCTTTAATTTTTTTCTACCTTTTTCTTCATTTTTAGCTCAATCTTCTTTATTTTCGTAAGATCATTAGGTACAACACATTCCATCATACAATCGTGTAACATTTTAAGATTATCAGATACAAAAATTAACTAGAATCAAATAAACATTTTGATTCTAGTTTGCTCTTCAAGCTCGAAAATACTTTTGTGTGCTATTGTTTTCGAAAAAAAACGTTTTTTACCATTTATTTCTTCAACGATATCTCACGAACAAATTAACCGATTGAGATGGCTAAGGCGGCAATCGAAGCGTTGTATTAAGTTTTAGAGCTGATTAGATTTTGAAGTCGATCGTTTAAGTTGTTTCTGAGAAATCGATAAAAAACTGAAAAAAAAAAAATTTTTTTTCGTAATCAAATGATCTGTACTTTTAACCATCCAAATTGGTTTATTAGTTAAAAAGTTACAAAGAGTTTACACACACACACACACACACACACACACACACACACACACACACACACTCGGACATCATTCTGAAAATAGTCAGAATAGCTACCTAGGACCTCAAAACGTCGACATCTGATGAAAATTCCATTTTCGAAAATCGTGGTGAAAACAATAACTACCCGAATTTTTTAAGATCATCAATTTTCTTAGCGGGAAGTTAAAAAAAACTTTATAGAATGTTTGTAACATATTTTTTTTTTAATTATTTAAAATTTGTTTTTTAGCAATACTTTCGAGGAAATATTTGTGAATTCTTTTTGCCACCTTTTTGTCATTGGCATATTATAAAATTATGTAAAAAATATTGACAATATATCCTGGAAATATTCTTAAAATAGTTTGGTGTTGATAAAATATAGAATCTATTTTGTACACAATAATTTTTTTCAATAACTTCTACAAGTGACAATAGTCTAATGCAAATAATTAATTTGGATACGACATATGCAACGCGGAGAATAAAATCTAGTGATATTTGTTATTTTTCAAATTAAATTACTATTTCACTGAAGCAAACTTGAAACGCTTAAAAAACACTGAAATTTTCTTAAAAAAGTAAAAATTGTAATCGCTTAATCCTGTATATTGCAATATAATAATTTGATCTTGGTGTTCTTAACCAGACGTTTGTCCTCAAACTTTTGACAATCGTTGATACATTAGGCGAATTATTTAATAATGGTTTTATTAATCACCATTTCAATTTAAGTGTTGTATCACAGTTCAATCGATCTACCTATTAGTAGTTGGAGAAACTATTTATGCATAGTGAAATACGGTGACTACATTGTCAGAGAAGTTGCGTTGGCTATTAAAAGTAGTTACAAGATCTATTGGATGACAAACGAACTAAAATAGTCACTGGTACATTCTTTATTTGTAGGGGCGAACTTAAACAGTATTGTTATTATTGTTGCTGAATTATAAGTTCTGAGAAATAATATTATAAATAGTTACCACAACAAAACAAAAAATGTTAGTAATGCTTAGTTGATATTACTAATTTCAAATAGGTTCGGGCACTATGCTAAAGTACAAAAAACTATGAATATTGGTTAAGATTTAAAAATATATTCATAATTATTTAATTTTGTTAAGAATACTCTTAAAATTGTTATATTTAATTTAAAAACAAACGTATTCCACAATTTTTTTGTTAAATTTTGAAAAAAATAAATTTCAGTTCCAAATTATTTAAAATAATCGTTAGAAAAATCGATTCTTCAATTTAAAAAAAAAACCTTCCGTAACAATTCTTGGTCATCCGAAATTGTATAAAAATGATAAAAAAAAAATTTATAAATGACGGTTTCGAATCATATTGGAAAAAAAATTTTTTTTTTTTTTTTCAAAATTTTCGGGGCGGCTCGTTTGGCTCATCCTACCCTTTCACTCAAACTTACGGCATAAAATATTCTTGCAGCCAAAAAAAAAAGTTTTAACTTTTTATTCCAATATATAACTTCTCGGTAGTTTAAATTTGTCGATGAATTATTTCTTTGCAATTAACTAACCAATATCTTCTAAATTATTTCTGTTTCATCAGAATACAATTAGCGGTTTCCAACAGAGTAAAAATAATTTGTTCATCGTTGAATAAACCTTGTAGTAAAGGAAAAGATAAGTACCTGTCGGGCGTCTCAGCTTTCCACTTTTGGCGACCATTAGAGCAATTTTAACGTCTTCTCGAGCGGCAAAAAATCTGAGAGTCGTTGCACTAGTAGACTGAAGAATGATCGGAGAGGCGCCGAGGTTATTTTTTCTTACTCATTCTCAAATTTTTCTTATTCTTTATCTCATCTCTCTTGAAAACGGACATCCTTACCTATACCTACCACTTCTATATGCTATTAAATTTTTCTCTCCTTATTTATATCTCTATCCTTTGTTATTCTGTAGCCTATAGAGGGCACTCGAGAATTTCGATTCACTCACAGATTGCATTTTATGCTATTATATAGCGTCTCACACATCTTTAAAGCGAAAAGTTTTATTTTATTTTCATTTTGGCTTTATTATTCTCTTTGCTAAAGAATCTAAACGTGGAGCATTGATCGATAAAATCACCTGACATCTTGATGCGACGCAATGATCAATTGATTTGGCACCATCCACAGCCAATAATGAAAAAAGTTGGCATTCAACTAAAATAAAAATGATTTAAAATTTAAATAAATAATGTCTCCTACTGGTTTATAATGTAAATAAATAATAAATGAATAAATAAATTTAAAAATAATATTCGGAGAATAGCATTTTTTTCAAACAATCTTTACTCACGGTAGATAGATACAAATGACGGCACAACAGGGGTTTGTCGGGACCACGGTGTTTCGGGATCGATTAGTGCAAGCATTTTTGCTGCTGAATGAAAAATCTACAGCAATCTTCGTTTGTACTTTGGGGCGTCTTCAAAGCCGTTTGTTTTTTTCATTTTTTTTTACTTTTCTTATTCATTTGCTTTTAGTCTTCTTTTCACAACGACAAACTCAAGACCATGAATATAAAAATGTAAAAAAATAAATGAAATAATAAAAAAGAAGAATAGAGAGAAAAAAAAATATTGCGATGAATAATTAGGTACTGTGAACAACAGTATCTTACTTGAGTCGCAATATCTTATATGAAATATTTAGGATATAAAGTCGAAACACTTGTTTGATTCAATTCTAAGAAAGAAATCTGATTCACTTAATTTTTCTCCCCTTCTCATAGACATCAAAAGTTTATTTATTTATATATATATATCCATTGCTAAAATATATCAGTCTTCAAAAAGGAGGCTTAAAAGTAGTTACTGTTTGATAGAAAAAAAAATTAGCAATTAATTTATAGGATAAATGTATTTTTTGAGTTACATCAATATATTTAAAGGAAAAATAGTGTAATATTATTTTAAAAGCAGTCTAGAATTTGAAGGAAGATATATACCGTCAGAAATAATAGAAACACTATCAAATTTTTTCTATATATTTATTCTTTTCGTGGTATTCATCAATTTATAGTAAATTTTAATAATTCATTTTAAAGAGGTTCGACCGAATCTAATGTAAAAAGGATTTTCCAATTTTAAGATTTAAAACTTAGTATATATGTAAAGAAGTACTTTATCTATGTATTCTCAAAATTTGAATATGATCCACCGTCTAGTTTTTTAGAAAAAAGATTTAAAAGTGACGTTTTTAAAGTCCTTATACCACAGACTTTTATGGTGGACAAGCTTCTGTCATGACTTATTTGATTTTTTTCATTATTAACCTCCCAAGTTTAAGAAATGAAAAACCACACGCCATAAACTTGAATATTTTCAGACAATGATAAGATTTTATTTATTTATTTATTTATTTATTTAACGAGATTGAGGAAAATATAAAAAGGTAATTTGTTGTGCTTTTCTTAATGAAAGGCAGTAATAAAAGCTTGAATACAAGGCTTATGTCATACAGAATGAAAAACACGTTAGTTACACTGGTCAGTATCTTGCTTTACATAGATAAGATTTTAGATTTTAGTAACAATACATGACGCCTGCATTGCAGGCAGTATGGGCAATAATACGCTCGAGGACGGGGACAGGTTTTACTAGCGAGTAGTAGTCAGGTTTCAATTAGACAAGCTCTAAGTTTTGAACTTTCGAAGGTAAATCTGGCGAGCATCTTAGTGCTTCTAGCTGTGTCTAAAGAAAGTATGCGCATAGAGTTGAAGTCGGAGTCCAGGGGTGCTAGTTATTTTTCGCGAAGTGATTGGTAACATGGGCAGCGGGCCAAAAAGTGGTCTACCATCTCATCCTCAGTCGAGTGACACACAGAGCAAGGTGCTCTGGGTGCTAATCTATAGGAGATTCCATTAAAGGTGATATTACAGGCATATATAGTAGCCAACCTCAACTGGGCCTTGACCTTTAGAGCGAAATACGGGCAGCGTTTGAGATATATAGCGGGTACGTCCCAGATTTGTCGCGGAAAATAGCTCTGACAACTGCTTGAGTTACTGTACCGGGTAATATCCGCTCTGCGAAGATTGCTGGAGTACATGGCCTTTTAGCTTCCCATGTCTCGGGGGTTAGTCTCTTGAGTAGATATTCATGTCCTAGCTCCACTAGTATACCTCTCAATTGTAGTACCCAGTTCATAGAATATTTAAATGCCAGCTGTCGCTGCGGAATGTGGGGCTTCTCCGCTGATTAAGCAAGCTCTAGGAGGCGCAAGAAGCAAATTTTAGGTAATCTATTCTCTTTCATTTTTAGGATCTTAATTGTCCAGTGGATCGCCGCGTCAACAACTTGCACTGCCAATGGAGCGACACCTACTTCCAGGCGAATGTCATAACCGGGCGTGCAGACAGGCAGTTGGAGGAGTCTCTCAAAAAAGTCCACTTGGGCTTTTTCTATATCGTTCAGAAAGGACAGACCCTAAATGCTGGCCAGATATAAAAGCGTTGAACGAACAATAGCATTGTAGATTTTTAATTTTCCAGGCCAGGAGTATGCGTTTGTCCTGCACAGAATACCAAGAGCAGCACTAGACGCTGCCTTCGCTTTCTTCACGGCTTCCAGATACGCTCGCCGGCCGTTCGCGGTTGAGGAGAAGATAGTTCCCAAATAGGTGTAGGAGTCTACCACTTCAATACGTGCATCTTTGTATAGAAAGGTTTTACGGTGCTTAGGTCGCCACCCACCCCTGGCGAATGGAACGATTTTAGTTTTGCTGGAATTTACCTCCAGACCATTGAGAGAACAGTATTCCTCTAGAGTTTTTAAGGCTTTATTGATGTCTTTAGGCATTCTCACCCAGATGACTAAGTCATCTGCGTATAGCAGCATCAGCAGGTCGATAGTACTATTAATTTGAACTCCGGTTAGGCCTCTTTGTCTGAAGAATGCTACTATATCTGACATATAAAGGATAAACAGCAGTGGACTCACTATCTCGCCCTGAAGAACCCCAGTGGTCACATCCACTGGACTGGAGAGAGCTCCATTTACTCTGACTCTCATCGTAGTTTTTTCATATAGGTTGCGCAGGACTTTTATTAATTTCCCACTGACTCCAATCTTATGGAGCTTGGACCACAGCAGGTGGTGTGGGACCAAGTCAAAAGCTCTACGACAGTCCACAAAAAGTCCAAAGCACGAGACCCCAGCCTGTCTCAGGTGGATCTGGATCGCGGCAGATAAAGTGAAAACATTGTCTTGGCAGCCCCGTCACTTGAGTAAGCCTGCTTGCTCTTCCGGGATTTTGTTGTTCTTGACCGCCCAGGCCATGAGTCTGTCATGAATAATTTGAGTGAAAACCTTAGTTATACAATTTACTAAGGCAATGCCACGGTAATTGTTAGGGTCGTTGATATCGCCCTTCTTGTGCAACATAGTCAGGATAACGTTAGCCCAGCTGTCCAGGGTCGTACCAGAGGAGTAGATTCGGTCAAACATAACTTGAAGGTATAGTATCCAATTTGAAGAGAGGTTCTTAAGGAATTCATTGGAAACCCCGTCACAACCTGGTGATTTCCCGTTTTTTATTTTGCGCAGGCTCTTGACAATCTCCTCATAGGTAATCAGTTGATCCAACTCAGGGACTTCGTTGTTGAAGCTGCATGCCGCCACACCGGAAATACGTGGAGCATACAGGTTTTCGTAGAAATGATCCCAGATCGGAACTGGAAGAGGTGGGACGAAGACAGCAACTCGTTTGGTCGCACGGACCACAGACTAAAACCTCGAGTTGTCCGTGACTGAGGTAAAATCATCAGTAATTTTCTTTTTGTAGGAGGATTTTTTTGTATTCACCAATTTTTTATATGATTTCATTAGCTGACAAAAGGTATCAACGCACGTAGGATCGAAATCTGAATCCCTACATCTTTTATGTTGGGCGTCCAATTTATTTTTAAGAATGCGACACTCTCCGTCAAACCATGGCTTGCTCCGAAGTGCTTTGCGCTGTGTCGGTGCCTTAGAAACCAAGCCGATCAAGTTAGCCGCGTTAAGAACGGCTTCCAAAAAGTTTCCATTGAGAGTGTTAACATCAGTAACTTCCGGACTAATACATGCCATGGGGGACCCAAGAAGGGCATTTCGATACAACGTTTCAGCTTTAGGGTCCCATTTTAATCTGGGTTCAAGACAATGAGTTGCACCAGATCCTGGTAGACCAATTCCGGGACTTTTGGTGGCAATTCTGACTACAAGCGGATGTGATCAGATCTATAAGAACTTCGATCCACGTTGAATTCAGTAATTAAATCAAGTTCTGCATGATTAACCCAAACAAAATCTACAACACTCAAACCCTGAGCCCCGAAGAACGTGAATTTTCAGATTTATCGGGGCTACACCTGCCGTTTAACAGGGCAAACCCATTGGCTTCCATAAATCTGTTTAGTATGAGACCTCTTGAATTGACTTTAACATCCATAGAATTTCTGCATGCTGAGACCCTTGTTCCGTCTACGATTTCCGGGCTAAGTACGTTCAGAGTTCCTAGACGGGCATTAAAGTCTCCTCCTATCAAAAACACATCGAAGGCAGTGGAAAGGAGAAGATTGTCCAGAACTTGCTGAAAGGAATCCAGCACGCTCGAGATTATGCAGCTTGGGTTGAGGTAGAAAGACGCGATTATGACTTTTACCCTGTTCATTGTCACTAAGATGAGAATCCACCAACGTGAAATATCCAGCGTACGGAATTGAAGTTCACGATTAAGCATTGTAACTAAGCCACCACTCGGCCTGCCTACAGACTTGTCCTTGAAAGCAGGGGACCATACCTTGTCGTGCGAGTTCAGTACAGATGGGAGCGAGGTTTTGTGTGCCATGCGCCACGTCTCAGATATGTTAATAGTGTCATGTTCTGTAAAACTTTTTAGCAGTTCTGGGTCCGGGATGTCTCGAGCGTTCCAAAATGTTACTGTTGCATCGAATTTTGATTTATTGCGTTTTTTGAATACTTGGAGATGTGACCATTATTTGGTTGAGTAGAGTTATTAGTGTTTGTGCATAGAGAAGCTGTTTTTTGCATACTCTCAGCTTGTTTTGACGCATGTTTCCCCCATTGCTGGACCGACAGGATGCGGGAGTTTGCTTTTTGCACCGAAGCGCCAGTATCCAGTTGTACTGGGTGGGAATTTTTGTAACTGTCCCATTGGAACCAAACTCCGTCTACTTGAATCTTACGGTAGCCTTGGAGGACTTTTCTGCCCATCCCTCTTAGACGCCGGGCTTCGGTCCTGATTTCTCTTGCTATTGCAGAGTCCACTGGTGTCATGTCGTGGTCGATGAACACAGATCTCGGCAGGGCAGTTCTCTTGTTGGCCATGATTTCTCTCTCAACGAGGGAGTTAGTCAGCGTGCAACGGATGTACTTATTGTCAGGTCCAATAAAATCCGCCTGAGTGATGACATCAGTTTTTTTAAAGCACTGCGCTAGGAGCTGGGATGCCAAAGACAAAGCAGATGATGATAAGGTGATAGCAAGACCTCGAATAATAATATTATTTCTTCTCTTCCGGCATTCAAGCTCGTTAATAGTAGACTTAACCAGATTAATTTCTATGTCACGCATGTTCGGTTGATCAGAAGACAAAGGATTGCTTACACTAGGCTTTTGTTCCAGGGTCACGATTCTTGATTTGAGGTTATTTAGTTCGTCATGAACATTCGTAGGCTCAGAAGCAAGCTACGCAGAAATTTGGTTTACCCGGTTGGTCAGTTTCCACGTTTTAGACGAAATTTTGGAGAACACTTCGGCTTTGAATCTTGCCAAATCACATTTGTATTCCTCTCTCCAGATTATCAGCTGGGTGAGCAAATCCTGTAAGGAGTTAACCGTTGGCAGTGGTTGATGATGGGTGACCATAACGGATGGCACCGGCCAGTCTGCTGGCAGAAGTGATGGAGGAGCGGAGGACTGATTGAAAGTGAGGGAATTTTTCTTAGCAGACGGTGCACTCAAGTTCTCGTCGTCCCGTTCCTTCCTTTTTGTTATGTTGAAAAAAGTCAATTGTGATTTATCAATTTCCTTGCCCAGTTGCGCCGCATTAGATGGCCTACCTTTACGTGTTTTTGCTTGGGTTTTGAGTTCACGAACCGAATTGCCAGATGTAATGCCTTCAATAACTGTCTTATCCAATTCGTCACCGGAAGAATCCATTTGGTAAGTATCAACATTGTGTTAATTCCAATGTGTCAATTCGTTGAGGGCAACATTGGCAGTGGAGCCCTCCATAGGCATGTGTTGCAATTGATTCAAAAACCTGTTTGATAATGTAGACATGGCGACAATGATGACGGGTAAAACAGAGATTGCGTTAAAATTAGAGCAAACTAACCTCACTTTTATATTCACAAGGCAAAGCAGAAAATATAAAAAAATTTTTCGGGATTTGGTGGTGATACCCCACTGAGATTTATAGCTATGCTTGATCGCCGAATTTTTGGAGGTGGGATAGGCTCTTTTCCAAATTTATACAACCGTGCAACGCTTAAAAAAAACTCAAAAACTCGCAACGAGAAAGACCAGCGTGGCTCACTGCGAAACTGCCGAACGCAACCTCCAATGATAAGATTTTGATAATATAGTGTTACTGTTGTAGTTATTTAATTAATTAAAGATAAACTTTATTATTTAATCTCGTTCATATTGAGAGTTTAGCAACGTCGCGGAAGCAGCTGAGAAAAAAAATAAAGATAGAAATACATTAAAAAGAGAGACGAAATTAGAAATGAATTTTTCCCGCTTTAATTTGAATATCAATGTTTAAGAAGTTAGAACGCGCTGTTGCCAAATCTTTTTATTAAATCATATAAGTCAAAAATAAGCAAATAGTTGCATAACTTTCTTTAATTAAATAAGTAATAAATATTAATTTATGAATTCGCTATGTTATTATAAATTAAAATAATGAATTTTTATGTATTAGAAAAATTTAGCAAACAAAAAAATTCAAACACTACTTTGACTCACTAGTTTCGGTCGAACCTCCTTGAGAGAGAGTAGACATTTATATAAAAAAAAGTTATGCGTAATTTCGTAACCCAAATGAAAGTAAGCAATACCAGGGAAAACGCGTTGTCATTGCGATTTAAAAATTTATCTATAGAGTCGATTCGTGTACACGGAGAGAAATTTATGGTAACCGTTCTTAGTACGTTTATAAAATATCATCCTGTACCGTTTTGGTAATGATTACTTGGAATTATGGGATATAGGCCCATACTTTCTGAAAAAAGTTCCCATAAGTATGGGAACAATTCCCATTATAATGGTAACAGTTCCCATATCGCATGTGAAAGAATTATGGTAATGATTACCATAAAATTATGGTAATCATTACCATAATATTTTAGTAATCATTACCATAATATTGTGGTAACCATTACCATAATATATGGTAACCATTACTATTAGTTAACATTTATTTTGTGTCCACCCTGCTTAAAAAATCCGATAGATTCTTATAGCTGTATGTATAAGGCCCTATACTTAACTATAGTAAAACCTCTATAGGAATGGATAAGAATCTATTGAATTCTATGAGATTTTCTAAACAGGGCAACTGATATTTAAAAAGTGTTGCATTTCTTCTCATATTGTACAAATTTTGTTTTAAAATTTTAAAATGAATTACGTTTAAAAATTCACCACAAATTTTGTGTCGAATGTTATTGACACAGATTATGTTTCCAACACAATATATTTCATTGTGTAATAGTTTTATTATTCAACCAAAACAAAAACTGTATAAATCCTAGTGTTCCGAAAGAAGAGATATGATTTTATTATTATTATAATCATGTTATTGTGATTCTATAAAAGCTTGTAATATTAAGTCAAGATCTGATATTAGTTGAGTCCGTCATAGTATTCTAGATATTACTGACCTGGACAACAGTATAACTTGTCACCAGTTAGGTTGATCGAACGAGGGTGGTAAACACTACTAATAGGTCAATGACAGGTAGTTTTTTGACGTAATGAAAAAAAGGCAAAAGGTCGATAGACTGGAGATGCAACCTGTCGCAATAAAAATTCTTCCAAGCTACCTGCCAAGAGTTTCTTATAAACCTTTGCGTAGTATAATCTTGTGGCCGGAAGATGAGCGATGTTATGAAGAGACGACTCTGTTATACCTGAAAGTAGAATGGACCAAGCGGGGTAAGGGATCGCTCAGGGTTTGTAAGAACGCGAGAAGGTGTCGCGAATGAGACAACCAACTACTTATGATATGAGTTGGGATCCCTGTAGACTCCTGTTATATGTTATTCTCTGGTTGGATGGGGCGCACACCTTCCTACCCGATTCTCTTTCAACTAAAAATTCAATACCAGTATAAATACGCTACTGTAGATGAAGATAATAAAAAAACGAGAGAAAACCATGCTTTTAAGCTAGATTTAATTACTGTCATTATTGAAATATGCGAGCCACGTGCGAGAACTGAGGTTTTGTATTAGTATTTTGCAGTGGAATTGAGTGGATGATTGTTAGATATTTTCTCTTTTAATTAGCTATAGTAAAAATATCAATGACAAGAAAAAAACACTTATAATGTGACGTTCCCGTCGATTTTATATTATTACAATGAAGTCTCCGGCCATTCCGTTGGAAAAATTTCATGTAACGGAGTAATTGAAGCAGATAAGCTAATTTGAAGAACTTCATCGTGGTCCAAGGACAAAATTCACGTCAATGTATGAGACTCGAACTACGATGGTGTTCACCAGAGTAACCTGCACGGAGAGAAAAGAATAGTTCTGATTCCTATGCTAGAATGGTACCTTACTATGTTATATAGTCACGAAGATTTTTGTGAAAATCCTGAATTAATTTGCTGGGAAAAATCTTTAGAACTATGGCAAATATATGAGTGATGACTCATTCGATGCGGAATCAAGTTTTGAGCAAGAAGTATTTTTTTTTTCTTTTATTTATCAAAATTTCAATTTTCATTAACAAAAAACATAAACAAAATACAGAATCTTAGCTTTTTGTTGATAACTCAATAACTAAAAGTGATATCGAAAATCTAAAAAAAGATTCTTAAAGAGGAGGAAATTTCTGAAAAAAAATCTCCACTCCCGGAACTCTAGCTCCATGAACAATAATTTTTATTTAATGTTGAAAATAGGGTTCCGCACGGCTGCTGTCTTACTCTAACCTCAACGTGCCATGTAACATACAAACACTCGAACATCATTCTGAAAATAGTCAGAATAGCTCCTAGGACCTCAAAACATCGATATTTGATGAAAACTTTCGAAAATCAGAGTCAAAACAATAACTTCCCGAATTTTTGAAAATTTACAATTTTAATGTTGTAATTGTTTGACAGTCCAATAATAAGTATATGATGAGAAATTTACTTCCATTTCAACTGCTAAATGGCCTTTTTTTTCATACTCGTAGAAAGTGTATTCATAATAGGGATGTGCGAATCGTATTCGAAAAAAATATAACTTGAAATTTGGATCACACAAATTTCGACACTTTCCAAATTATTTGTTAGTTTTCAAATGTTGTTCATAAATTTTTAAATTATTAACCAAAAGTAATTACCTCGTAGATTCGTGCCTTAGTTATTATAACAGCAAAAGAATTTTTTTTCTCAAATCAAGAAATGTTCAATTTCGCGTCAAAAAATAAACTTTTTTAAGAGCAAAAGAATTTACTGTCTTGAAGATCAATAAGCTTTTCAATCAAATGTTTTATTTGTCTTAAATAAAAAAAAAATGAGATGATATTTTTTTGGCCCAAGTTAACTGTTTTTTCTGTGTATTAATTACCAATCGAGAATGTGATTTTTTTAAAATAATAAATTTGATAGATAATTCAATGGATATAATTCATGAAATTATTGTTTACGATAAAACAAGTTTTCATCTTGTATAAATCTGAATTTTAAAAAACACATTATATTTGAAAATAAATCAAATTTAAGTCGATAATGAAAAGTTTCAGATGAATGAAATCGTAAAATAAAAATAATATTTTTTTCCATGACAGTTTTACTTATCATATCTGATGGTTTTGTTATATTGATGGTGTAGTGAGGATTTTTGAATATGACTGCCACTGAGTGTTTCATTTCTCGTGGTTCATCATTATAGACGGTGACTCAGAGACGTGAAACCAGTTTGGCGCTCGTGGACTTTTTTTCAATACGACTATATATACGATGTTATACAGTGAGTGAGGGTGAAAAAGAAAAAAGATAAAGTAAGATGTATTTATATGTAAGAATAAGAGAAAAAGAAAGATATAGTTACCGATAGTTGTTGTTGTACCGAATCTTCCTGCAATTTCGCGTATCCCCGCTTTGGGCACGAGTATCATGGCGTGAACGATGCACAACCAGAAATTTCATCATATCAAAGAACAACAAAAAACTATATATTGTAAAAAGATATATAGATAAAACGAGAAAGAAGGAGATAAAAAGTTATAAAAATCAAAAGGAATTTACAGGGTGCTATATAGTTAATGGGATAATTATGAATATATATTATATATATTGCATTTATCATTAACATGATTCTATTTTTTATGATTTAACAAATACTTAAAAACAGGTACTCTTGACATAAATATTTTATAATTGCAACTCAAAAGTTTTACCATAGCCATACAGCATTTCGTCCCTTGCAAAAATGTTATGTTGTTTTCAAAAAATTAAACTTTATAATAAAAATCATTCATTTTAAAAGTCGCGGGACAATTGCCGCTGATAATCTGAATGCAGCGTTAATCTGCTGATAAATTTTCAAACATGATGAAGACCCTTAAACTCTTGAGTTCTAAACTCATATTTTGAGAAACCTTGTTTCGAATGTGCATCTGAAGAGTTTACATATATGCTTGAAAATAAAAAAAAATATGCGATTATAGAACACAATGTTTTCGATTCGCATTCGAGGTGTTCAAAAATAAGTATTTTTTTGTACGTCTCATTAACTTAAAATGAATCAGTGACCAGTTACTGCATAAACAGTCACAAGTGCATACCACTAATTGAACGAAGGATATACTTGATACTATTTATAATACAATTTTTAACTTCCCTAAAGGGAAGTTATTGGTTTCGATCCGATTTCGAAAGATCAAGTTTTTATGTAGACGTTTTGAGGTCCTAGAAAGATTTTCTAAATATTTTCAGATGGAAGTCCACCAGTGTTTGTATTGTGTAATCTGATTTTTGTCATACGATATTTTCGGAATCAATCAACCAATTTGAAAGTTCTTTGCGGCAATCGAGAGAGCTTATAAAGACAAAGAATTAAAGTTGATTAGATGCTGAAGTCGATTAGCTGAGTAATATTCAAGTTATTTGAAAAATGAAAATAAAAAATTTCTTCTTTTTTTTTAGGTTTTTTTTGCCTAACATGTAAGCCGCCTGATCGATTTGCCTCAAAATTTAATCACAGCTGAGTCTCAAAAAGTCCTTTCAGTTGCTGCAAAGAACGTGTAAATTATTTCCAAAGATATCATCGGACCGAAATTACTTTTTTTCAACGAAATGTATTTTCTGATGGTATAAACGTTTTTTGAGCTCGAAGAGCTAAAAACATTATAAATACTAACATTTTCAAGCTTTTTTTTTATTGATTTGTTTTCATAAAGGAAAGAAGTAACGGCAAACGAGTTGTGATTTATTTTAATAATTCATCAACAGAGATTGACAACCTTAAACCGAGAGCATTTAGTGTTTTCTGAAATTTAAACAGTGGGCTATAAATTTCGTATTTTCAAAAATTCTAATTCGTATGCAAAAATAATTGTTTTAAAATTCTTAATATTTAGTGTGGGAGTCCTAATTTTAAATTCATGCCCAATGATTTGTACTTAAGATGTGTTATACAATATATGTAATTATTTTTATACTAAAGAATTTAATATTACTAACGTATACGTACCTGTTTCAACAAACTCTTACACCGACATACGCTTTTCTGCTCCGAATCCTTCTGGAACTATTTTTTTTATTACCCTTCTTGGTATTACGACAGTCTCGAATCTTCGTAAAAGTCGGAGGTTGTACTGTAATTGAATTACTATGAGATTAAATTAAATTACTTAGATAACTTTTACTGTATCGAGACAATGTTGTATTGCTCTGAAAAGTATATTTAATTTTCTTTTCAATATTTAATGTGGTATTTTTAGAATCTAGAACGATCGTTTATAATATGTAAGAATATTTGTCCAGAGTTTTGCACAATTATAGTTTAAATTGTTTTTAAATATAAAAGATACAGTATGAGTATATCATATTAAATTATAAAACCCTATTGCAAGAAACCAGATTATATACTTCGAATGAATATAAAACTAGACGTAAACAGCCCTTATATGTATTTACTTTGTGAAAAATATATATTTAATATAATCGCAATGAAATCTGTAAGATTTAAAATGTATTATCAAAATTATGTATCAATTTGTCAAGCAAAACTATAACGCAGGTGGTCAACATACACTGTGATTAGTAATTGCGACGAAATGCACTTGAGTTATTTCGTACGATGCATGAATTCATGTTGTAACAGTGGGTTAGATTTAGAATTGAACACACATTTTGTTATGTTGTTGTACGTGAAGTTGAATAGTTGTAAGTGTGTATAAAGACCGCCCACTGGACAAAACCGAATAATATAAACCACCACGTAACTCGATAGTAGGACGTGATACATTTCCTGCGTCAATGTGTGCGGTGTATCGATGACTTTATTAATGGACCGAACTTTATAGACCTTGTTCATTAATATTATTAGTAAAATAAGGCATAGAAAAATAAAAACTTATTTATTCATATGATTTAGAGTTATGTTGTACATGAGTATGAATCAGTTTAGAAATTCGAGTCAAATTTGATCGGGGAATTCGCGGTGTTTCTTTCGAAGAACAAATTTTAGGATGATGAATAAGTATTCGTGGAACTTGATCAACACAGTTATGTAGTCACCCTTGTACAAATATAAAAGTACCTTTCAGCACTAAAATGTTAAGAATTGAATAACACTGAGAATAACAAAAAATTTTGAATAAATCAAAGCTGCGGAAATATAATGCGTGAAACTGGCAAATCTTTTTCGTGACGCTTTGATACTACATATTCTTAAATATATATATCCTTCGCTCATCGATTTTTTGGTAAGCCTGAATGAATGCAAGGAATTACTTCGGGGGTGGAATAGCCTCACTATAATACGTTCTTTGTATACATTATTGCATTATACATATATTTGACATTTTTCAAAATACTTTTCATTTTAGAAAATTTTTTTTAAATAAGTTTATTATATAGATGCTATATGTATATATAAAAAAATTTGAAATTTTTCTATTGTTGTCTAATTAATCTCGTAGCAAAATAATTTTTATTGAATATAAGGATTTTTATTTAAGTAAAGAATAAACTATTCTCATTTTTTTTTTTTTTTTTTGTGAAAAGTATGCTTTTAATGTTTTTTAAACGAAATACTATGAAATAAAGTTAAAAATTTAACTAATATCTGGGGTATATATATTAGGGTGGCGCAAAAAAACCGACTATTTTTTTTTTCGATCTCGCATAAAAATTTGTTGGTTTACGATGTTTTAAGAAGCCTCTCCAAAAATCAGCTCGATAAAAAATTTTTAAGAGGTCGCTCACGGATTTTGAAAATATCAAAAATTATTGAAATTCGGATTTTTGATTTTAAAATTTTTTTTTTCTCGTGGCAGCAATAGTTTATATTTGTAAAATCATGACTACACTGAAAATTTAAACCCAAAATTCAAATATTTAAACCTCGCCCAAAAATTTTGAATGTTTCCGAGTGCTGTCTTTTGGACGTTTTCGAGCGACCCTTGAATATTAATAATAAAGCTTCTCGATTTTTTCACCATCAATTTACATGACAATGAATGAAAATATAACCCGAGAAATAGAAATAATAAGTTTTTCACATACTTATTTATTTTTTAATTCAATTTGTAGATTTTTTCGCTTATTCAAAACTTACCAAATTTTATTGTTAAAGACTGTCCTGTATATTTTTGGTTCTGCAAAAGTTATATTTTACTGAAATGACAATAATTGAGTTATAAAAAAATACAAAAACTAATTCAAACTATTAGTTACATATTATCAGTTAATATTCAAAATTCTTGAGCGCCGTTTAAATATTTGAATTTTGGGCTGAAATTTTCAGCATAGTCATGATTTTACAAATATAAACTATTGCTGCCACGAGAAAAAAAAATTTTGAAATCAAAAATCCGAATTTCATTCATTTTTGATATTTTCAAAATTCGTGAGCGACCTCTTAAAAATTTTTTATCGAGCTGATTTTTGGAGAGGCTTCTTAAAACATCGTAAACAAACAAATTTTCATGCGAGATCGAAAGAAAAAAAATATTCGGTTTTTTTGCGCCACCCTAATATATATAGGAGAGGAAGGGGCAAAAGGGGGTACCTATGGAAATACTAAGTTTTCGATGACTAAAATACGCCAAATCTTTTTGTTTTTAATGATATCCAAGATAAATAGACAAAATTTTTAGCTGCCGTTAAGAAATAAAATTTCTACTTTTGGCGGGCAAAATGGGGTACCCTTTAAAAAAGTTGAAAAAAAAATTCTGAAAGTTGATCAAATTACATTAAATTTTTTTTTATGTAAAGTACGTACAGAAAAATTACATTTCACATCATTGGTGGATTCGAAGGGAGAAAAAATTTTTTTTGTGAGGCAGAGAGGCTCCCATCCAAAAAATGATAATTTTTTTTTTTTTTTTTTTTTTTAATTGAATTCTTATCAATTAAAAAATAAAATATTATTTTCGAATATTTTTAGTCGCCAAATTTGCCACAACTACAGAAAATCAGCCGAAAAATGAATCAACATTTTAATTTTTTTTTAATTTGACGATAAAAATATGAAAGAATCATTTTTCAAAACTTTCAGCTGGTCCATTTTGCCCCAGGTGTTATGGGTAGGTCTAAAAATGCGGAAATATATTAAATTTTTTTTTAATTTGACGATAAAAATTTGATAGAATCATTTTTTCGATTTTTGGGCTGGTCCATTTTGCCCCAGGTATCATGCGTAGGGCTGAAAATGTTAAAAAATATAGGATATACAGTAATTAGACGAAAAAAAAAAAATTTTTTTTTCACCAAATTTTGGGGGTACCCCGTTTTGCCTACCCTACCCCCTTTTGCCCCCCTACCCCTATATATATATATATATATATATAGAGAGAGAGAGAGAGAGAGAGAGAGAGAGAGAGAGAGAGAGAGAGAGAGTAATTTAACCGGCATTTATTTGAGTTTTTTCTCGAAAAACAGAGAAAACTCGGTATAGATTCTATGTGAAGTTCAAGTTGCAGTTATGACATGTTCATGAGGGCTATGAATATGTTTATCAAGCTGAAATTACTAATCGAGATAGACAGTAGCTTTAAATTTTATGAATAAAAGAAATTTTAAAAAATGCAAAGTTCTTTAAACCAAAATTATATTCAAGTCAGTTTCGAGAAATTATATTGAAGAACTTAATAAGTATATCAGTAATTAGATTCTATTCTCGCAAATGTGTTCAGGCGCCTGTTTCAATATACAACAGTTCTAAGTTTTATTATCGGCTTCTTGGATGAAAGTACATGACACATCCAGCTGATAAATCCATGTCGTACTAAGAGAAAATTCCGTTCCCTTATAATATATTTTTCACTCACTCTCATTATTATTCATTGTATTATGCTCACTAATCGTAAATATTATCATCTGTAAATTATTCATCTCATTTACACTACAAGGTTTTACTTTATTATTTGGCTGCTAAGAAAGAAGAGTCTTAATTTTGGAACCTATGTCAAAAAAAAAAAATTCAACTTCTAGGAAATTTCCAGGAATCACAGCCTACTGATGTTTTAACCAAAAATATGAATTAGACAAAAATGAATAGTGACCAATCGACGAAGAGGAAGAATTATATTCGAATCACAGAACACACATCAGATGTTATGAATATAATTTAGGGTGGTTCGTATACATGGTTTTTTTCGTTTTAAGAATAGAAGTCGATGCACGGATGCAATCTGATCCGTCGGGTTACCTGGTTTCGGTAAGTTGGTAGTCGTTTTTAACCGTTTGACATGAATGAGGTGACAGCCATTGTCCCATAATGTTCACGTGCGTTTTACGCCAACCTTGCCGCACCGCGTTTATACCTTGATCGCATATGCATAGAATATAGTATAATCTCATTTTAGATACTAGAACCTAGAAGAATATTTAAACACACACGCGGCACTTTTAAAGTCTTTCCTATAACTCGTCATCTCCAAACTGTTATTTTTCATAACTCACAGGAAATAAACTACTAAACTATGTTAGCTCACCTGGGGCGGTGATGAGCGCCAGAAATTTAACTGTCTGGATGCGAGAGTTCCATTTCGGTGAGTCAGATCACAGATCAAAAATGTTCGATTAAAATCTCGTAGGAAGTTGCTTCCTAAACAATAACCGTCTTTTTTATCAACCAATTCGTTTTGTTGTTTCAGAAAGGGAAACGAGGTGTTAATTTTACTCGATAACTTTATTTATTACTACTCTTTTAATATCATTAGTAAATTGTTTAAAATATTATGACTTCCAACAAACGGTTTTAAATGCATGTTCTGACATTTATTATAAAGGTGGGAGGAGTGGGGGCAAAACGGCTCTCTATTAGATAAAAATGGCCCCTTTCAAAAAATTCGAAAAAACATTTTGTAATTCCCAGACATAAGGTATGGGAATTATTACCATATGATTATGGTAATGGTTACCATATATTATGGTAACGGTTACTATGATGTCATGGTAACGATTACTATAATATATATACGGGTACCGTTCCTATGATCGACATTTAAAAAAAACCGGTTACCATGCGAATCATAATGGGAATCATTCCTATAATATATTGTAATTGTTACCATAAATTTCTCTCCGTGTAGCAATTAGTATAAACCATATATTTTAAAAACACACGTAATATGCATAAAAATCAGTAAGTCAAAAATGAAAGAAATAAAAATTTTTAATTTTATTTTCGGAATGTCTAACTTCTGTCCGTAAACTACATATAACCCATACGAAAAAAATATATGTCCGGGCAAATCTGCATATATGCAACATATTCCAGATTTGCCCGGATATATCCGGATATATATTTTTTTCGTATGAGAACTTTGATGAATCTTTTGGCTCCATCAGAACATATAAAATTGTAAAAAATTAATTTTTGGATTTTTTGTTTTAATTTTTTGGAGGAAACCATTATGCCATTGTTTTTTTTTCTTTAATTTTCGAAACTTATTAAATAAATTACAGTTAAACTATTTTTTAATCGGTCGTGATAAAATGTGTGGGTCAGTTCAATACACTGAAAGAACAATTTATTTGAGCCAACTAAATAGATTTATTTGACTGAACAAAATCATTTATTTCATTCAAATATATATTTGTTTATAGTTAACAAATCTTGGTTGAAAAAAATTCCGCTAGGGTTGGTGGCGCTATCAAATACAGATTTGTTATATAACTATAAGCAAATCATTATTTCATTCAAATGAACCATATCTTTGTCTCAAATAGATACTGATTGGGTCTATTCAAATATGGGATTTATTTGCCTGAAACAAATCTCATTTGGCTCAAATAAATTGTTCTCTCAGTGTAATAAACTATTTAATAAAATTCTTACGGGGGTCGTCTTGTCCCTCCTACTACACTTCTAAAGGTTTACGTGGTCAAAGTAATTTTGCGAAATAAATTAACAGTAGACCGACCAATAATTAAATCGACATTCTACCAGTTAATATTCTGGAATACCATCACTCCTTCTCTCTCTCTCTCTCTCTTTCTCTTTCTCTCACACTCTTGTCCCATTCTCTTAATGTATCGCCGTCACATTCTTACATGCGTTTAATTCTCCACCAAGAGTAAAACTTTCATTACATCGTCATCTTTACTAAAAATTTTTCAGGAACTTTACAAATTTTCATGAAAATATAAGATTATTACTTAAATTTTGTCTTCATACAAACAGTTTTTGTTTTTTTTTTATCAAATAATTTTTCTTTGATAACTATAATTCCATTTAACTTGCTTATGAGTATCCACTCGTTTATTCTTTGTTTCAGCTCTAGTCTTTGATCTTTATATAAAGTAAATAAAAAATTAAAATTAACAAATGAATTCATACATTCTTTTGTTTCATATTAAACTCGTCTTCGAGTTCATTTTATTTTTCTTTAGTTTTAGGGAATAAGACAAATGATTATTTTTACTGAGTTCGTAGAAAAACCTAAAAACTTCATGGTCAGATATAATTTTTATTTCAAGAACCTACTACACGTGAATTTGTAGTTGAGAACTAGAATAAAACTAGTTAAGTAACTTAAAAAGATTCTTTAAAATTATTTTTCAACATTACTCCCGAAAAAAAATGTTTTTATGAAATTTTATTCTGAAAATGGCCTGGTAAAATTTTATAGAGATTTATAAAAATTTATGAAGTTTTGTAAAATTGTTTAAATTTTATAAAATAGTATAAAATTTTATAAAGTAAGATTTGAGTGAGGAAATTGATAATTAAATGTAATTTTATAAAATTGTATAAAATTTTATACAATTTTTTATGACTTTACAGTGAAACCTTATACAATTTCATATAATTTTATAAAATTTTACAAAACTTCATAAATTTTTTTAAAACTTTATAGGGGAGAGAAGGGCAAAGTGGGTCCCTTAAGGAAAATATTTATAATATTATTAATTTTTTTTACGCGTTTACTTCTTTTTAGACCCTTGATACTTATTTTTACTTCATTATGCTGCGCTCATTAAAATTGAAAAATCGAAAATTAGGGGCAAAGTAGGTCCTCCAAAAAATTTCGGATTTGATATTTTTTATTCTTTACACGTGTGATATTTGCAAATAACCATAAAACAATTGTACTTTAATAGTATAAAAATCATTTTAATAGTCTGCTGCGATATTACTTTAAAACGTATATTTATTATCTTTAACTTTCTTAATAAATTATATTTAATGAACAGTTTTGGTGGTCTATTTTATCCTTCATTAAATAAGAAATTACGACAAGCTCATTATCCGTCCGAATTTATTGACGTATAGAAAATTTTGAGGGACTCACTTTGCCCCCATATTTTGTGAAGTTTTGAAAGTTTTAAGGGGCCTACTTTGCCCCCAGGGGCCCACTTTGCCCCCTCCTCCCCTAAAATTTTATAAAATTTTACCAGATCATTTTCAGTATAAAATTAAATAAAACTTTATAAAAACAATTTTTCCCGGGCTGTTTCCAACAGACTGTTTGAATGTGAAATCTAGAAAAATAATGTTAACTTTGTGTAAACAATTATTTTTTTCTAGATATTACAAACAAATTTTTTTTTACATACTTAAACAAAAATATAATGATGGCCTTAATATAAATATTTTTTATGAGCGGAAAGCTAAAAATAAACTAAACAAAAATCACCGTAGGAATTTATGACAAACGGAAATATAAAAGATAAGATTGTCAAATAAAAAATTTTGATATTGAGTTAGGTTTGAATATTTTGATTTACTTTCATTTCCCTTGTGCATGAACATCAGACTGCATTTTCTCAACAAATATTTTTTTATGCTGTACAGCAGGAACCAGTCATTATTGATACTGCTGCTGAGGTTTCGTGTTCTCTTCTTCTATTCACTATTGTTGTCTTCACAAGGCGTTATATAGAGAATAAAAAAATCAGAGAACCAGAAAAGAAGATAAACGAGCATTACTATGCGACATTCAAAATTTTAAGACTGCGCAAGTATTTTTAGATTTTTTCTTAAAGTTATACAATTTATCTATAATTATTTTTAAGTATTCAGGTTTGTTCTTTGCATTTCGATGCAGTTTCTCTACGAATCTTTACTAAAAAATTACATGTGCATACTTAAATATTTATAAATTGGATGAGAAGGACAAAAGGATTCCAAAATTTAATTTTTTACGAATTTGGTATTTTCAAATTCTAATTAAAAATTTTACTTGCTAATTTTTTATTTCTTTCGAAGATCTCCGGTTATTCGTAAGGTCCAAAATAATTATTTTTATTCTGATAGACAGAAAAATAAGCAAAAATTGAGTTAAAATTTTTTTTTTTATTTGTGCCATGGGTCCAACTTGTTCTTTATAAATATGAAAATGATAAAAAAAAATGTTTTTTAGATTATTTTGGAAGGGGAGCATTTCGCTCCTTCGCTTCTATTTTATTTCAACTGCGACAAATAATTTAATGGTAAAAGCGATATTTTCATTAAGTAATTTCTTTTTATTATTTTTAAAAATAGTATTTTCTTGTTCTGTATAAAGGTTATAAAATAAAAAAGTAACGAGTATGACTTGGAGACGAGTTAAAAATGATATGAGCTAATATAAATGATAATTTAAAAATGAAAAATTTTGCAGTAGATTAATATTTTTTCCTGTTATTGTATTTTTGTTATTGTAAGGTGAAATATAAACAAAGATGTTCATTCTTTAGTAAAAGCTCATTACTCTCTGGTAATATGTATGGGGAGAGACGTTCATTCAGTGTTGTGAATTCTTGCATCACAACAAAATATTTGCTTTCTCGAGACGAGGTTGTTTGTATAGGTGCACAGGGTCCCAAGGTCTCTTACTTCTTTTCTTCTCAACTCCACGAGTTCTTCTTTCTCCCGGCGCGGATCTTTCATCTCCGGTCGGCGTCCTCCTCCTACTGGCATTCCTAAAAACGTTCGCCCAAAACAACACGTGGTCTTTTACTCTATAGAATTCATGCTGTAGCCAGCTACGCAATCTTATGCATTTATTCTTTGTCCTATTCTTTGTTTTTCCTCTATACATTCATATCTACATACATATTCGCGTATATAAATACTAGAGTGTATCGATGAAAGTTTTATTTTTCACTAAGTTTTTAGAACAAAAACTTCTCATCCAAGCATTTTGAGGTATTTCATATCATTCTACAATTTTCCATCAGAATAATTTGAAACAAATTAATTGATTAGGATTTTAGAACAATATTAATTCTATATAAATATCTTTCAATGCTTTTTTAAACAAAATGAGTGAAAGAATTAATCTATCGTTAATTTGGATTTATACCATTAAAACTTAAGAAGTTATTTTCTTCGGAAATTTTTGCAAGATTTTTAACCATTTCAAATAAAATCAACTGATGATTTTTTAATAGTTGACTTGAGCCCAAAGGTTTGAAATATTTTTTTTTTCTCTTGTAGAATGTAGATTTTTGTATCGTTTTCAGTAAGTCTACAAAGAGTATTCGGTGATTTTTTTTCTGTATCTATTTTTATTAAAAAGTAAGAAACACAATAAAATGGCTGTAGATCTTTGAAATAAGAGCTCTTGAGTTGAAACATTATTATTATTTTTTTTTTTTTTGGTAATAGTATATCAGCATTTTTTTTTTATCACATAAAGAAAATAATTAAGCACTTTACAAATGACGGAAATGTCACTTGTTTCGTCTTATTTTTTACTTAAGATTGAATTTGATAATAATATCTGTATATATTAAAAACAAGATCAATTGATTTTCTTCGTAAAAAAAAAGGGCTCAAAATTTTAATAAAATTGAAGAAACAAAAATTATATTTATTGAATTATTTTTTATTTGAGCTTTTGAAAAGTTGTAATGAACTTACTTAACGAGAATATAAACATAATATAAGGAAATAATTCCTCACAAAAAAAAAAAAAAAAAAAAAAAAAAAACAAAAAACAAAAAAAAAATTACCTCTAAATTGTTTGAAAATGATATTGATAATGATGACAAGGAAATTGACGATGGCAACAAGGATACTTTATATCTTTTCTGAGAGACATTCTCTACATCAATAGAAACAAGGATTTAATATTTTTCATCTTAAGATTAGCCACATAAACTGTGTACTTAAGAAAGAGAAATTTTTTAAGTATAAGGAAACGGCGCCAAAACACGGCCGCTCACATAAGGAAATAATGGATTATGGTGCATTTGAATATACGTTGAATTTTTTTTTTTTTTTTTTTTTTTTGACATTAATTTGACCAAATGGTTATTAAACCAAATTTCCAGTTGCTATAGAGAAAATTTTTTTTTCCCCGGACAGACCAAACGGAACACTCCTAAAAATAAGTTTTTTTTTTTATTTTAATAAAGTGATTATAATGCAATTGTTTATTTCTAATCTAAATCAAAAAAGAGATTTGCAATACTGTTAGTAAATAAAGATGCCGGAAAAACAAAATTATTGAAGATAAATAGTTTACATAAAATTTAAATATAGCAACGACACCGTATGTAATTTTCATGGCCAACAAATACATTGAGTCCACTGAAAAATTCATAAAAGAAAATTTTTTTTAGAAAAAATTTTGAAAAAAAATTTCGACACAATTGTTCAAAAATGATGATAAAAGTCGTAAATGACGATTATAAAAAATGTTGGGAAAAAAAAAAAAATTAATTACTAAATTTTTTGGGGTGGTCCATTTTGCCCACCCTTCCCTTATAGCTGACTTGTATTTATTATTGATCTCAAAAAATCTAAACAAAAAATTATCACTAACTAAGATTAATTATTTAAAGTTATCATTTATTTAAAATTATTTTTAAAATTTATTAGAACTCAAAAATAAAAAAAATGAAAAGATATTTATTTTTACTATTTTCCAAGTGACTATATTGTCCCAATTCATTCGATAATTTAGTAATAATTGTTTGTATGAAAGTAAATTATTTGCATGATAAATTGAGACTTACCTAAGGAACGGTTAACAATTGTCGGAACAAAAGAGACTTTGAAACTAAATTGTTAGATGAAAGCTACAAGAAGAAACATGTGCTCCCACGTGGTGAGGGTAAAAGTGCAACAGTCGTAACACCGTGTGTGGTTTGTTAACACACGTGGAAAACCATCAGCTATTGATCTTTAATTCGGGTTCAAGGAAAAGGGGTCCAAGTGTTATAAAATAATTCACCTCAAATCACATTAAAAGCGACATGTAATTTTTTTTCGTCACATTCGCGACTATGGGGCGGTAACCTGTAATTTATTTTTTCACCCTGTACGAAGGGTGTGTCTCTTGTGATGTTGGATGAAAAGAAAAAGAGTTGGATAAAAAGAACTACCAAAATTTACCCCTGAGATATTGGAAACTCTAAGGAACAAGAAACATCTTGTTACAATTTTTTATTTATATATAACATTTATTACAAATCTATGATTCACAATCATCAAATAATTTTTCTTTTCATTCATTAAAATCAAAATTAATATTTTATTTTTAAATATATAACACGAAAAATAGTTACAACTGGAATAATTACGTGCAATTAAAAAGCTACTATTAAAAAAAATTTAATCACAATTTATTTAATATATTGATTAATCGAAAACATTAATTATTTATTTGTTCAGTGCGATTTTTAAAATTAAATTGATTTAAAAAAAAAAAAAAAAAAAAAAGTTATTTAATTCCACACCCATGAAATAATCATTATCAGTATATATTGAGCAATTATTAATGGAATAAGTAAAAATATAAATAACAATTTTAAATTCATCTCTATAGAAATTATATAAAAACCCAAAAAATTAATGTCAAGTTTAAAATTGTCTGACAAAGTTATAGACATAAAATAAATTGCGACTGTGCGAGACTACCTTATATAATTTGTTCATCTTTACCCCACAATAAAAAAAAAAGCAGAATGTATATAGGTCATAGCAAATTAGCGGATTTCAAAAATAATATTCTTTATTTAGCTTAATTTTTGACATATTTTTGTACGTATCTAACGACGCTTACCTGTAAATTTTTTAGCCGGTAAGCTCTAAAAGTTCTTAAGATATGAATTTTTGAAAATTTCAAAAACAAAAAATAGTGGTATGGTAAGTTTAAAAAATTTATTACTTCTGATCTATTCATCGTAATCTAGAAGTGATGAGCGTCATTTTTTTGTCTTGAAATGCAGTTTTTGAAAAAAATCAATTTTATTTTCTCAACTTTTTTTTTTCATTTCAAACTCAAATTTTGAGTTTTTTTGAATAGCGACATTTTCGATTTTTTTTTTTTTTTTTGGAAAAAAATATGTTATACTAAACTACAAAAATAATTTTTTTAGCTGTTAGTCAAGATGGGATTTGAATATCTCCAATTTTTTAATCCACTATTTATTTTTTTTTTTTTTTTCTTTTCGGAAGTCAACGATTTTTGATGATTCATAAATATTTTGCAAAAATTTAAGTTCAAGAAATTATAATTGACACTGGTCTATAGTGCCAACCATCCAAAGTACTTGACTTACTCGATATATTTATCGCGAAAATATAGTTTTTGTTTACTTTTTAAACAGTTTTGACAAGTTTTGCTATGGTATTTTATCTAAATGTCAAGTTCATGCATACAATAAACAAAATATGTTTCTAGTGAATAAAAAAAAAAAAAAATTTAATATGACTTATATAATAAGAAGGATGTTGTAAATTAAAATAGATAAAATTACAGAAAATAAATAACACACATCAATGAGAATTTAAATGCTATAGCAATTCTTATAGGAATTTAAAAAAAAAAAATGTTAAAAGTATCCAGTGTTCAGCGATCAAGCAGCCAATAGAAATGTTAGTAGTGAAATAATTTGAAGGAGTAGGAGCGGTCAAAATAAAAAACAAGGAAAGAAAGAGGGATAATTCAAGTGAGTTACCCTGATTGGACGACGCTCGGCGATGTAGATTTTTCGGGGGTGTAAGACAGGTCCAGTATTTTCAACTTGTTTTTCAAGCCAAAAGGCAACTGAAAGAAGGAAAAAAGAATAGAGAAGAATTCTTGGAAGTGAAGATTTATTTTTCTGAAGAGACTCTAATAGTACACCTAACCAGAGAAACTCGCCTTGTGTCTGTTAAAGTAGCTGAGTTATGAGCTTGTAAGGGTAGCTCCAATGACTCGAGGGTCGATTACTTTTTTTTTATTTTTTCAGTCCTCCCTCATTCGCTTTTTTTTTTTTTTTTTTTTTTTTTTTTTACCGACAATCCAAAAGGGTTGTGAATTTCCAATAACTCAAATTATTTCCATATTTATTAATTATACAGCTGTAACTTAAATTTCTAATTTTAAAAATATGTTATCGACGTACATATCACGATATATATAATAGTATGACGCAGAGATGAGCGTGGGAAGGAAACGTGAAACTGCTTTGTAATTTTGAGAGGAAAGGAAGAAAACCGGTTTCCCGCAAAACATTCGATGCTGACGCTTCTTACCAAACGTCTCTCTACTTCTTCTACTCGAATAGGACCTGATGGTGGTGGGGGGAAAAAAAACATGATTCGAAGCACTATGTCGTCGACTACTAAAGAAAAACTAATGTTTTCGGAAAAGTCCATATAGACTAACAGTAGTAGATTTGGGTGGCGTGGCTCATGAGGGGGATGGAAACCTGTTGCCAAAGCTTCTCTCTTGCCCCGTCGACAGTATATCCTCTTTTTTTTATCTCAATCTATCCCATTTATTTTCTTTTTTCATTTTACTTTATTTTTTTTTTTTCTTTTAAATCATTTTTATAAACTCAAACAACGCAATTCAACAACGTGGAAAACTTTCAACATATAAATCATTTAGTTTTTGAAAGGAAAATGGAAGTATATAATGGTATGGAATGTAAATTGAACGAGCTAGATAATTACTGGATCGTTATACAAATGTATATATTATGAACTATGAATGCGTTTTACGAGCAGTGATTATATGCTATGGAAATATCGATAAAGTATTTTTTTTTACTAATAACTGAAATCGAAATAATGAATCGGCATCGAATAAAACTTCTTTTCAATGTACACGCGAGATCTTGACAACACGATTGCAGTCCGAGAGTATATGCGTTACCTGTTATATGTCTTTTATATCTCTGAAGGTCATCCAGAAACTTTAATTATAATCGATTTTATTATTTATAGGATTTCATAATCACAAGTAAATCTTTAACACTGTGAAAAAATGCCGATGTGTGTCTAACCACTGTATAGTGTATTAACCCGTGCAGAAAAAAGAAGTTCAAAAAAAATTCGACTGGTTAAACTTCGAAATTTGACACTATTTTAAACTTGTATAAAACCTCAATATTAAAAACAATATAGAAATAAATAAATTATGAGATAGAATTGTACACGCAGAGAATTTTACGGTATTTTTTACATCAAAAATTTATAGAAAAATTACTACGTCATAGTAACATTTTTCTATAAATTTTTTATGTAAAAAATACTATAAAATTCTCTGCGTGTAGGGTAAAGTCAAAAATTTTACAACGACGTTTCAAAAAAATATATTTATGTCATACTAATTGATATACAAGTTTGAATTTTGAGATATTTTGGAAAATGAAAATAAATCCGTTTAATTCGGAGAAATTTTCGAAATTTTCGATTTTTCAGAAATTTTTCGATAGTTTTTATCCACATAATAGTTTGAGCACAGTCCAAATTTTTCTTTAAGACTGGTCGAATTTTTTTCAACTTTTTAGGTATTTCTTGAGAAATTGGACTATTGCAATGGGACTCATGATGGAATTATCAAAGAATTTTGCCACCATGTCTTATTTTAGCTAGCAGTGTCAAAAGATACCATACACTGAGAAGTTTCTATATCTTTGTACAAATTCCATACACTCATGCATGAAATTTCATACACTTATTCTTTGGACAACTACCTTGATCAAGTTCGAAGATGAACCCAATCGGTCGATTGGTATAGGAGTTGTGGGTGTTTGAAATTTTTTTTTATTTTCATAACAATGAATTTTCTGGGTTTATCTTTAAATAACTTTCTGTAATTCTGTAAAATTTATCTTAAAGTTCGTACGATTAGCTTCAATTTCAACTATATTACTTGATTTTTTAAAGATCTTTTCTAACAATCTGATGATCTCGAAAATTTCACAAAAAATGAAAAAGTTTATTTTTCCAGCTTGGTCTTTCGATAACTTTTGAATGATAAGGCATAACTCAATTCCTTGAAATTCATAATGTAGCTTATAAAATAAGTATTAATTACACTACTGAAGCGTTATTTTTAATTGAGTAGTTTGTTTTTTATAAAGTTTGAAAAATTTTTGTATTTAAATAAGAAATCTACCTTTCTACACGCAGAAAATTTTACGGTATTTTTTACATAAAAAATTTATAGAAAAATTACTATATCATAGTAACAAGAGGACAGTATGGAATTATTGAACAAATTACCGATAACGTAGAAATTTTTAAAATACATCGAACAGAATTTACAAGGTGCATTGTAATTTTGACAAAGCAACAGATTAAATTTTATCCAAGAAATTTAAATTTCTTAATCTGTTGCTTTGTCAAAATTACAATGCACCTTGTAAATTCTGTTCGATGTATTTTAAAAGTTTCTACGTTATCAGTAATTTGTTCAATAATTCCATACTGTCCTCATGTTACTATGATATGGTAATTTTTCTATAAATTTTTTATGTGAAAAATACTATAAAATTCTCTGCGTGTACTCCGGGTAAGGCTGGATGGCTCTTTTTTTTACACGGGAAATTTTTCGATGTATTATACAATTTAATTAACTTCACATACTGCTCTTTTGTAGAAGAATACGGAACAGAAAAAATTTTTATTTAAAAATTATGCTTCAAGGTTATTATATTTTTTTCGTTAGAAGTACTTATTTGTTATAATTATTAATAACATAAGAAAAAATTTATATTTGTTAAGTAAATATTAAATTAAAAGTTATCTGATTAAAAGTAATGGTGATTAAATAACTTCGTGTTAACTTGAAAATTTTTGGATAATTTAAAATTGCGTATACGCAACTTATTGAATTCAAGGAAAGCAATTAAGCTTTCACTTGATTTATTTAAGACATAAATAATTTGGTGAAGTAGTAATTATCGCCCTGAGGCTCAACAGAATCTATCTCTGCGCATTTCTCCCTTTATATACTCACGTGCTTTGCCCAAGAGATGAAAGCATCCGCTCTCTTCGGCGCAACTAAACTTCCCGTGAAGCGATAAATTCTAGAAACAATAGGAAATTCTCATGCTAGACAATAGAAGAAATATACTAGTACCGTTGCGCGTAGACGGAAGTTATTTTTTTTAGATTATTTTTAAAAGTAACCCGAATTTTATTTTTTAACATAAATAACAAACAATTTTTTCTCTTTTGTTTTTTTATTTTGTTAATATGTTGTTGCACTATTACATATTACGAAATCTGTTCAGGTAAAAGGAAACGTTACTATACCAATTATCGCACAGTGAAGTAGAGGACAGCTTAAAATACCTTTTGTAAATACCCTACAAGATTCATTCATCAATTTTTATAAAACAAATTTTTTCATAAAAATTTACTGAAGAAATGAGTAAAAATTGTAATAAAATTAAACGTTATAAAAAAATTTAAGCTTATTTTTGAATCGATATCGACTAATTAAGATATAAAACGAAAAATAAATATTTTTCATTGCAATAAAAAATTTGATTAGATTTGTCACAACTATAATTTTTTTTTTTTTTTTGTTGTCAAAAAAATGATTAAGTCAATATTTATAATAAATTGTTGAAAATGTATTAAAGCAATCATTATCCAAGATAACTTTGAAACGAATATAGAAGAAAAACTTAACATGTATTTTACATCTAAAGTAGTAAATAGTATATAGATTTGTTCTTATTTGTAATAATTGAGAATGTTTGTCGGACGTCAATCAACGTCAGCCATACCAATGTTTAGTTTTCGATCCGTCTTTTTAGTATACGGATAAAATTCAAGAAAAACGACAAGTTGTCTATCTCAGTGCTTGTAATACCTGAACCGACAATGGTCACGTGAAACCAGTCTATGGGACTTAATTACCCTAGAGACCCTGGCGCTTGTTTAAGAGTCCAACTATTTCTCTCTAGGCTGTAGAGCAAGAGGCGTGTCTGTTTCTTGGAGAAGACACGTTACTTGGTAACGCTGGACTTATCCATTCTATATTTATATATATATATATAAATATATATATATATATATATATATATATATATATACTTTTTTTTTTACACAAAATTATTTCTTCTATTAATGGCAATCTTTTGTTCTGATAGAAATTCTCGACAAGTAGGTGGAGCTTGAATTTACTCCAGATGCTACAATAACATTTGGTCTAATAAATTTTCTCAGAAATTTATAATTAAAATAATAAATTTATTTATACATAAATAATCTAAGATACTCGATCACTCGTATATAAAATAAATATTATAGATATAAATATGAAAAAAACGCAAATAAACAAATAAAAAAAATAATACTAACGTCCCTCGGGATAAAACCTGGAAAGTGTCAAATTTATCAGAAAACATCCATCAGTACAACGTTTCGGAAATTTGCAATAAAGCTATTAAAGTATCTGTTTTTTATGTATCCTTTCATTGGGACTGGTGATTTCGGTTTTAGTCTAGAAAATAATCAATAAAAAATATTTTTAAAAAAAAGTTTGTCTTCAAATTAAATTATTTTTTTAATTTTTTTGGGCACTTAAATTGTAAAGAAAACTCAATCAACTGAGCAATAAATCGAAATTATTTAGTATTATAAAAAAATCCATTTGTTAAATCTATCCTGTCATTACTTATCAAGTCAAGTATAAATCATTGTATCACATATGACTCTGGATCAAAGAACATGTTGTATTTATAGACCCAATCACACACTTTGACGTCGATGCAACTTTTTGCTTCCATTCGTTTACTTGCAATTCAACGCAACCTTTCAACTCAAATAAATTTTTATCAATTAAGTTAAATCTATTAGAACGGAAGTAAACTTCTCATAATTAAGTTGTTACTTGTTTTTTACTTTAAACTTTTTTTTATGTACAGCGTACTCAGTTAATCTTATATTTTTATCAGCTTTTAAGGTGAACATTGTCTCGGTGAAATTACACTTTTTTATGTTTTTTTCTTACCTATAGATGGTGCTTGATAAGATATTTACTTGTTCGTTAAATCTAATAAGCCCAACAAAATATTTTCAAAATAATAGATAATATTTCTTATCTCATATATAGCTTAACAAATATATATTTTTAGTACAAAACGATTTTAAAAGTTCAATTCACTCGTATGTATTTTGTTTATATTCATATGAATATTCCGAAAGAGATATTTTACATCTAACAAGATCTGATTAAATCAACGTAGATCTAATAGTCTAGAATTAGGGAAGGGAGAGGCAAAACGTGGTAGGGCCAAAAAAATGGGGTACCCTCTAAATTAAAAAAAAAAGTTTTTTTGAAAATTCCAAAATCACTTTTGTAAATATAATTGAGCTTTATTTTGAATTTTTGCACGCCTTAAATGCGAAGCATTTAAGTGGGGTTTACTGTCAAATAGCCACCGTTTCGTATAATACTTGCAGACAGTTATTTCAGTAACTCAAAAGATTAGTTGATTGTGTACTTATTAATGATTTTTGAAAACTGTAAAATTTGATTAATGCGATGGTCGATATTTTTATTAAATGCATTTGTTCATAATTAAAGAACATTTAAGTAAAAAAGTTAATTATTGTGACGTCCTTTAGGATGTGGATCTGTGAGTCGCCTGGATTTAAGCCGTCACGAACAAATCAACTGAATTCTTTTTATAGTTGTCATTTATCCTTGGGATGAATCCTATTGAATATCACCGACCAACTCTTTTCCATTTAAAAGATATCAGGAAAAATCGATGAATTTTCTGGGTTTTTTATTGAAAATTATCGTTCGCCTTTTTTGTCCACATTTACGTTCGTATACATCTCGCTCTGTTTTCTATACGCATACCATTTATCTATTTTACTCATGTATGTACTACTAACGCTCCCTATAAACTAAATGAATTACCTGTCACTTTTTTTTTTTTTTTTTAACTTATTTTGTTTTAAAGGTTAGCTTGTATATTGCAACATGATCATTTAAGACATGCACTGTTGGACTTTTCAAACATTTTCAACTTCCTGCTAAGAAAATTGAAAATTTTTATAAAAAAGGAAAGTTATTGGTATCGGTCCGATTTTCGAAAACCTCGTTTTGACCAGATCTCGACGTTTTAGGGTCCTAGAAAGCCATCCTGACTATTTTCAAGAGGATGTCCGAGTGTATGTATATGTGTATGCACGTACGTACGCACGTATGTATGAACGTCTGTATGTAAATATTCTGTAACTCTTGAACGAATGAACCTATTTTGATCTTCAAGGTGGCATTCGGCGCGGTTTATTAATTCCTACAAAATGTGAAGAATTGAACTTGTTCGGTATGGTGCATTCGGAGATATTCCAAAAATAAAATTTTCTCAAAAATATTTTTTTTGAATAACGTTATGTGCTCGATGGATTGATTCCAAAATCTAATCAGCTTCAATACTTTATAAGCCGCATCGAATGCCACCCCAACCATCAAAATTGGTTCATTCGTTCAAGAGAAACCGTTAACGAAAGAACTAAAAAATAAAAAAAATTGTTTCTAGTTTTTTTAGTTAATAAATTAAAAATTTATCTTATATTTATGTCATATAGTACTAAAAATAAACTTCACATCATCTCATTCATCTCTCATACTAAATGCCAATTTTCGCCACCATGAACGCTAGTGTCAAATAACTAAGATGACGCAGATCCTCTATATAAAAAAATCTGGAAGACGGATGGCCTTCCGAGCCAGCCTTCAAACTTCCCGCTATCTTTGAGCTTCTTGAGCTCGAAAATATTCTTCCACGGATTGGTTTTTCGAAGTTTTGAGCTCGAAAAAAGTTATGTCATGCCTTGACCTACAAAAATTCAAGAAACTAAAAATACATGATTCGAAAAATTAGATAAATGATATTTTTTCGTTAATGACATCCTCTGGAACAAATGATCTGATTTTGTTGCCTGCTGCGGTATTCGATGTGGATTTTTGAGTTTTAAAGTTGATTAGATTTTTAAATCAATCCCTAGAGTACACTGAAAAAAAGAAATATTTGTCCCAAATAAATCAATTTATTTGTACCCAGAGAGGAAAGTACGCCGGGCCCATGCTTGGTCCAAGTATGTAGAACCTTGGCCCAAGCTTGTAAGCCAGCCTTGGCCCAGCCTTGGTAGGACTCTGGAATGATAACACGGGGCCCGACTTGGTTGCTAGACTTGGCCCATGCTTGGTTGCCAGACCTTGCCCATGCTTCGAGGAAACGGATAAATTAAATTTAAAAAAAAGTTTATCATTATTAACCTCGTAGAATTTATTATCATTAACGTTTAATCTATCTAAAGGAGGTAAATGATGTGAAAAAAACTCGGTGATAATTCTGCTGGGCTCCGGGCGCGAACTGCCGTCCTTCTGATTTCTGGGTCCGAACGATAGCTACTGGACGAACCTACTAATGTTGAACTGATACATTAATATGATCTACTTATTAAACCATAGGTATAGCCAAACTTAGATAACCCTACCTTGGCCCAAGTCTGGGTTGCCATTGGACGGGCAAGGCAGGGAAACACAGTCTTGGCCCAAGCCTGGCTGGCCATTGGATGGCCAAGGCTTGGTTACCCAGTCTTTGCCCACGCCCGGGTAATGATTGTAATGGCCAGGACTGAGTGCCCAATTTTGAGCCAAGCATGGGCCAATATAGATGTGCCAAAACTAGGTTCCCCAGTGCTGGGCCAAGAAGGGCCCCGTCGTTTAACTTTAGCAGCTCCTGCATGGGTAGCTTTTTTTTCAAATATTTCTTAATGACAAATAAATATAGGGGACAAAGGGGCAAAAGGGGGTACCTATGGAAATACTAAGTTTTCGATGACTAAAATACGCCAAATCTTTTTGTTTTTAATGATATCCAAGATAAATAGACAAAATTTTTAGTTGCCGTTAAGAAATAAAATTTCTACTTTTGGCGGGCAAAATGGGGTGCCCTTTGAAAAAGTTGAAAAAAAAAAATTTCTGAAAGTTGATCAAATTTCATTAAATTAAATTTTTTTTTATGTATAATACATACAGAAAAATTACATTTCACATCATTGGTGGATACGAAGGGAGAAAAAATTTTTTTGTGAGGCAGAGAGGCCCCCCTCCAAAAAATGATAATTTTTTTTGGTTTTTTTTTTTGATTGAATTCTTATCAATTAAAAAATAAAATATTATTTTCGAATATTTTTAGTGGCCAAATTTGCCGCAACTACAGAAAATCAGCCGAAAAATGAATTAACATTTTAATTTTTTTTTAATATGACGATAAAAATATGAAAGAATCATTTTTCAAAATTTTCGGCTGCTCCATTTTGCCCCAGGTATTATGGGTACGTCTAAAAATGCGGGAATATACTAAATTTTTTTTTAATTTGACGATAAAAATTTGATAGAATCATTTTTTCGATTTTTCGGCTGGTCCATTTTGCCCCAGGTATCATGCGTAGGGCTGAAAATGCTCAAAAATATCGGATATACAGTAATTAAACGAAAAAAAAAAAATTTTTTTTTCACTAAATTTTGGGGGTACCCCGTTTTGCCCCCCCCCCCCTTCCCCTATTTGGTACAACTAAATATGACAGTTGATTCAAATAATTTTATAATTTGACAGAAATATATAATTTATTTGTGGTAAGTAATTGATATATTTGTGGTAAAGATATTAAATTTGTGACAAATAACCTAAAATTTGGCTATACTATGCATATATTTGAAGCCCTTATTTATTTATAGCTATTGGATCATTTCTTTACCACAAATAAATCACTTATTTCACGCAACTAAACTACTCAAATATATTATATCTTTCTCACAATTGAATATTTATTTGGCCATATCCAAATATACGATATATTCGGCTCAAATAAATCTTTTTTTCTGTGTATGATAAAAGTTATCCGAAAAAAACATTTTTTCAAAAATTATATTTTTGGAATAACTCAAAACGTACTTTACCAGTCAATTTATATCTGATAAATGTATGTATAAATGTACTCTATTGACATATACTAAACTATATAAAATTTTGTGTATTGAAAGTCACTTAAAATACATTAAATACAAAAATTAATATCAATAGTAATACCAATTTAGTATCCATCTATTTAGAACACTGATAAAAAATTTATATCATATGGTATTACTAAAGTATAATTGTTTTCCATGTATAATGTATTATAACTAGAGTTTCGTAGAAAGTAATAATAGTAAAAAAAAACAATATTTGAAAATTATTTTTAACTTTCATTTACTCCAATTATAACTGGGTTTTCATCTATAATAATACGTTTTGATCACGAGAGATGCTCAACGAAGCTAGAAATTAAATTCATACTTCAACCTTGAAGCCGGCTCATCAGCTTGATGGATCATCAGCGGCCTGGCGGAAAAAGAAAAAAAATTAAGAATATATGAGACGAAGAATAAGTCCAGAGAGATGGACCAACTAAAATAGTGGCAGAGGTCATCGTCAGTTTCGAGACGTGGATGAACGCAATGGAATGAGTATGAGATAGGAGATATACAAGCAAAGTCTGTGTATATGCATATATATATATATATATATATATATATATATATATATATATATATATATAAGTCTACATACATATATAAAATGAAAATATTGAAGAATGAGATAGAAGAAGAACAAGCAAATTATGGCGATCGAGACAACAGCACGAAGATCGTGCAGTCTTGGGACATAAGATTAGCTAGAGGTTGATGCAGGGTCAGATTCGTGTTCATGTATACTGACGACGACTAGTTTTAGCTAGTTAAGTGATAAGCTAACACAATTTTTACATGTTTTAGTTAAATATTTGTAATTTACGACGTATCAGGACAATCATTTTGTTGTTATTAATTGTGAATTATTGATATATTTATTAAATTGATGATTGAATTCAGATAATATATAAGAACTTAAAAATATAATTGATATTATTTTTCGACAGTCAGAACCTGTGACTTGCAACTGCATTCCTCGCAGAAGAGTATAGACACCAGACAAAACAAAATGATAGAGAGAACTAAAAGAGAAGAAGAAGAAGAAGAAGAAGAAGAAGAAGAAGAAGAAGAAGAAGAAGAAGAAGAAGAAGAAGAAGAAGAAGAAGAAGAAGAAGAAGAAGAAGAAGAAGAAGAAGAAGAAGAAGAAGAAGAAGAAGGAGAAGAAGAAAAAGAAAAAGTTTACCGCTAATGTGTTTCCTTAATGAACGTTTTCTTTGTTTCGAACAAACACCAAGGTCCTTACAGACTGATCTGCGTGGAAGCCAAGCCGCAATATAATTTTGTACGCGACGACATGGAATTTCTCATCGAATACTCCCTTGTAGTGTAACCAATGACTCAACATTGTCTTATTTCACTACTCTCTTAAAATGAACCAGTGAAATTTCACTTGTTCACCAGTAAAATCCACTGATTGAATCAGTGGATTTCACTGTTTGAACCAGTGAATCGAGCGATCACTGGTTCAACCATTGAAATTCACTGATTCAACCAGTGGACTAAGATGATCGCTTAGCTCACTGGTTGAACCAGTGAATTCCACTTAATTTTATTTATTATAAACGTTTATTTAAAAACAAAGTGAACTAAAAGAGCCTTAATAACAATTACATATGATTATAAATTATTTAGTTAACATTTAATTTTAAAATGTTATCCTTGATTGAGGTTAGCTCCTAGCTATTGAAGTAACTTCAAAGTTATTTATTTTTATACTTTGTAAAAATTTTGTCATATAATTATTATTGTTACATAAAACATAGTTGATATATTACATAAAGATAATAAATAAATATTAATAACTTGTTGACACAATAAAACACCTAAATACACTCATGTACAGGATGCTGCTATACCCGCGCGCTTACATATTTTTAGTTCACTGGTTGAAACCAGTGAAATTCACTGGTTCATTTTAAGAGAGTATAATATCACTATATATAATTAAAATTTATAGCAATTATAGTAGAAGTTATTTTTAATAGACAAAAAAAAATAATCTTTGAAAATTACTATCCTAGTTAGTAATGAACCACCCAGAAGTCTATTTAAAAATTTTTGATATTCAAATCAGAACATTTTACAATGACTGCCCGTGAAAAATGAATGGCCATGTATAAATGCTCCATGCATGGCAATGTATGAAAATTGGCCAGACATGGCCATACATGACCATACATGGCCATGTATGGCTATACATAGCTTGATACGGCCATATATGACTTGATATAACTATGTGTAGAAATTTTAACTAAATTAAAAAAAAAATTTTTAATTTTTAAATTTTTTTTTAATTATTTTGGCGACGCAAAGATTATCAGATATGCGAATAATTGAATTTTTAATCGAATTGGAAATTTTTAATTCAGAGAAAACACGCTAGACTTATTAATGACCGCACCCGCTTTAGTAGGATTTGAACCCGGGACCTTCCGTACGAGAGACCGACGCTTTGACGACTAGGCTATGCGACCGACAGTTACAACAAAGTTTAATTGTACTACGTAAGAATTAAAGAATATAATCACTTCCGAAAAAGCAAAATATAATCATCAATATGCTGTTAGTGATATCAGAAACATTTCCATTTTTTTTTACACTACAACATTCTGTTTATAAGTAGTTGTAATAGTCAGCTCAAATTCTTATATATATATATATATACTCGAGAAAAATGAATCATACATGGCCATGTATGATTCATTTTTCACAGGATGAGCGTTCGAGGCGTGCATTTCCGTGAACGATGAATCATACATGGCCATATATGCTTCATATATGAGCCATATACGGCTATGTATGATTCATTTTTCACGGGTGTATAGATTATAAACTTTTTAAGCAGATAATTTTATGATGAAAATTACCCAAAAATTGTAGGAAATGAAGAGACAAATTAACATTCTGAGAATTATACAGAAAAAAAGGATTTCTTGGCGCAAAAAATTTTTATTCATCCCAAGAAAATTTTTACTTCCCCTAAGAAATTTTTAACATGATGAATTGAAAACGAAAATATTCTTGGTGCGAGAAAAAATTTTCTCGAGCCAAGATATCCTCTTTTTCTGTATATACTTTTCACTTAAATAATGTTTAATAAAATATGACTAAAAATATTTGGTCCAAAAAATGAACATTTTTCCTATACCGCCGGTGTTTGATAATAAAGAATTTAAAAAAAAAGTCTGGAAAACGGTTAACCCTGCGGCTGAGTATCAAAACTTGCCAATATTCTCGAGCTCCTTAAGCTCGAAAAAAGTTATGTCTTGCTTTGATCTACGAAAATAAAAAAAACTAAAAATAATTCGAAAAATGCCGCTTGGAAAATCCAAATCGATTAATCCGTCCGAAAGTTATAGAATATATACATACACGCATACGTACTCGGGCATCACCTTGAAAACACAGAATAGCTAACTAGAATCTCAGAACATCGAGATCTGTTCAAAACTTAGTTTTCGAAAATCGGACCGAAATCACCTTTATTTTAAAATTTTCTTAGCGAGAAGTTGATAAAAAACCATACACAAAAAAAAGTTAAGCAAAATTTACTGTATCTCGCGAATCTAACTCATATCCGTTATCGAAATTTGATAATTTTTACCTTTAACATAATTAAAAGTCATTGTAACATAAGAAAAAACCTGAAAAACGGTTGAGTCTGTGAGCGAACGCTAAAATTTCCCGCTATTTTCGAGTTTGAAAATAATATTATTGGTAATCTTTCGAGCTTTTGAGCTGGAACAAAAATCTATACATTTCGCTGAAAAAAAGTAATTATTGTCCGACGATATTTTCGGAACAAATCAACTTGCGCAAAACACGTGAACAATCAATTGGCCCAAAGCACGTGATTTGCGCCAAATCCAAAACGTTTGTTGTGACTTAGATTTGATCAAACTTAGAAACAAATCGGTCGAGCGATTTACGAGTTATGCAACAAAAACTTAACAATTTTTTTTTTTATTTTTACATTTCGTATAACTTGTAAACTACTCGACCGATTGACTCTAAAATCTAATAAGCTCTAAGTTCGAAAGATATCGTCGGACAAATATTATTTTTTTTCTGCGAAATATATTTTTTTTCAATTCATGTTTACATAAATTTTTCATATAGAAAATATTTGAAATTTCTCTGAATATAGCATTTAGTTATTAACTATTGCGGATTTGTGGCATCCAAAAATTATGAATAATAGTATTTACTTATATTTCATACTATTCGCTCTACGATTATATTAAAAAGTACTAATTTCTGTTTCACCATAAAAAAAATACTTTATTTTAATAGCAGTTGAGAAGAATAAGATGCATGAATCAACCATATACCCTAAAGTTTTTTGTTCTAGTAATTTAAATCATTAGGGTACCTGCTAAAATATTCAAAAGTAACCACTGCTATAATCACGTCTGACTTTGGTGCTATTGAAAATAAATGGAGACTATTCTCTCAACCAGAGAGCTTTAATACTTGCGCTAGTTAAATTTTAATTATATCCGTCAGGTGCGACACCGAAGCTTCTAACGACGTTAAATAGATACCCATGCCATCTTCTCTTTATCTCATCTTCTTTCCTCGCTTCACTTACCCTTTTTTCTACCTTCTTTAGTAGTGGCACACTGACCCAGAAGCGTTTGTAATATTAATGAGGGCCATGGACTAACTATTGTTGCTGGGTAAAAATAATCGAGAGAAAAGAAACAACGGAAAACTCTGTAACAGGGTAAAATGGTTTATTTTATCGACCAAAATCGTGATTTTTCACTGATGGTCATTTACCCTACCCGGAACCCCAAATAAGCATTTAATTGAGTTTTTCGACTTGTCGTCGGGCGCGCTAATTGATAATACTCGAATACTAGGCCCAATCAAAATTAAGTAGAGGGGTAGTTTTCCGATAGCAACCGAAGACAACCGAGTAAAATTATTAAAAACGGAAGACAGCAGCAGAAACACACAGAACCAGCAGGGCCGGTTAACTATCAAGACATAGACACACAGAACCGGCAGGGCTGGATAATCTTCAATACGCACACGGAAGGAACTGGACAAGGCGAGACCAGGAACCCAACAAGACGAGACGGAGAAAACACTAGGAATAAAGCATCAGGAATTAAATCAGGTATTAATTAAATTATAGTTCTAGGCCCAAGCCAGAACTTAATTTAATTTAAAAATACGTAGTCGTTCGTCGGGGTAATCCGCGTCTAGGCCCGTAATAAATTAATTAGTATAAATTTTGTTAAAATTAATTTAAGCCAGACGTTGTCTAACCGGATCCAGGCCCTTTAGCTGGATCCAGGGCGTCGTTCACGATTCCAGGCCATTGCCAGATTTACTGCGTCGTAGAATTTTCCAGGCAGGTTGTGTAAAGCATTCGCCGGAAAATCAATCGCGATCTAGTCATTATTAACTAGTCATTAATTCATAAATTAAATAAAATCAATTGATAATTTATAACGTTAAATGTGTCGAGAAGTAAAACGTGAAGATTGATAATTAAGTTTTGCGTACTTAGAAGAATCGAGTGAGAAACGGGTAAATGTGGTATTGAAATTTCTGACGGAAATTTATTTTGGTTACAGATAATTATTAAACTGGAAAGTAATAAAAGTGATAGTGAGGAAATTAATTGTAAGTTAATTAATTAATAATAAAAATATATTTAAACTCAATTTTAATTAATTAATTTTATTGCTGATGAAGGAAGGTTAACGTTATAAGAAATTAGTTGTTGTAAATTTATTAGTGATTTAAAATGGTAAATAATTAGATGGAAATTAATTTATAAAGAAATAGGAATAATGAAATTTTCTATTAGTAAAAGTGTGAGTTAGTGAAAATTATACAATTATGGAATTTGGTGATAATTAAGTAGTGTTAAAATCACGTCGTGGGTCCAGGGGACCGCGCGAGTTAAATAAGGTTTTGTCTCGTAGAGGGCCCAGGGGACCGCGCGAAAGTAATATAAGGTTTTAGCCACGTAGAAGGTCTGGTTGACCGCCTGGAGTTTAGGTTAAAATAAAAGTGTGTGTAAAATAGTCCAAGAGACTCAGTGTGAGTCTGTGTGTGATATAGCCAAAGGTAGTTGGCTTAGTTAAGGTTAAATTAATAAGTCAAAGGTAGTTGACGTTAGGTAATAAGGTTTATAAAAGTCATAAGGTTAAAAAGGTTTATTGAATAAATAAAAGTTAAAATTGTTATATTAAATAAAGTGTTAACTAGTTATAAATTATCCTTCCTTTTCCTACTCTTACAATTAAGTTTTACACCGACCCTGATTATTAAGAACCGGTTCTGGAAGACCGTTTAATTCTTCCAGTGGCGCCCTTAGAAAGGAATTTAAGGACGACCAGTGTAGCAGTACCCCTGTTATAACTGAATTGCTTTATATCTATATACAGGACTCCATGAAAAAAATAAACTTAATTTTAGTCAACTGTGAAATTATTTGTCCCTTTTTTTTTTTATTAAAAAAATTTCAAAAGTGTTGTCTTATAAGTTATAGTATTTTAGATATTTCCAAAATATTTGTATTGAATTTCTATATTTTACATTGTGTTAATGGAAATTATTTTAGAAATTATTACTAGTGAAATTTTATAAATCGAAAATAATTATTTTTTCAAGATAGGATAACACCCATACTGATTATCGTAACCATTCCTACACGCTAAAAAAAAATGCTAACTATTACCATCTTGCAATAGGGAATGATTACCATCTACATGTGATAATCATTATCATGCGTTTATGTTAACTATTCGTTTCTTTTATAGTAATAATTACTATCGCCGATAGTAATAGTTACCATCTAGATCGTAATATTTCTTATGTCTGAAAAATTTTTAATTTTGCCTTCTTATCGGCGGTTAATTGAGCGCCGTTTTTATAAGCAAAAGATCGGCTGCCAATGATTCACCATGCACGGGCCAGTACACGGAGAGAAATGTTAAGTGAATATGCTTATGCAGCACAGTAATATTTGCATTACTCTATAGTTTGTGTATAAGAGACGCAGGACACAATCGTTAATATACAATTTTTAAAAGAACACGGAAATAATTAAAAACGTTTGTAATCCAGTTTCGTCGCTTTTTCGAATAATTATAGGATATTTTTGAGCTTCTGTAATCGTCTTAGCTGAATTGTATAGCAAATCTAATTTTCTGTTGCATCAAAATAGTTGCTTCACAATAAATAAAAACATTTATTATAACTGCTCATAAATAGCATTAACTTTTGCTTACTGCTTTGAAATCCCTACTAAGAACAAAAAAATATCGAAATCAATTTTTAATATGTAAGAAAAACAAGTGTACAGTGTCAAAATCGGTACGGATAATAATTTATAGCGAAAAAAAAAATTTTTTCAATTTTCAATAATCGAAAAAAAATAGTAGCCACGGAGGTCCCATGACTGGAACCACCTGAAAAGTTGTGGAATAGATAGTAGTTTGTTGTCACAAATTTTCAGGAAAATCAAAATATGCATGATTTTCAGAAAACGACTTTAAAGTTTTAAAACTCAAAAATAACACGGAAAAATTTTTCTAAAAAATTATTTGTATTTTTTTTCTCAAAGTAAATGGAATAACGAAACTTTTTTATTCTTTGAGTTTTTTTATTTAAACCATTTTTCAAAAAGTTATAAGCAAAAAAACCATGAAAAGAGCGGATTTTTTTTAAAATTTCATATCTTTTGAAAAAATGATCAAAAAAATCTCAAAATTTAGGAGGATGAGTTTTTTGATGGGTAATAAAAAATATCAAAAAATGACAGAAATTAAAAATTAAAATTCTTAAAACCGTCCGATTTGGCGTGGAATGCCTCTTATATTTAAAAAAAATAAGTCTGCGGAGTGAACTACGAGGAGTTAAAATTCTTAATCCTTAAAGAAATAACTTATTTATGATTATTGCATAAGAAAATATTTTTATTAAATTTAAATGAATTCCAACTTTAAAGCTGTATAACCAGAGTGGTTAATGATTAAAATAAAATTTCCTAATATTCACTATGACATCACTCCGCTGGCAAAAGTACTCCGTTTACTCTGTACACGGACAAAAATATCAAGTGAATATGCCTATGCAGCACGGTAATATTTACATTACTCTATAGTTTGTGTCCTGCCGCTATTATACACAAACTATAGAGTAATGTAAATATTACTGTGCTGATCGATAAAAGGACAAATAATGTTTCAAAATCTTATTTGATTTATGCTAATTATGTAATCGTTGTAAAAAAAATAGTGTTATCGATGATTTGAATTATTTATTCAAACATAGATAAAGGAGGCCATAAAATTGTTAGAGATTATTTTTAAACTGTCAAAATATTTAAGTTATTTATTCAATCATAAGTACCCGAGTCGAAATATTAAATGTAAATTGACCGTTTTAAATGTAAATTGAACGTTTTCAACGATATGAACGTAAATTGAACGTTTTGAACTTATATTGAACATTTTGGACGATGACCGGCCTATGGGGAAGGAAGAGATCGGGAAAAGACCGCACATGCATATTCCTTCCTCAACGTAAACGCTCACTAAGAACGGATTTTATGAAACTCCTATTCATAATGGACTTTTGAGCAATTGACCGTATCCCTTCTTTTCATTGGCTATCTACTTACCATTCCTATAGCATTATGGTAACCATTACCATAATATTTATATTAGCCATAACCATAAGATTATGGTAACCATTACCATAACATTACAGTAACCATTACCATAATATTATGGTAACCATTACCATAATATATGGTAACCATTACCATAATGTATGGTAACCATTACCATAATCATATAGTAATAATTCCTATACATTATAGGAATGATTACTATAATATATCGTAACGTTTACCATAGTATAATGGGAACGATTACCATAATATTATGGGAATAGTTACCATAATATATAGGGTTTATTCCCATATGTACTTAGGAACCGTTATAATATAGTTATAGGATTGGTTCCTATTTGCTTATGGGAACTATTCCTATGAGTATGGTAATCATTACCATAATTCTTTCACAGGCGATATTGGAACTATTACCATAATGATGGGAATTGTTCCCATACTTATAGGAACTTTTCCCAGAAAGTATGGGCCTATATCTCATAATTCCAAGTAATCATTACCATAACGGTATGGGATGATATTTCATAAACGTACTCGGAACGGTTACCATAACTTTCTTTCCGTGTACTTTTATTTTTCTCCAGAATATGCACTAAGTGAATCCGTATGAAAAGAAAACCAAAAAAAATTAATTTTTTCATTTTGGTAATGATTACACAAATAAAGGAACAAAACTTTTTTTTTTAATTGTTTTGTAAAATTTTGAACAATCGGCCCGGACAAACGGTTCAATGGATCAATCTAAAAATTTCCAGGGTTTTTGGGAGCACATTAAGCTGTAAAATCACCTGGCAACATTAACCTTTCCATCAATATTTGCAAAGTAGCGATGAGTTGACTTAAAAACCATAAAATGGCCATTTTTTGAGGGTTTTTCAAATTGATATTAAGGATGAAAAAAAATTTTTTTTTTTTTTTAAATCGAAAAAGGAGCTTGTAGGAAATTTATTCGTTTTTCAAACTGCCCTTTAAATTACTGTGCGACCATTAGTTGCTGAGATATCGATAATCAAAGACAAAAGGACCCTTTTTCATTTGAAGTCTGATATCTCAGCAGCAAATTGTCGTAAAAAGAAACAAAAAAATTGAATTGTAGCTGAATAAATTTCCTAAATAAGCTATGAATTGGTTTTTTCGAAAAAAAATTTTCTCGGCCCCGTAGACCTAAAAAACAAAACCAAAAAATTTAGAAAAATTTCGTCTCAAGCTATTTCTTATGATTCCGCAAAAACCGTGGTTTAAAAATTTTTTTTGTCTAAAGATCTTCAAACTAGAGATTTCAAGCTTCAATATGCTTTTTTTATTTTTTCGATACGATCATTTTTCACGAAAATACAGCTTTCCAAAAATCACTAAAAAATTTAGATAATTTTCTTGTTCCTTTAATTTTTTGGATAAGTGTTTAAAAAAAAAATTGTCTGTTGAGAATTACAACTCAGCGAATTATCTCCGTACAAAATACCTATATTTTTTTTTATCAATAATCGTATGTTTATGTTTTTTTTAAATATTCAAATGGACGAAGTAAAAAGTCGAAGGATGTTTTTTACAAAAATATTATGGAGAAGTGATAACGACAGTAAAATTTTTATGACTATTTCGTGACAAAAAGTAATATTTACTACTTCCAAATGATAAGAAACATAAAAAAATTATTTCAAAAGATTATTTTTTATTATTATTTCTCAATTCGCAAAGTATATGAATCAGACTTAGCATTTCGGTGACACGTATATATCGAAAATAAAATTACTGAATCACTTGTAAATTTTTATACATTATTACTATTATATACTCTCAAATCAAAGTTTTCGTTTAAATAATTAATTAATCATGCTGATGTTTATTGCTATGAAATTATTATTTTTATTTAATGTTATTACAACAGGAAAAGCTCAGTGCTTGCATGGAAACCAACGGGTATGCACTATATTTGACATAATGTTATTATATTCAATAAGAAATAAAATAAATATCTATTTATTTATTTATTTATTTATCAGTGTTTCGAAAATAGTGATTGCTGCTCTAATGTATGCCTTATGTCTACTTATGTACCTGTATGCATGCTTAGCGATCAAGAAAAGGAAGATGATTTCTTTCCTACAGTAAATCCAGTATCAGAACCTACTAAAGCTTGTCGTCATTTCGGAAAAGTTGTATGTATAATTAATCAGTAATAATTAAAGTCTAGAAATAAATGTCATAAATATAGAGTATAGTCACGTAGACAACGGTGAAAAGTATACTAAAAGCACGAACTTCACATGCAGAGAAGAAAACAAAAAATATTACCCATGAAAAGTCTCTTTAAAAGATTTTACAAAATATCCTTAATGAAATTTCATAAAATTTAATCCGAAAAATGGCCTAGTAATAATTTATGAAATTTTTTTAAATTGCATAAAATTTAACAGATACATTGCTAGAAGAATTTCTTAGCATTTAAAAAGATTTCTTAGTATTTAAGGAATTATGTCTTCAACATCGTTCTTTTGTATTCAACAAACATTTCTTGCTATTTAAGAAATGACTTCTTAATATTTAATAACCGTATGGGAATAAGCCCTATACATTATGCTTACCGCTCTTATAATATATGTGAAATACTTTCATAATTCCTGTAGGAATAATTACCATAATTCGTATGGGTGCCATTCCTATAATTGATGTGTCAAAAAAACCTCTGTTACCATACATACGATATGGGAACTATTCCCATAACATATCGTAATTGTTACCGTAAGGTTCTTTCCGAGGACTATTGCCTGTTTCCAAAAAGACAGCCAATCACTAGTTATTTGGTAATTAAGTGTTCTCAATTCACTTCTCATATGCTTTTTTTATTTTACTTTATTTTACATTTGAATAATATTGTAACCCCTATATAATCTCTTTTTTTGTAACTTCATTATTGTGTTTTGTATTTTTCTAAGTGATAAATAAAGAAACATACATATATATTGCCAATCACTATTCTAAAAAATTGTTGATATTTTACTTTAAGATCTAAACAAGAAAATAATTATTCACAGTGTACTGAAAATGAACAGTGTTGTTCCAAGTCGTGTGACTCGGCAGGATTTACAATTCCAAGAAACTGTATTCCTCGTTTTAGTAACTACACACAAACTATGATGCATGTATCTCCGATAGAGTTTGATCTCTCTATGCATTATGATTCGACGAATCAATGTGGTCCGAATGGAAAGTTTGTATGTGTAGTAGACATACTTAATAGATCATAATATAATACTTTAGTTAATAATTGTTAAAAACTAGCATATTTTAATTTTTTATTTTTTTCTTATTTGCAGAGTGTTACACAAAATAAATGTTTTTATTTGAAATGTTTTCCTATAGAAAGTACTAAACTTCAAGAATGTTTTTTTTCTGAAGATTCTTCGATTTTAAATGACATCTAGAAGTTTTAATTTCTTAAAATCTTTTCAACAACAATTACTGTGTGTTAATGATTGCAATTATTATTATAAGATTAATTTTACTATAGTTATTGAATGTTAAAATAAAAAGTAACCATCTAACTATATCCATAACTTTACTGCATACCTCAAACGCGAAGCGGGAGATTGGACATAACTATGGTCAAGGTCACGTGACGTAGTGTGATCAAATTTTATTTTTAATATTAAGAAAATTAAATTTTGTTCCGACCACTAAAGAGATATCAAAGTCAGAAAGTTACGAGATTTTTTTCCGTTTTCAACTTGAAAGAAAAATATTTGAATATACATTATAGCGGCGGAGGGGGGCGGGGGCAAAAGGGGGAACCTATAGAAATACTAAGTTTTCGATGACTAAAATACGCCGAATCTTTTTGTTTTTAATGACATTCAAGGTAAATAGACAAAATTTTTAGCTGCCGTTATAAAATAAAATTTTTATTTTTGGCGGGCAAAATGGGGTACCCTTAAAAAGAGTTGAAAAAAAAAAATTATGAAAATTGATTAAATTTCATTAAATTAAATTTTTTTTTATGTAAAATACATAAAGAAAAATTACATTTTACAACATTGGTGGATACGAAGGCAGAAAACAATTTTTTTGTGGGGCAGAGACCCCCCTCCAAAAAATGATAACTTTTTTTGTTTTTTTTTTTTTAATTGAATTGTTATCAATTAAAAAATAAAATATTATTTCCGAATATTTTTAGTGGCCCAACTTGCCCCAACTATAGAAAATCAGTCGAAAAATGAATTAACATATTATTAATTGTTTTTTAATTTGACGATAAAAATATGAAAGAATCATTTTTCAGAACTTTCGGCTGGTCCATTTTGCCCCAGGTGTTATAGGTAGGGCTAAAAATGCGGATATATATTAAATTTTTTTTAATTTGACGGTAAAAATTTGAAAGAATCATCTTTTCGATTTTTCGGCTGGCCCATTTTGCCCCAGGTGTCATGCGTAGGGCTTAAAATGCGCAAATACATCGGATATACAGTAATTAGACGAAAAAAAAAAATTTTTTTTTTTCATCAAATTTTGGGGGTACCCCGTTTTGCCTACCCTACCCCCTTTTGCCCCCCTCTCCCCTACATGTGTAGATATTTTTGTTTAAAATATAATTTTTTTCCTAATGTGAATAGTAAAAATATTTTTCATGTTAATTTTTGAAATCGGTTACTTCTTAAATTTTTTGCTGAAGTTAGGCGGTTTGACGTATTACTTTTTGTCGCTCACGGATATATTTGTATCGTATACGATAGACAGCTTAATATTATATGCTTGAAAAATTTGATTTAAAATAACATTTTAATTTCTTACTTCTCGAAAATTGAATTTTCATAGCAGCATTTACAAAAAATAATGTATCCTGCAGGTGGATTAAGAAGCGAGCATGACAATCCTGATCACTCCATTCGTTTTAAAGTTATGATATATTGACATATGAGGATGACTCATGTTAATGCATCATCAGCCTCATACTCATGTCGCGACAACATGATTGTCAAATTATTCGTTCCTTAATTAGTCCACATGTAGCATAAACTATTATAATGCAATAGTGATTAAATAAAACTTCCGCTATGAAGTATTGATTTTTAAAAATTTCATTGACAACAATTTTGCTTGAAGATGAGTGAATTAAAATTTTTTATAAAATAGGCTGATTTCTGATGTGTACGTATATTGATGTTTTCATTAAATGTGAAAGCACAAGAGAGTACAAGAGCCATTAGCGTCCATGTCAACATTGTCCTTTATAACTCTCCAGCCATCTTCCTTGCATTTCTCTACATCTCTAGGTCTCTTGGTGTCTTGCATTCTCATCTTGACGGTCTCAAGTCTCTTACTCTCTTCTCGGACGCATTCACCCTTATATCTATAGATTGAGATTCTCACCCTGACGTTAGTCTCACACCATATTTGTCCTTGCCCTTTCCATTTGTACTCTCTCTCTCTCTCTCTCTCTCTCTTTAATATGTCCTAGCACCCTTATGTATAACAATCCAACCCCCGCTAGATATCTCCATACGCCTCTTACCAAGCTCAGGGTGTTCTCCGCTTGGTTGCTTCTCGATCCAACCGACGTGAATTTCCCGTGTGTACTCTCGTGAGTCCAACCAAAGGGAGAATAGTTGAGTCCTTTCAGAGAATTACGTTCGATCGAGGTGACTTAACTCCCTAGTCTCTCTATGCACATTTACGTTTTCTCCTCGGACATACACCATATTCGATGTGTATCCGCGAATCCCTCTCAATTGAAACCCCGTTGTTACAATAATGTCTTTCCGCTATACTTATTTCTGCACCTTTTATCATTTAATACCGGTAATTAAGTGTCCTCAATTCACTTCTCATATGCTATTTTTATTTTAGTTTATTTTATATTTTAATAATATTGTAACCCCTATATAATTTCTTTTTAGTAACCTCATTATTGTTTTTTTTTTTCTTTTTTATTTCTCATTTAAGTGGTAAATAAATATATATATATATATATATATAATATATATATATATATATATATTATATATATTATATATATATATATATATTATATTATATTATACCCTATATTAATCGTAAAAATGGGCATTCACCTGCAAGAATTTCAAAGTCCCATTAATAAATGACTAAATGTTGAAAGAGGAAAGTATTATTTCTGATGATATTGAAATAGTTTAGAAGAAATAATTCATTTTTTAAAATAGTAAATTATAAAGAAATACTGAGATATTTTGGTGGTAATTAAATTTAGTATAAAAGAAAAAGGCAAAAAACTTATTATTGAGGACCACTGGAGAAACTCAACTGATTCTGGGGATGGTCACCCTCATTGGACTAGAATGTTGTTGCTAGAGGCAGCCAAAGCAATAGCCAGATGAGATGGAGACACGGAAAGTAAGAGAGAGAGGGAGAGAGAAACAGAGAAGAAGGAGAATTGTGGGTGGCAGGAGGTTGTTAGGGTGAACTCTAAAGTCCACCGGAGGGAAGCTACGACTACATGAAGGCAACGAGAAAATTTACCCTTGCTTGTGAATTCCTACAGGGCCTCATATCACACACATAAGACACCTACACAACTTTACAATGGTTTTTCCAAGTTCTCCCACATTCGTTCAATACAAGGGCGTACCATAATCCGCAGTGTAACTACTAAATTTTCAGCACAAGATTAAGAGAAAATTTACTTGAAAAATAGTTTTTGCTACTCATGATAAGAAAGCACGTTTTTGATTGATTGAAAATGAAATTACAAAGAATAAATATCGCGAAAAATGTTCAAATTGTTTGAGAAAAATATAAAAAATAGTATAGAAAATTTCGGTGTAAAAATGGACCCGAAGAACTTTACATGGCCGCGTATTGTGAAGTAACGGGTAAAATTCTCTCGGTGTCAATTTTCCATCCGTGTAATTTTAACACGGTGTAATCTACTTTTTTTACACCATTCCGTGTTACTCGTTATAATTTTAATTAATAAGCAACAAATGATGAATATTTTTACTACTTAATCAATAACTACATATATTCATTTTATTTAGATATTAAATAGTATTTTAAACGTTTAAATATTTTTATGACTATTTTTTTTAACGCAAAATTATCATAAATTACACATTTACGCGCTTGATGGTGTAAAAATTTTCAATTCACACCACCTAAATTCAACACGATATTTGGTGTAATTTTCACACCAAAATTTTTACACCGAGACATTTACACTACACCGGGTCCAAAAACTTTTTACAGTGTAAAAACTCTAGTTTCTTTTGCTGAGTATCCTATATATTGAAAACAATAAAAAAATAATTTTAAATTATTGTAACAATCAATTAAATCATATTTCATTGTTACTATTATTATTTAATAATCTTCTGTATCAGGAATAATACAAAAATTAATTTTATATTAATATGATTTAATATTATTTTATGTTAATTACACTGAGAGAAAAAATCGGTTTTCTGAACTAAGAAATCGTAGTTCACAGACGACTCAGCTATTGAAGTCTAGTTTCAGTAACTAATACACCATAGTAAAGTGATCTACGACTACATAGTCGTTCTTACTATTCTTAGTTACATGTACTAGGATAGCAATAATGAACATAACTAGTTTAGGGAAAGTTTTTATTACTATCAGTTTAAAGTTAACATAACTATAGTTTATATTGTAGTAAATAATTTATTCTTAGTCTTATAAACAATAAGATTATTGTGGTGTTAATAATGTACACTTAGTTCTTCAGATCATTTATAATTGTAGCAATAAGTATTTGTATCTAGATGTACACACTAGAAAATCGAACTTTCTGAGAATGTTCTAATTTGACTTATTGTAACTAAACATTCATAGTTACCATTTCCATGATTTAGTATTGCAAGAAACAAAATTATTTAGCGATCTGTACTGCAGACTTTGGTTCATTGTTAACGAATTCATTTTTTTTACTAGCCAATATTTACTTGATAAATTCAGAAAAGTTTTTTTCTATTCCATTAAATGTACTTGATGTTTTTTTGTTATTACAAAATTTATTTTAGCAAACATTAATGTTAAACACTAAAGTCATAATGGAATTTAGTACATACTATATAACAATCAAAAATGAAACTTGTCACTCTGTCGAAAAGCAGAAAAGTACTCATACCAGAATTGTTCTCAAGCTTGGAATATAATACTTCTGAAATAAGTTTCTTATCAGGGAAACAATACAGAAGGTGGGCGCGATCTAGTGGCGAGCACCAAACTACTCGCGCTGCTGATGCCTTGCTCTGGTGACTTTTATCTCTTAGTTTAAGCAACTTTTCTGTTTTGGTTGGAGCATAAAAAATTCTTGCGTTAAATAATAGTACTTATTCCGAGAAATTTTATTTTCTTCAAACAGAAAAGTGCAGATTGCTTCAAAAACTCATACATCTTGCTTCAAAAAAATATCAATATTAAGAAATAAAAATTTTTCTAACAAGTAAAAATTCTTCACTTTAAGCATAAGAATATGTTAACTTGAGAAAAAATATTTTAATTAAAAATAAAAATTTCAAGATAATTATTTACTTAGGGCAAAAAAATTTTGGTTTCCCAAATCGATTAAAAAAAATTTCAAGATTCAAATTATCTGTTTTTTTTGTGTATTTATAATTCTCAAAAACAGCAGATAATTTAAAAATGTATGTAGGATTAATATTAATAGCTCGAATTTTTTTATAATATGAAAATCGTAAAATTGCTTCGAATCAAACATCTTGTCTGATTATTTTGCTATGAAGGGTTTCTCTTTAACTCATAAGGTTATTTATTTGTACGTTATAAAAACTTAGAAACACGGCTTTCAAATTTGAGTTTCTTTACACAGGAAAAACAGTTAACTTAAGTCAAGAAAAATATTTTTGATTTTAGATCATTTTTTTTATCAATGCGGAAAATCAAAATTTTCTTGCAGTAAAAAATTATCTTGAATTTTTTATTTTGAATCAAAATATTTTTTTTTCAAGTCAACATATTCTTACGCTTAAATGGAAAAATTTTTACTTGTTTAAAGAGTTTTATTTTGTTAATATAGGAGATATTTTTTTTAGCAAGATATGTTAGTTTTTAGTAACAATAGCATTTTTTAGTTTGAAGAAAATAAATTCTCTTGGAATAACTACTATTTTTTTAACGTAAGAATTTTCGTACGCTTCTAACTATATTTATAACTATATTCTGTAATGGGTCCACTTATTTTATTAATTAAATGTGGTCTTAATAAAACAAGGGCCCACACATGTGTAAAACTTGAAGGTGTCTTACGTACCTGTCCAGCTATGTTCAGTAATCTCAGGACGAGGGTAACCCCGTACTGGACCACGCAGTATTAAAATTAGAGAGAGATCTTATACTTAACTTATCAGGAAGGTTGTTATTAATTCATGAAGTATAAATTTAATATTGACAAATGAAACTATGGCATTTATTTAACGAAGTCGCTTTACAAATAAAAAAATGAATGAAACCATGAACAATAACTATAAAATGACTGATGAAACTGACTCGACTTACTTTAACAAAATATTACTGACTCGACTAAATAAAATATTATTTTACAAATAAAATAGTTAACCCGACAATAAATAAACGACTCGACTCACTTACTCCAACAATTCTAATCCAAACCAGTCCTTCTTTCCACCGAACCTTTTCCTCCATGACCAAAGCCATAACCAGTCCTTCCAAGTCCACCAATCCATTTCAATCCTTTCCAAATCCACAATAATTATTAATATAATAAATTAATTAAATTAAACTTCAATAACTTAAGTAAAATAAGCTTCCACGAGTCGTGGGCTTATATGCTCTTGGCCCATTTTAAGTACGACTGTCAGCACGTGTAGTAGTAGTAGTAGATGGTAGTCGAAAACCAAGATGGTAGTGGTAGAGCACGTCCGTCCACGGCGGTTGCTGCGAGCCAAGAGAACGACAGCTCGTCGTCTCTGGGCCTCGTACCTCTTCACTCAGGTTGACCAACCCTTAAAACCAAATGTCGGGACTCGACCGTAGCGACCCCGGCGCGTCAGTGACTGTATTTTCTCAAATGTTGACAGTTGTTGAAGAAGGAGGCCGGTTCTTTTGGCGCGAGTCGAAATTCGAATTTAAACGCAAGGTGGAAGCATTCCACCCCGTTACAATTCTCTTGAATTATTTTTTACATTTGATTATTAGTCAGCAGAAATATTCTATAATTATTAAATTAACTAGAAATCGATTGTTGAGGGAACTAAGATGAAATAGTACTGTTGATACTTTGGTCAGTAGTAAAAGGAACTAAATAAATGGAATTGTATGAGACGACAACTATACTCTTAGTTGAGTCAACTATTAAAATTATTTCTACCAACTATCACACATTCACTAAGCTAACATACTTACTGTATCTATTTTATGTTAATCGAGCCAATGATAAAGGTTATATTGTGTTCACTACTAAGCCTTGTTTAAAAAAATTAAAGTTTTATAGTGACCATAATAAGGCAAAAATAGTTTCTTAAGTTTAGTTAACGTAACTATTTTTTGGTGTTGATTCACACTAGTACATAGTTCCAGTAACAATAAAAATTGGTTAGGGAGACTATATTTTTATATCTGTCGCTGCATAGTTCAGGTTACTAAGCACTTTTCTCTCAGTGTAAAAAATTAAATTTAATGTAGTGTCCCTTTTTACCAATAAACTTCATTTTTTCTTACCATTCAATGGAAAAATACTGTAACGTATTGAGTAGGAAGGGCTTCTTATTCAATTCGATAACATGCTATTTTTGCAGGACATTGATTTTTTTTAGTTTAAAATTAATTTTAATTTGTTTATAGGTAGAAAATGAAAGTGCATACAGGAATGATGAATAATTTTAATTTATACTGTAAATAATCATTACGGTAATTAATGTAAACATTCCATACATAATTTGTTTCACCACTGAAACATAGTAATAAACAGTTTTTATGTGAATCTTAAAAATAAAATGATATTTAAATGATTAGAAATTGATGACAGGCAGTACCAGATAAAAATAATTTAGTGGAAAGAAAAAAATGATAATAAAAAAATATTTTATCCAATTTTGTTGATGTAAGCAAATTGATTTTCCACATGCCTATACTTGATATAGAAGGACCTCACGTAGAGAAAGAGGGTTGAATCGACAGACTTGGAGCACACGCACATTATATTACACACAAGGAAACTACACGACGAAGAGTGTGACGGAGAGTACGAGGTAGATAACTAAATAGAGAGAGACAGGGAGAGGAACAGAGGAGAAATAGGTATAACAGCAATCGGTCCAGAAGCTGGTTGGCATGTCAGTCCAAGGCGCCAATCACGCGCAAAGACAAACAAGGTCTGTAGACCAGTGTTGATTGCCGAAGAAGTCCTTTCAGGACTTGGTACTCTGTCCGCACCGGTGGCTTGGACGCTGTGTGTACAACTCATCGACGTTGCCTGAATACTAAATCAAAGTCGACAGACCAGTGCTCTCTTGTTCATCCTATCTTCCTTCTCATTATATCCCTATCTCATTCTCTTTCTTTCTTACTTCCTCTATCTTGTCATTCTGACGTCTAGAAAGCCTGATGGTATGGAGCTAGAAATCCAGTAAGAGGTAGCTCGAGTTGAGCTCAAGAAAATCGATCCGAAATGCGACAAAGCGATTGACAGATGTATTCTTGTCTACTTCATAATACATTCTGGGAAAGTACTTAGTAATAATTTCGATTTCCTGATAAATTATCATTTATAGTATACAAAATTACGTCTCTTAATTTATATTACGCTTATCAAGCTCAAATGCGCTATAAGAATGCTCTACTATCTTATTGAAACAATTAATAATTTCTGAACATTTCATTCACATTAAATCGTATCGATATTTTATGTTACACTCTAAAAATAAATTAGTGAATTCGATGCGAATTAGTGAATATGCGCTGAAAACCAGCTATACGACTAGTTGAATTAGTGATATAGCTGGATAAATAGTGACTATCCACTGATTTGCAGTGAATTTCAATATTTCATTTTTAGAGAGTATAGACCTCAACAAAATAACTCTGGAAAGACAAAACAAATCGACTTAATTATTTTTTTAATAAGGTAAGAGACCCAGTGCCCAATCAGGGAACTAGTACCCGATCACTCATGTATTTTTATATCTATTTTTACTAAATTTTACAATATATAGATATACAAATACATGGGTAGACGGGTATATACTACGTCTTTTATCTTAAATCCAGAATTTTGACGAATTAAGCTCTTTTGAATATCACGAATGTATAAATGTTAAACCGTTTCTGAATTATAGCAAAGTCCATAAAATTTTTCATCATTGTTTCATTGTTTTAGATTTCTGCCGAGGACAATTAAACCAATTTCGGCACCGCTGTTACGTAAAAAATAGAAAATTTGGAAAATCTAAAAATGCACACCTCGAATGCTCATATTATATTTTTATTAATCAATTTATTTTTATATTAACAAGAAAAATTTTTTGACTGCACAATATCGAGAATTCTTCTTGACTTGATCGAAAAAATTAGTTTTAAATAATAAATATCAAAGTTTGGAAAATCCAAAAGTGCATGCCTTGAGCATTCATGTCAATGATACTCAAGTGAGTTAAGAGTCTATTACATATACAATAATCTTTCATTGAAAGATATTTTATAAAAAAATCATAATTAGTCGACTTAAAAATGTATAAAATCTGTTGTTTAATCATTTTTCTTTGTAGCAATATATTTTTTAACTTCCTGCTAAGAAAATTGAAAATTGCCAAAAATTTGGGAAGTTATTGGTTTCGGTCCGATTTTCGAAAACCGAATTTCTATCAGATTTTGACGTTTTGAGGTTCTAAAAAGCTATTGTGATTAATTTCACGATGATGTCCGAGTGTATGTATGTGTATACGTATGTATGTAAATACCTATGACTCATGAACGGATAAACCGATTTTGATCGTTAAGGTGTCATTCGACGCGGCTTGTTAATATCTAAAAGCCGTGAAAAATTGAGCTTGATCGGTCAATCACTATCGAAGATATTCCAAAAATAAAATTTTTTCAAAAATGTTTTTTTTAGATAATTTTTAATGTGCTTGATGGATCGATTCCTAAATCTAATCAGCACTAAAACTTTATAAGTCACGCCGAATGCCACCTCAACCATCAAAATCGGTTCATTCGTTCAAGAGAAACCGTTGACGAAAGAATTAAAAAAAAAATTTTTTATTAGTTTTTTTGAAATTTCTCAAAAACGACTAGATAAATCAATTTCAAAATCTGTTCAGCTCTAGAACTCAATAAAACGCGTCGATTTCCACCTCAACCGTCTCAATCGGTCAAATCGTTTGAGAGATATCGTTTGAGAAAAAATGGTAAAAAACGTTTTTTTTTCGAAAACAATGGATACAAAAGTATTTTCGAGCCCGAAAATGTATTCACAACAATTTTTTCATCAATATATTTCAAATCTTTGTTTACGATCTGATCATACTGCTTATTTCTTTTAATTCTTTCAATTGTTTTAAATTTTTTCAACCGATTATTAATTTTTCTGTACAAATGATTTATAAAATCCATCTCAAATGAAGTTAAACCGAATTTATCAAGCTTTTTTTTTAATGCCCAATTCTTACGCGTCCAGTAGGCATATAATTTTGTAAAAACAGGATTTTTTGATAAGTGTGCATTTGATAAATGTTTTGTATGTTTTAATTGTAAATTAATTCTATAAATGCAGGCGATTGTTGAATTTATTTTAATATTTTTTGTGCATTTAAATAAACACGTATAAGTACATGGATGTAAATATTTCTTATCATCGTCAGTTATCCATATATTTTGACTAATCATGTCTTCATGTAATTCTTGATCATAGTACACGTGATAGTTATGATCATACAACTTTTGTAACGTATCAATATTATGAGTTGAAGGTTCTGACAGCAATGCTGATTTTTGACTTTGAATATCCGAACTCGTCGAAAAAATAAAAAAAAATGCGGTAAAAAAAATAACGCGCATCGGTAACCTATCGAGAGGCGTAAGTATTCCCATGTTCAGTGACAAACTAAGAACATCCAGAAACGATCGTGAAAAGTTAAAATTAATAATAACGTAATTAGTAATAACGCTACAGTTGATAATATCATTAATTCACGGCTATAAGTATTGGCTATCTCATTGGCCATTGAAATAAAACTTCTTTTTTGGGTCAATATTGAAAATTTAACTTCAAAATACTGAGCCATTATATCTGAATGAGTATAATTTGTATTTGAAATAAGCCATCTTCGTTCGTTAATATCATAATTACCATTAGCTAATACTTTTAAATATTCCTGTTTAATTGCATCGGAAGCAACATTAGGATGAATAAAATACTTTACTGGCGTAATATTTAAAAAAGGATATGAAGCATCCAAAGACGAAAACGTTTCATCTAACTTGGAAGATCTATTTCCAAGATAAATTACAACATCGGTAGTTGCATTTGGTAATTTAAAAAACAACGTAGATTTTACATCATGGCCATCCAAAATTTTCGTTTTGTCAAATGTAATATTGTGACAAATTTTATTATCTGTAACCAAAAATCAATACTGTTAATTTTAAAACCTATGAGAAAGTATTAATTCTTAGATTTACAAAAAAAAAAAAAAAAAAAAATAATAAATTTTTACCATTGAAGAAAAGCTGGTTACATATTGTCCATTTATTGTTACCAGTTTTGTCATTTGTTGCAACTTTTTTCCACGGATGTGGTACAAAACTCGTGAATGGGCTTTAATTATAAATTATTAGAGTACTATTACTTAAATCATGGCATAAGACGAATGATGTCAATAAATTCATTTTCCACAATATTTTGAATATTTCGCTAGCATTTTCACAAGAGTTGCCGATAATAAAAAACAAGGATTCAATGCTCCAGACACTTGTAGATTTTAATTTAATGAGAAGCTTTTTTAAATTTTCAATTGAGTTAGTAACCGACAGAACATACGTCGGATGAGATGGATTATGCACTTGGATTTCTTTGGGTTTAAAATTTTCATTGATATTTATTGTAGGCGGATTAATTGTTTCCCATGGAATTTTGTAAATATCGTCATACAAATCTTCAGTAATGACAGCAGGATTTAAAGTTTCAGTGAAGCATAATTCGAAAATTTGCCTCTGTTGATAACAGATTAGTTATAGAATAAAATCAATAATAATTAATAATAAATAAAATAAATTTAATTACCACTTGACGATAGAACTCGATCGCTGAGTCTTCCAGAGGTGAATCATAAAGCTTTATTTTACTATTCGTCACTTTAACTAATAAAAAAATCACTATGATTTGTTTTAAATGCATTGAAAATAAATATAGTTCAACAGATTCACGTTAACTAGTTTGTAATTTTACTTCCCATTGTTAACGTAAAATAATTATTTCAAATATTGCTAAATATAATAAAGTATTGTATAGGAAATACGTCCGATCACGCCAGAAAAACATTTGCAACTGACCTACTATGTGCAATAATAAAGAAAATATCCATTTCACTTATCATATTAAATTTTGAATTTTTAATACCCGAGTAGAATTGAAACTCATAGGTGGCCAGCCCGTAACTAACAGATTTGAGTCATACCTCATCACTGTCTAATAGAATTGGCCAGCGATAACCTCACTATGTAACGCCATCTTAGCCGATGGCTGACTGATTAGAACAAGCCAGTGGATAGATTCAAACATATCCAATAGCTAGGTTAAAACAATGAGGTAGAGAGTGTGCAACTATAAATAGCTAATCGCTGGCTAAAAAATATGAACTAATGGCAAGATATGACAAGTAGCCAGTGGTTAGCTAAAAAATATGAGTTCATGATGACGTCAATTTTGAAAAAAAAAAAAAAAAAAAATTTTTTTTTTTTTTTTATTTTACACTGTCTTTACTTGTCCGTTTTTTAGTTTACAATTCATATTTAGGTTTTTTTTTTGTGAGCCTATTATCGAATTAACCGTGATGTTCAGTTAGGCAGTGACGGGAGTTGAACCTGGATCCATGGGATTACGAGTCTCGCGTGATATCCACTGGGCTGCTACAGCTGGTTGGAGTCGACTTCTATTCGATGATTCATATATGTTTGATGTCATACTATTTGTAACTAATAGTGACTAGACAACTATAAGATATCGGTGAGGTGAAATTTATTTTTTAAGCAGCTCCATCTATAACTGATAATTACTGGACATCTATTAGATATTGGTGAGTTAGATTTATATTTTTATGTAGCACTATCTGTAAATATTAGCGACGAGATAACCATGAGATGCTGATGAGTTACAGTTATATTTTTATGTAGCGACATCTGTAAATATTAGCGACGAGATAACTATGAGATGCTGATGAGTTACAGTTATAATTTTATCTAGCGCCATCTGTAACTATTAGCGAAGAGATAACTATGAGATACTGATTAGGTAATTTTTTTTTTTGTACAGCTCTATCTCTAAAAAATTTTTGTTAGACAACCATGAGATACTAATGAGTTACAATTGTATTTTTATGTTGCGCTGTCTATACTTATTTGCGGTTAGGTTGATGTATTGTTTTCATACAGTTGATGCTTATTAAGCTGATTATAAATTGATTATTTTGAACAAAAAATATTATCTGGTTAAGAATCAATAACGAGTTAGCAAATTTTTTTTATATAGCACTATCCGTAAATAATAAATAGGGGCCCGCAATGAGCTTACAGTGAGTCCTTTTTTGAATTTAAAACTGCACTGTCTATAAATAATTATTTTGATTCAGGTGTGAGGCAATGGAGAGTCAAGATTTAATTATTGTACAGCGCCATCTGTAAATAATAGATAATGGCCAGCTATTAGCTTATAGTGAGCTATTTTTTTATTTGAAAACAGCGCCATCTGTAAACAATTATTTTGAGCCAGCCGTGAGGCAATAGCGAGTCAAGATTTAATTATTGTACAGCGCCATCTGTAAATAATAAATATTGTTCACTCACGAGATATTGGTGAGCTTAAAATATTCTTGAAAAAAAAATTAGCTAACGGTGAGCTCGTTATTAGCTAAATCTGCTAGCTAGTAACTCTGAGCTAGTCCTTGGCTCTAAACTCATCTTCATTAGCCAGAATTCTACTCGGGTAGTAATCGATTGATGCATTCTAAAGCTTTTATTGTAATGAATGCGTGTTGCATACTTTGTTGCTACATATTAGTTGCTAGGGGAAAGAAAGAAATTCTATTAAATATAACAGTAGCACGTATAAAAGATCATATAGTAAAATAGAAGTCAAATTATAGTAAATTTCTAGATCTTTTTACTTTTCCGGCGAAACTATCAGACTAATCACAAAACTTCATAGGATCTTTTTTGTAGACAATTTTATTCCTTACAAATCAATTACGGTAAAGTTTTTTCAAATTCCACATTGTTTTCTACAAATTTTGATATTAATGTTAAGTTCTTAAAAAAGTAGTGTTTTGATCGATCTCAAGAGCTGGACATTGTAATGAAAATAACTGGAAAAAAATGTGGAATTTGAAAAAACTTTACTGGAAATAATTTGTAGAGAATAAAATTGTCAAAAAAAAGATCTTATGAAGTTTTGTGATAAGTCTGATAGTTTCGCTGGAAAAGTAAAAAGATCTAAAAATTTACTATAATTTGACTTCGAGCTCCAATAACTTTTGAACAGATGGATTTATCAAAAAATGATGAGAGACTTTTTTTGTGGAGCGTTCAATTCCCTACAAAACTATATTCTGAATTTATCTGTACAATAAGCCATTGCCGAGGTATAAAATTCCAAGCTTAAAAATTTTTTTTTCCTATGTTATTTAAATGGGAAATCAAAAATCACGAAGTGGCACCTCTTAATATTAGGAGCTCAAACTTTACCATAATTATTTTTTCATCATCTTTAACAAGATTTTCACGGTAACTAAAGAAAAAAAAATCTGTCTATCGGTTGACCCTGCGGGCCAGCCCCGAAACTTCCCGCTGTTTTCGAGCTCAAAGAGCTTGAAAACATCACTGTGAATACATTCTCTCGACGAGCTCGAAAATGCTATTACGTGTAATTATTTTTTTATGAGCTTTTCAAGCTTTAACAAGTTACGTTTTATGCTAAAGTTTGAAAATTTAAGAATTAAAAATCATTAATGAAGAAGCGCTTTTTAAAATTTTATTCCCGATTATGTTCAATGCAACAAATGCATTTAGGCAGAAATAAATTAGTGATCAAAATCAAGATTTGAATGAGTCTTGACTTAGGTCCAAGCCATAATATGTGAAATATCCGAGAAAAATATTAAAAACTGGGTATTTTCAATTTTTTGCTGATGATATGATCTAAACCAAAGAACAAGTTAGATGACATTATATGATGGTCGGAAAAGACTATAAAGAGAAAGAGTTGGTATGATTTCAGACACATTTTAGCACATTATATTTTGATTTATCCGGGAAAAATAACATTTTTATTTATTTTTTATTATTTTTTTAACTTTTCAGCGCTTACATCTTTTGAACTAATTAACCGATTTAGACGTTTGAGTTGGCAGTCGGCGCATTTTCTAGAATTCTAGAGCTGATCAAAATTTGAAATCGATCGGTTCAGCCGTTTCGAAGATATTTGGAAAAACCCGTTTTTCACCATTTCTTTCTCCAACAATATCTCTCGAACAAATAAACCGTTCCATTAAGTTCTAGAGCTGATTAGATTTTTAAGTCGATTGTTCAAGCCGTTTCTGAGAAATAAAAAAAAAACTAAAAAATAAAATTTTGTTTTTTTCATAATTCATAAATATTGTCGAACACACACACACACACACACACACACACACACACACACACACACACACACACACACACACACACACACACACACACATGCACACACACACACTCGGATATCATTCTGAAAATAGTCAGAATAGTTTCCGAAGACCTCAAAACATCGACATCTGATGAAAACTCGATTTTCAAAAATCGGGGTGAAATCAATAACTTCCGGAATTTCTTGAAAATCATCGATTTTCTTAGCGGGAAATTAAAAAAACCAGTCCATCTAGTTAGTGGTTCGTGGGATATTGTGTTTACGTACGTACATCCCTATAAACAGACCAATTGACATCTAATCAAAATTTTTTTCGATCAACTTTTTTTTCAATAATATACTCCACAAAAAGACTTTAAATTATTTAAAAAGTGAATTAGAATGCGCTCTTTTTTAATAGTGCACTTTTTTTCTTATTGAAGTGCTGTATAAAATAAGTGGAGATGATTCCGCTCGTGACTGAACAATACTGCTTTCACGCTATTCAGCATGGGACTCAGTACCATTCTAGCATGGCTTTGATTACTATGCTACAAAGTAATATTTACCAGTAGCACGATTACTATGTAGTATGGTAAATATTACCAGAACAATGGTAATCATTCCCATGCTACATAGTAATGATTTCGATGCTTAAAAAAATAGGACTGGTTACCATGTAGAATGGCAATTATTACCATTCTCTTCTCTCCGTGGTTAAAATTGAAAAATCTTGATTATAATAATTTTCTGATAAATTTAAATTGTATTTATTTTTTCGTGCTATTTGTTACGACTTTGAAGCTGCCTTACTCACTCTTTCAGATTCTCAAATTTCATGTTTTAGTGATCGTTATAAGCATCACTCACTTATTGTTCAAAACAAATTTTTGTAAATACATGGTAATTCTATTAAATCTTGATTTTTTCTAAGAATTTTCCCCCTACAATTCCTGATGGCTGCTTATAATGAGCTTGGATTGTATTATCACACAAGTGTGTGAAATATAAATTTTTGAATTTTTAAAATTTTTTTCAAGGTTATTTTTATGATTATTACTCTTTAAAGTGTTCGCGAGCAATAAAATACATAAAAATGTATTAAAATAAATGCAAAATTGTTTTGTTGATAAAGAATATGTTATTATTGGAAACATAAAATTTTAAATGAATCGCACAATATTTTATCAACAAATATATATATGTATATATAAGCAAGTTGAGCATGAAAAGATATTGGAAGGCATCTCTTCTGTTTTCTGGCAGGGTGGTGAATGTATTTCGCTTGTCCAAAGCTTACTTCGTGAATATTCCAAGCTCTAAAAGCTTCTTCCCTCCTGCTCTCTTGCTCATCAGCTCTCCAGCATGTTCTCTCTTCTCGTCATATCCGTAAGCTACGAAGGGTCCATCACGTCCATAACAAGCTCTCTCTATCCACCTAGGCCTCACGAACGATGTCGAGTCTCTTATAGGGTGGAGAAGATGTCGGAGGAGTATAGTATGAGATGGCAAGTAACTTGTGAGGATGAGAAAGGGAGAGTGTGTCTATACTTTAGGTAAATTCGGCGTAACGGGGTGGGACAGGCAAGAGTTTTAGAGAAAGCAAAGAGTAGAGAAGAGGAAGATAGAAACAGAAAGAGAACGAGAACAAAGGAGAAAAGATCCCTTTGGGGGTGAGCTGAGTGATCGATTGCTACACACGTCTCGTCCACCATCTACTACTATGCTTGGACTCTAGATACTCTTCCTGTCCTTTAAAGTCGTTCTTGATGTGCTCTCGGATATTACCGAATCATCCCTTGCGTATCTAAGTTTCAATTATAAACTTAATCCTGTCTTGTGATCAATCGCGCCATCCTTAAAATTCCTATCGAAATTATAATTAATAAAAACAACTTTTTTAAATATTTAAATCTAAATTTATAATAAATATTTTTATGTTTCTAAATTTCTTATTAACAAATTTGTATAAAAATAACCCAAAGTAAAATAAAGCGCCATATTTGGGGCCAAAATAAATTTTTTTATCGAATTTTAGAGAATCATGATTTTAGAATTAGATTTAAATTTCATACAATTTTTTGAGTTACCAGTTTTTATGAACTAATATAAATTTTCAAAAAAGCTTATAGATCTGTAAAGTTTTATAGAATTCTATTAGTTTCATGTGGTAAAATTTTACAAAATCATATGAAATATTACAGCATTTTATACAATTTTTTTCAAACTTTAGATAATTTCGAAAAAACGATTTCTTTCCCGCGGGTATGATACCAATATGAGCCAATCATGAAATATAAGAGACAATTAAAAATATGGGGCAAAATGGGCTACCTAATAAAAAAATATAGTTAAAATTTTTTAACTTTCCGTTATGAAAATAAAAAATTTTCGAAAATTCGGGAAGTTACTATTTTCACCCTGATTTTCATAAATCGAATTTTTGTCAAATTTCAACGTTTCGAAGTCCTAGAAAACTATTCTGACCATTTTCAGAATAATGTCCGAGTGTCTATATGTGTATGTGTGTAGAGTTGTTGTAACTTTTGAAATAATTAACTGATTTGGATAGTTCTTGCAGCAATGGAGAGTTTGGCACACTGAAAAAAATATTGCTGTAATAGCAATATTGTTAGGTTGTAGTAACCATCTAAAGTTCGGAAAATCGTAGATTGTTAATATAGCAATACTTTATTAGCGTAAAAGCTAGATTGCTATTATACCCATACAATGTTTCATTAAATCAACTATCTATATTAATAGTTGCTACGGCAATACGTATTGCTATATTAACAATACGTATTGGTATAATAACAATCTGGATCGCTATATTAACTATATGGATTTCTCTATTAACAATTTGGATTGCTATGATAGCAATCTATAGAAATCGTTAAAACAGCAATACGAAGTATGGGGAACATAACCAAAGAATATGGTTGAATTGACAATACTTTTATTTAAAATTGAAGATACTCAATGCAGTAATCTAGTATTGCCAAGTTAACGATACATTTTGTTATGAAAACTATCTACCATTAGCAATACTTCAGATGGTTACGATAACCACATTTTTTTGTCAGTGCAGGCTACAACTTTTATGAAAATTTCAGATCATTTGATCAAGTAGACTCGAAAATATTTGAGGTTTATGGAAAAAAAAAATATTTTTTTTTACTTTTTCTTTAATTTCTCAGAAACGACTCGAACGATCGACATCAAAATCCAATCAGTTCTAGAACTCGACAAAACGCGTCGATTGCTGCGTCAAACATCTTAATCGGATAATTTGTTTCAGAAATATCGTCCGAGAAAGAAAAGGTAACAAACGGCTTTACGCGAATATCTTAGAAACAATTAAATAAACCAATAACTTCCGAAATTGAATCAGCTTTATTAGAATTCCATGAAACGCACCGATTGCTATATTGAATATCAAAATTAATTCATTAGTTCAAAAGAGATCGACGACGAAAAGTTTAAAAAATAAAATTTTATGTCATTTTTCCCGGATAAATCATAATGTAATGTACTAAAATGTATTAAAAATCATAGTAAGTCTTCGTCTTTATAGTTTCTTTCGATCACCATATCATGTAATGCTATTCGTTCTTTAATTTAAATAATATTATCAACAAAATAATTGAAAAAACACCTTTTTTAACATTTTTCTCGGATACTTATTATGTATATTAACGTTTTGACCTTAGTAGAAACTTATTTAAATCCTTATTTTAATCACTGACAATGATTTCTGTCTGATTACATTGATTTTATTGAACATAATCGTGAACAAAAATTTTAAAAATACTTCCCGGGTCGAAAAATTTGGTCTGATTTTAGTCTAACTGGACTGCATTTGGACTAATTGGTCTGTATTTGAACTAGTTGATCTGTTTTTGATCTTTTATAAAAATTTTAAGCTGTTTTTGATCTGCTGCTTTAAAAAACAATTGCGATACAGAAGCACATAACTAGATTAATTCTGAAAAATTTTGGTTCTGAAATTGAGTAAGGACAAAACTAGATTAAATCGTGGACTTATAATAATTTCATTTATGTCTAGAAAAAATTTATAAAAAGTATTCTAAGATCTGGACTGGATTTTTTTTTTGTTTACTATTGACTTAGTGTCTTTTGTTTAAAAATGTCGGCAGTTAACGATTATCTGACAGCTATATTTTTTAGTTGTCTTGATAGAGTATTAATAATATTTAACGAAAGTAGTAAAATTGGCGTTAAAATCTCAACAAAAATTTCTTCAATTCACTGAATAAAGTCGAAAAATATTCTGACATTAAAAACCATATCAAAATATTCCTCTGTGACATTTCAATACGAAATAGCACGTTTTAAATATCAAGAAAATTTAGATAATCCTCTATATCTAGATGTTCCCGAATCACTTTCCATAAGCAGTAAGTTTAATTGAACTTTATTTATTCTTGTTATTTTCAATAAATCATGTAGTAATTAATTTTTTCCGTAAATGGAAATATTAATTTTTTTTTTTAAATTAAGATTACTCAGTGTCGCACAATCTTTGAGTTTCTTAGAATAATTCATTTTTTAGTGGCAAGGTTTTTCACCAATTATTCTTTAAATTAAAATTCTCTTTCATATTGAATATAAACTTAAAATAATAAATTCCTGTATTTATAAAAATATCTAACAGATGATGATAAGGAACTGAATGAGTTGGAGATAGAAGAAGCCAGAGGAAATAGTTGATTTTTCTCAGAATATATGTTCAAAGAAAGTCTCAGTTACTAGGATGCACTATCAGAAGAAAAGAAGGAGGATGATGTTAAATTTTTTTTTTAAGTAATGTCTATATGTTAATTGAGGCTAATTTATTTATTAAATAAATATTATTTTATATCAATGTGTAAGAAAATATCAAACTTTCATTAATTTTTTGTTTTTATTATTTATCATTATAATTATAAAAAAAAAATTTTAATCCGTTTTTGATCGAATATAGATCAAAATCAGACTAAAAATAATAGACAGAAAAAGTCTGATTTTGATCTAGATTAGAATAAAAACAGACTAAAAATAATTGACAGAAAAAATCTGATTTTGATCTAGATTAGAACAAAAACAGACTAAAAATTATTGAAAATAAGTCTGAAAATAGTCTAAATAAGGAATAGTAAGGGCAACACTAGATTAAAATTCACATATTAATTAAATATAAATAAGTAATAAAATTGAATAAAAATAAGTTAAAATTTTTAGTTGATTTAAAGCAGATCAAATTTTTTGACCCGGGTTGTTTATTAAATATTTTCGATGTCTTGATGTTTTCAAGTTCAATATAAAACGTACCTATTTTTTCAAGTTTGAGAACAACAATGTAATCAAAGGTATTGTCAAGATAAAAATATTGAAAATAACGTTTTCGATCTCTTTGAGCTCGAAAACAGTGAGAAGTTTTGGGGCTGTGGCCCGCGAAGTCAACCAATTTCCTGATTTTATTTTTTTAACTTTCATATTTTACATACGAAAATACATCAAAATGAAGCAAAAAAAATCCATGTCAACTTATTTGAGCAAAATCGCTTTTAAATTATTAAAATACCATTTTCGGTTGTTAATTGTAAATTTTAATTATTTTAGGCGGTCATAAATGTCCTATACTATCCGTTTTGCTCCCACAAAGTTTTCCGGAAAAATTCTATAAAAACCATCTTGCCCCTTCTTCATCTTTTATTTAATATATTGGTTTGACTATTATCAGATATATATTTTTATTTATCCAAAATGTTAATATATTACTGATATAAAATGACTCTTGCTATTAGAGAAAATTAATTAATAAAATATGACAGAGTATATTTTGTTAACTTGAGTTTCTGTACAATCATTGACAACTTGACTAATTGCAACAGTATGAAGATACTTGAGATGAGTGGTTAGCCAAGAACATGTTGAAAAATATTACCAAGCTTCACTTTATGAAGAGACTATAGACTACAGCCTAGACTAAAGTGCACTCTCTAAGCTATACTTGTAACTTATTCTTTTTGGCTCTTCATTTAAGAGTCATAAAGAACATCCTGTCGGAATTGAATGTCAGCAAATATGGTGACCACACATACTACTGGCATATTCATTGTATGTAGCCATAATTTTCATACCAACCGTAACGAATTTTAGGAACTGAAAATTTTATTTACGTTCATTTATTATCTTTACTTTAAAATAGACGTAAATAAAATTTTTTAGTCACTAACCAAAGCATAACTAATATTTTTTTTTTTAATAGCTATATTTGAAAAAACATTTTTTTAGTTTATTCAATTATTATCGATAACACAATACTGTTGAGCAGACTTGGTGTAAATTATCAATAAGCTTAAACTTCTTCCACAACTAATTACTGAAGAGTGCGAGTTTCCTAAAATTGCTATCCTTCGTCTGGCTGCGCTTCCTACATAAACGATGTGAAAGACGAGACGTCGTAATCTCAGACTGAAATTCACTCGTAATATGCGACTCTCACATTGAATGTACATGTCTTATTAAGTAAAATCGGATAATGTAATTATAACTTTATCAATATTTTATAATTAAAGCATATTCATTTTTATACACGTATATTTTGACTGCTTTTATTACGAGTCTACACTGTAAAAAGAGCGGTGTTAAAAATGGACTCATTTTAATTCCGTCTGGTGTTAAAATAAAATTGCATCACTGGTGTAGGAGGCGTAATTCGACGGTTTTAAACCGGTGTAAAAGCGGGGTAAACTGCGTCCGCTTGATGTATTAACTTTAAAGATTATAAAACACAAAAAATGTCAGTTCTTTATGAAAATTAATAAAAAATATCATTTATTAACAAGTATTGTGATCTAGGAAGTAAAAATATTCACAAAGTAAAATATTTTAACACCGCTTTCGGTGTTGAAATTTAACACTACCGATTTTAACACCTACACCGCTTGGACTTACCCCGGTGATTTTTCACAGTGTAGATTAAAAATTTTTAACATTTTATTTGACTAATAATTGAAAAAAAAAAAAAAAAAAATACAAAAAAAAAGTTCAGTAAATATTTTATTTGAATTAATATCATGAATTTCTGTAGTTCGTATGTATTGTTTTTGAAAAGTAAAAAAAAAAAAAATACTGAAAATACACTGTAAAAAATCGGGAGTGAAAATGGATTCAATTTCAGTTTAAACAACAGATTTCAGAGTCAACTTAAATTTTATCACTTTTATCGTTTTGTGTCTTTTTTGAAAATGCGCTTTCCATTCTTATTTATCGCATCCGTTCCATCTTACGCAAACAAATTATTCATACCGCTCCTTTCTAGTTAGCTTGTGCTCTATTGCAATATGTATACTTGTGTATAGATTTTACTTGAGTAGAAGTTGAAGTGGATTAACTTACGAGTATAAAGGGAAGCTCGTCGAACAAAAATGCTATGGTAGCGCCGGTGGTTGAGGTACCGTAGGAATCTCTCAAGGGAATCTTAAACCCTTGGATTTGTTTTGGACATCGAAGATTTTTACTTTCAAACTCCTTATATATATTTTGCCGACTTCTAACGAAGTCACTGGGTCTGAGTACTTGGTTTCTTTGCCCAAGATATCTGGGCATCCCAAGTTTTATTCAAGGCTTTTTTCTCTCATCTTAGAGTTTTACTACTTTTCAAAATTTTTATACATGTATTTATTTTATACTCCCATTAGCAAAATTCGAAACTGAAAACAAGTTTTTGATACTCGTCCTTTTTTTAAAATTATTTTTACAACAAATACACATTGTAAAATAGTGGCGGAGCGAACGCGAAGTGAATGATTTTTTATTTATTCTTTCTCCTTCGGAGTGAAATTGACTAAATAATTTAATGTTTACACTATGTATTATATGAAATTATAATTTAGTAATTTACTAAAACATTTCATAACTTAAAAACACAATATATTACGTTTAACTGTTAATACCTGAATCAATTCTTTATTCATGGAGTAATTTTTTTTTAAATCGAGATTATGATTACTTTAATGAGGACTTTGAATTGTTTTGTTCAATCGACAATGATCACGAATGAATAGTTTTAAGAAATGATTATTTTCTACCTAATTTTGGTTTTACCAAAATTTGCTACTGTATTATACCTAAAAATTTAACGAAGTACAGTAAACAATAAGGATTGTGAACCAGGTATACCAGATATATGATTAGGATCACTTTCACTTTAACTCATAATTCAAAAGATAATCAAAATTTTACTTTCAAATACTCTAATCCTATTAAAAAGTTAAATGTCAGCAGAAATTTCATTCCATAGGTAAAATTTGACAATTTTCATTTCTGTGATAATTTTGAACTCAAAAAGCTTGTAAGAATTGTGATATTCTGGCCTATAAAGTGTACTGATTGTTGTATTTACAAAAATATTACACATATTCAAATATAATGATGCCTATATATTGCAAAAAGATGAAAAAAAAAAAATTCTATGATGTGTATTACTTTAAAAATAAATAAGAGTAAGTAAAAAAAAAAAACAACATAGTGATTAACGACCTTACTTATAAATCTGGGCGAAAATGCATGAAAGAATCGAATGGCGTAAACAAGGTGTTACCAAGAATTTCTAAACGCATTTTTCCACAGAGAAGCTTAACTAAATACAGCAGTATATTTAGCATGGATTTTCGTCGACAGTAAAACCGTCACGATTTCCGTACGATTGTCGTCGAACAGTGGGAGAAGGTTATTGTTCGGGCGTAGAGACGCAGCGGGTGGTATAAGCGTCAGTAAATTTGCTTTGGATATGGATGAGGGACTAGAGAGGAAAGAGAGGAAAAAGGAAGTTGAGGGGGTGGAAATACGTTCAAGGTTAAACTGAACCTTTTTCGTAGTCATGAAACTGAGCGCTTTCTAGTCTGTGACTACAATAGCATAGTTCAACCGACGATATATTGAATTTTTTTTTTTTTTTTTTTTTTTTCGAGAATAAAAACATTGTTAAAAAATTGTCGAATGATATAATTCAATAGTTAATGATATTTTTAATATTTCACCAGGTCTGAAATTTTTTTTTGTGCGCTTTTGCTGTCTGATTTCTCAGCTTTATTCAAATATAATTCATAAATATCTTTGGCACTTAAAATCAAAATTTTTATAAAAAAAAAAAAATTTATTCTTACTCTTCATAGTACTTCAGAAAAACAACTAAAATTTGTGAAACGTTTAGATATTTTGGCATCAAAATAAAATTCTTCAAATTTTAACAGTATGTTACACCCCATTGAGAAAAGTAGGATGTTTCAATTTGAATGTGTAATTCCCGAGTCAAAAAAAAATCTTAAATTTGACTTGATTTAACTTAATTTCCTTTGAAGTCGTCGATATGCCGACAACTGTAGCCCACATCTTAACTTTTTAAACTTTTTTTGACTTAATATTGACTTAATCTTGACTTTTTTTAACTTTTTTGCCTTAGATTAGACTTTTTTTGACTTAAATTGTTTAGTTTCCTTTAACTTAACTTTTTTTGGCTTAAATTATTTCATTGCCTTAAATTTGACTTATTTTGTAAAAAAACAACTGGTTATCGATTTAAAATCTAGTTCTATATTTGACTTAATTTTAACTTAAAAATTAAGTCAAATCGAATGTGGTTTTAATACTTATTTATTAATTAAACTAATCTAAAATTAAAACTCAATTTTAATTATAGAAAATTTTTTAAAAATTATTTCTGATTAAATTAAAATTACTATGAAAAAAATTTTTATTGCAATGATTTTCTTTTATTCTGTTCCTGAAGAATTGGTATAGGCTCTTGTTTACAATATCATTCATTTTCATATTGATTGACCAATTCTGCAATAAACGTTTTATTACTTATATTAATATAAAAACATACCGATAGTAAATTTTCGACAGGAATCGCAAATACATTTTCAGTTACAATGAATTCATATAAGTGTGATAGTTGGAGAAGTCTGACAGGCTCTTTGAAAGGTTTTGTTTGCAGAAGAGTTATTATTGCAAAATGATGGCCAAGGCACTTACAATTACTATTTTTTTGACAATCGCATATTTATTAAATTTGCGTTGTAACTGTCTAATTTTGTTTTATTCTGACTTTAATGTAACTTTTTTTGTCTTAAATCTGAATAAGCTATATTTCAATTGAATCAATTTTGACTTAAATGAAACTTTTTTTAACTTAAATTTAAGTAAAATTATTTAAATCGACGAAATTCTGATTTGAATGTGACTTTTTTTGTCTTAAATCTAAAGGAAATACAGTCAAACTGAACCAGTTTTGACCTAAACGTGACTTATTTTGTCTTAAATCGATCCTAACTAAGCCACAAAAAGTCAAATCTAAGTCAAACGTTATGGAGATTTTACAGACTAAAGAAATTAAATTAATTGAAATTTGAAGGATTTTGACTTAAATTTTAAGTCATAATCAAGATTTTTTTTCGACCCAGGTCCCTAGTCGTTTGAGGCGAACACGTGAGTTGAGACTCCTACCAGCCTCCCGATAGGTGTTGAATGTACATACAATTTTTTACCATTATCGAAAGAAAAGATGTCACATACGCTACTTGAGTTCAATTTTTTTTCACTTATAACAGAAAATTTATACTTCTTTCCTAATAAACAGAGCAGAAATCTGACTTTCCGGACACGTATGATGAAAATTTATTTCCATTTTGCCTGCATTAAAATTATGAGTTTCAATGTTTGTTTAGCGAGTGGAAATATACCGATTTCAGATCAATACTATTTGGTCGGTTGAAAATCATTAGTTCTTTTATTAGAGCAAAAAACATTTACTTTATGCCCGCTAAAATAGATTCTAATTTCATTTCAGTCCTATCAGACTAGCATTTGCTTATTGTACACTGTTAAAAATTTAATGTTAAAATGGACTTATTTTAACACCAGTATGGTGTCTAAATGAACTCACCGACGTAACAGTGCTACTGAGCAGTGTTATCCAACCGGAGCTGGAGGTTTTAAGATCTACAAAACAGGAAAAGATAATGGTAATAACATTTCATTAAAATTACGAAATTATCGTTAATTAATATAAAAGCACTTTTGTTGCTTAATAAAATAAGTATTGTCACTTTTTTTAAACTGAACCGATAAAATTAAATATTTAGGAATAATACACTGAGAGAAAAAACTGGTTTTCTGAACTATGAAAAACATAGTTCAATGAAGCCTCCACTATTACCCTCAGTTCAGATAGCTAATGTATAGTTGTAAAATGTACGATGATATTATAGTTGTTTTAACTGTGTTATAGTTCGTAGCGAACGTAACTAAGTAAAAAATGGTATTCTTATTACAAAAAAATAATAAAGAAAAATCCTTAATTATATTCGTCGACGAGTTAAATGATGCTAAATTAATGAAATTATAATCGTACAATTGCTGAAACATTTGTGATTCATGCTGAAGTATACACTGAAAAAAAAATATTGCTGTAATAGCAATACCGTTAGATTATAGTTACCTTCTAAAATTTGGAAAATCGTAGATTGTTAATATAACAATACTTCATTTGCGTAAAGGCTAGATTGCTATTTTACCCATACAATGTTTTGTTAAATCAACTATTTATATAGATGGTTGCTACGGCAATATGTATTGCTATATTAGCAATACGTATTGGTATATTTACAATCCGGATTGCTATATTAACCATTTGGATTGCTATAATAGCAATCTATAGGAAACGTTAAAACAGCAATACGAAGTATGGGGAACATAACCAAAAAATATGGTTAAATTGACAATACTTCATTTAAAATTGAAGATAGTCAATGCAGCAATCTGGTATTGCCAAGTTAACGATACATTTTGTTATGACAACTATCTACCATTAGCAATACTTCAGGTGGTTACGATAACCTCATTTTTTTTTCAGTGTAAGTTCTGAGAAATAATATTAAATAGTTACCACAGCAAAACAAATGCTTAGTTAATACTACTACTTTCAAATAGTTTCGGGCACTATGATATAGTTCAAGAAACTAGAAATATTAGTTAAGATGACTATTTTTTCATTCCCATCCCTTTCTAGTTACCACAACCATGCACTTTTCTCTCAGTGTATAATATTTATTTTTACTGTAACTCTGTAATAACTAAGGCCAAGAATTTGGTTTTTTTAAAAGAGAGAGATAAAAGATGGGAGGAGCTAAATTTCTGATTGGTTGAATTATTATAGATTTGTATTTGTTTATTTGAATCGAGTGAAACGAGCGACAAAACAAAAATGAGTTTAATCAATGCAAAACAAATATACTAGTCACATAACCATGTATATATGTGATCTTGATGTCAAACTTCATTTGTTAAAATTCTAAAATATGCACTCAATTATATTTTGAATGAATGTAAACTAAGGGTATCATTTTAAAAATATTTTAGATGATATCACTTTAGCCAACGGATTGAAAAATTTTTTTTTAATTGGAACATAATTTGCACGCTGAATAGAGTATTTTAAAATTTGAATAACTTTTTCGATCGGGTATTGGAAGGAAGTCAAATTCTTTGTCTCAAAATTAAGTTTTACTTTTTGTCTTAGAATTAAGTCTCATTTTTGTCTTAGAATTAAGTCTTATTTTTTGTCTTAAAGAGAAATCGTATTCTTTCCTGAGTCGAAAATAAAACTTGATTTAGAGTTGATCGTCTTGAATCGTAACTAAGTTAGACCGGTTGAGTCAAAACGGATGCAAATTCACGCAAATTCTATGTCAAAAATGACCAGGACATTCTGAATTTAGAACGAAAATATTGAAGGAAATAAAAATAAATTATTTTCAGCCAATTAGACATTTTCACTAGTACACCAAGTACTCCAAGTGTTAAAGTTCTCCGAGATGACCAAGACTCTCTGGATTTTTTTTTTTTAATATCAGACATTAGAAAAAAAAAATTCAGTCAACCAGACATTTTCGCTGGTACATCAATTGATGCAATTTTTGAAGTTGTCCAAGATGGTCAGGACTCTCTGGATTTTTTTTAAAAATCAAAGACATTAAAAAAAAAAAATTTCAGTCAACCAGACATTTTCGCTGGTACATCAAGTCGTGAAATTGTTAAAGTTGTCTGAAATGACCAAGACTCTCTGGATTTTTTTTAAGTATCAACGACATTAAAAAAAAAAATTTCAGTCAACCAGACAAAAAGTAAGACTAAATTTTAAGACAAAAAGTAAGACTCAATTTTAAGACAAAAAGTAAGACTCAATTTTAAGACAAAAAGTAAGACTCGATTTTAAGACAAAAAGTAAGACTCAATTTTAAGACAAAAAGTAAGACTCAATTTTAAGACAAAAAGTAAGACTCGATTTTAAGACAAAAAGTAAGACTCGATTTTAAGACAAAAAGTTAGACTTAATTTTATGACAAGAAATAAGACTTCATTTTAAGACAAAAAGTAAGACTTAATTTTATGACAAGAAATAAGACTTCATTTTAAGACAAAAAGTAAGACTTAATTTTATGACAAGAAATAAGACTTAGTTTTAAGACAAAAAGTAAGACTCGATTTTAAGACAAATAATAAGACTCAATTTTATGACAAAAAGTAAGACTTAATTTTAAGACAAAAAGTAAGACAAAATTTTATCACAAGAAATAAGACTTAATTTCAAGACAAAAAGTAAGACTCGATTTTAAGACAAAAAATAAGACTTAATTTGTACGCTTGATGTATTAGTGAAAATGTCTAGTTGGCTGAAAGTAATTTTTTTCAATCACTTCGATACTTAAAAAAAAAAGTCCAGAGTCGTGACCATCTTGGTCAGCTTCAGCACTTGGAGCTTTTGGTGCACGAGTAAAACTGTCTAGTTGGCTAATAATAATTTTTTTTCATTTCCTTCAATATTTTTTTTTTCAAATCCGAATAGTCCTGGCCATCTTGAACATCGAATTTGCGTGAATTGACCTTGATTTCGAATTAATTGGTCTTACTTAGTCACGATTTAAGACGACCCACTCTAAATCAAGTTTCATTTTTGATTCGGGAAAGATTACGATTCCTTTTTAAGACAAAAAATGTAACTTAATTTCAAGTTACACTTAGAAAATTAAATAATTGGAGTTACTATCTAGTTATGGTAAAAATTTCTACCATCAATGAGTTAGTCGTAAATATTATCTAGATGATTGTATAAATCATCTAGATTGTAATATTCACCATATTTATGATAATTGTTACAATCCTGTATGTTAAGTCGAATTAATTATTATTAATTATTCTAGATGATTGGAATTAAAAATTTAGCATAATAAACACAATTACTTAATTTTCTGTGTGTAAAAGTCAAGATTTAATTTTAAGATAAAAGATACGACTTCATTTTAAGACAAAAAGTAAGATTTTATTTTAAGAAAAAAAATATGACTCCTTTTCAAGACCCGATTGAAAAAGTTTTCCAAATTTTTAAATGCGCTGTCCAGCGTGCAAATCATGTTCCAATTAAAAAAAAAAATTTTTAATCCATCGGCTAAAGTAATATCATCTAAAATATTTTCAAAATAATACCCTTAGTTTAAATTCATTCAAAATATAGTTGATAGCATATTTTAGAATTTCAACCAACGAAGTTCGATATCAAGATTACAAATATACGTGGTTATGTCACTAGTATATTTGTTTTACATTGACTAAACTTATTTTTGTTTTATCGCTCGTTTCACTCGATTCAAATAAACAAATACAAATCTATAGAAATTCAACCAATCAGAAATTAAGCTCCTCCCATCTTTTATCTCTCTCTTTTAAAAAAACCAAATTCTTGGCCTTAGTAATAACTGATTAATAGGTGATAAAGATAATCATTGATAATTTTATTTTATTTTTCACGCTGATTTGGTTTGCAAAGAGACTTAAATCATCGAAATCTATTTGAGATATTTTATACAGTGACATTAACATGCATCATTCATTTTTGAAACAATAATAAAATGTTTTTTTGTATTTGAAATACAATTCGACCTCTGATAATTGAAAAATAATGTTACTTTTTTATTTATCATCGGGAAAATTTTTAACACCGCTACCGGTGTTACTTTATTATCGATTTCAGGGTTAAATTTATTACCGATAACTTTACCACCAGGATAGTGTGAATTTACAACGTTTTTTTTTTACAGTGTAAAAATAAAAGTAATCAAATGAAGTTTCATTTAATCCAGTTGAATTTATACTTGCACTATTGGCCTACTTGTTTAATTTCAATTCGCTTCGAACATTAAAACTATAATTTTTATAGCAGATAATTATGAAAAATATTGTGTGTGGCATGGAATAAATACGAATTCAGACTTAGTGAGATGCCAGGTTCCTCTTTGGCTCGGACAGTTAACCTTACCCTCATTTGAATTTATCTTATTTTTATCTCTTGCTACTATTCTATCCTCATCACAAATGGAGAGCTATTTATTTATTTATTTATTAATAATAATATTCAAAACATATTGGAAAAGATTAAATTAAAATTCTCGAAATAAATGATTTAGTATTTGAATTCATTTAGTAGACACATCTAAAATCTATTATATTTTATCATATTCTGATAAAATTTTATATTCCATGAGAAAAAATATATGTAAGTAAAGAATTATGCAAATATTAAATACAGACGCATTTGTAACTTTTAATGGTTTTCTTTTTTAGAAGTCACAAGTATTATATAATGTTTTAAAGTTGACCAGTAAAATAAAAGAAATTGAGAAAGTGGCTCTTTTTGAAAGGTTCTAATTTAAAAACCAGGAAAAATTGCTTGGACGCCTGAGTCGTCTGGCACCTATGGAGATGGCGCCTATTTATAGACCTTGAATAAAAGAATAATAAAACCATAGACCTACACTTTCTTAAAAATTTACTCAAGTTGATCCCCGTAAAAATTAAAAAAAAAACTTTTTATTTTTATATTTATAAAAGCGTTAAAAATCCAAATAAACTGGATGCCTAATATGCTATACAAAAAATAACTTTTGTCTGAAAAATTTTTTTTATATAAAACTTTCATGTTTAAAGTACAATGATAAATATAAAAATTAAATAAATTGAATAAAATTTTTATCAATAACTACCTCAATTTTCTTAGAAACATATTTTTCACTTACCAAAATCAAGATTTCGTACAAAAAAAAATACCTTTTTCGTTTACATTTGCTTAAAATTTTGTATCAGATAAGATAGTAAAAAATTGTTGCATATATAATTAATTATAATAATCTATTCATAGTCATCGTTTTAAAAAATTTTAATGATCTCTGATCTACAACAATATATTACTACATACTTCAATGTCAACTTTAGTTCTCTAGAGAGCAAGAAAGAAAATTGTCAAGAAAACTTATCTCTATAGTCGTGTATATACACACATATATATATATATATATATATATATATATATATATATATATATATATATATATATATATATATATACAAGCAGCAAGTTTCTGAGTAGAAATCTATCACCAGCTATCTCAGAATCTCCAAGGCCCGAAATGGATTCATTAACGTCCAGCTTCATTAGCATCCCCGCCGGGTGTACTGAAGGATAAGGAGAGTGAGAGAAGGGTGGAGAAGAACGACACTAAAGGGCAAAGGGCGTTGTAGCATGTATTATATATATATATATATATATATATATATATATATGTTGGAATGTAATCACTATTGATAATAAACTGCGCATGCGGGTAAACTGAAAACACTTTTTAAAGGGAATTATAAATTATCATACCGAATAATCCAGCAGCTATCGAAAACAATGAAGAGTTCTGGTCATAAATATCTCAGATTCGATCGTTGACAAGGATTCCAAGGGCTTTGTTCTTAACACGCCAGGAGGTCTCCTTCTTTCAGAAATCGCGATCTCACTTTAATACTCACTATCTCTCATATTTATTTTCTCTATCTAACTTACTCAAACGTTTCTCGGCAGTTTTGCAGCCTGCAACAGAAGATATTCCACCACGTCAAGTCCCGATGACTGTTCCGGTCTGCCGGAGCGGAAACCCTCTGCATCTCTCTATGTGATTACATTTACGAGTGAAAGGGCGAAAGAAAGTTAAAAAAAAAAGATAAAACTGACAGGTAAACTGTCAAGAACTTTTTTTTTCAATTGGTTGTGTCGATATTTCTAAGCACATTTATTTATTAATATAATATAGTATTTTTGAATAAAATTCTGCCTTATTATAACTATCTTCTTTTTTCGATTTATTTCATTTTTTCTCATGATTTTGTGTTTTTATTTTAAGACACAAATATATTTGAATGAACGTTTCTCTTTCGGGTTATATTGCTTTAATCGATGTGAAAAAATCCATGCACAGTTTATTGGATAGAATATATCAAGACGAGTAAGAATTTTTGAGTTTTTATCAGATTGGAGGAAAATAGTAGATTGTGATAATAAAAAAAAAAAAAAAAAAAAGAATAATATTGAAGGAGTGAAGTTTGCTATCTCAAATCCCAGATATTTTTTTCAAGATTAGTATCTATACTCAACGAGCCATTCTACTGAATCCGGTCCTAAATCCCTCATTGTCTAATTTTACTTTATTTTATTTTTTAAATTCTCTAATTTTATTTCACCTTCATAAGATCGGTAATAAGACGTTTGCACTCAATACACGTAAAGTTTAAAAAATTCAACTTATTAAAATGATATCTTTCTCTCTTTTCCTAAGCTTGTACATATAAATTTATCTGAATATAAACAGCATGAAAAATAGCCTTCATGTACTTCATAGACATAAAGATCCCACAAAATTATAATTTTCTATAATTTATGGAAGATGACTTGTTTAATAAATAACCACGACCAGTGGATGAACATTATTCTATTTTTACCTGCATAATTAAGATTTTAATCATAATTATATGAAGAAAATACTCTTTCGCTCTTTAATTGGCTGCTTTATAACTTAAAGTCTAATTTGGTTAAATTCTTAATTTGAAAAGATTAGCATTCATTTACTAGGTCAGCAATCCTATCTATAAATATATAATTATTTAAAAGTTTATTGGCCTCTCTGTGGTAGATGTCACTGCTAGTAGTGCCTCTTACAGGTACTGGTCATGACGGTATTTTGAAAATATAACATTTCCAATATTTAGATAATCAGACTTCTTTCTAAGATTTGGACACGGGCGCCAATGACTTTTGCCATTGTGGCAGTCACCATATTCGACTCATCGGTGTGAGGTGAAGAGTGATTCTTGGACTGAGTTTTGAATCTTAAAATACGGATGATGATGGCGTGTGCCATTCTCCGAGTTGTGGTGGCAGTTCCCCGCATTCACTTTTTCGGGGGATAATTTTTGGCTTAGGAAAAAAAAGAGCTTTATGAACACTGTTTCAGAATGAAAAATTAATAGATGTTTAATATTTTATCTAAGGGAAAATTATCATTTAACCCTTCAGCACTCCTCAGAGAGGAAAGTACGACGGGCTCAGGCTTGGCCCAAGTATGTAGAACCTTGAGCCAAGCTTGTAAGCCAGCCTTGGTAGAAGTATGGAATGATAACACAGGGCCAGTCCTGGTTGCTAGACCTGGTCCATGCTTGGTTGTCAGACCTGGCCTATGCTTTGTTGCCAGAGCTGGTTCATACATCAACGAAACAAATAAATTTAATTTAAAAAAAATTTTATTATTATTAACCTCGTAGAATTCATAATCATTAACGTTTAAACTATCTAATGGAGGTAAATGATGTGAAAAAAACTCGGTGAAAATTCTGCTGGGCTCCGGGCGCGAACTGCCGTCCGTCTGATTGCTGAGTCTGAGCGGTTGCTACTGGACGAACCTACTAATGTTAAATTGATTTATTTATATGTTCTACTTATAACTTCTACCTCGATGAGCCTCAAATGAACCTAGTCTCGACTATGTAATTTAAATTCGATTAGTATTAATTATTTGAGGCTCTTCGATCACCATTTGAGGCTTATTGAGGCTCTTTGAGCATTATTTGAGGCTCATTGAGGCATTTTGAACATCATTTGAGCTCAAAATGCTGTTTTACTCAGTGAGGCTGGATTGAGGCTAGATATTTCGACCTGCTTATATGGAGTGTTAAGATCCTTATAAATGATATAAACAAACAGTCATGATCGTCATGAGTTACGAGAACGCCTTTTACGGTGGAAACAGTTACTCTTATAAATTACGATGTAGCATCGTAATTTTTATAACTTACATCGTAGTCCAGTAGAGGCAGCACTGTCGTATTTATGTTATTCAAAAGTAAATAGAAAAATAAATATCCTCTCTTAAAATGAATCCGTGAAAATTATTCCGCTTAGTAATTTTCATTTCTCCAATAGTCCCAAGTATATCACTTATTCAATCAGTGATTCAGTGACTGATTTGCAGTGAATATTCACTGATTTGCAGAACTTTTCAATGATTCATTTTAAGAGAGTAGAAATAAAAATAATTTTCAAATTGTAAATTTTTTTTTTTTTTCGTTTTTTTTCGATGTTAAAGTTGTAGATTTTTAAATAATTTTTAATTCAAAAAGCTTTTGTTAAAAATTACGATGTCAAATAGTGAAAGAAGTAGCTGAAACCGTAAATTTTTGAATAAGACATTCAGATTGAGAGTAATGAAAGTATAATCCGCGATTTAGAAGTTAACATCTACTCTCCACATTCACTTCTCATTCACTACGCAATTTTTTTACAGTGTAGGGGAAGGCGGCAAAATGGGTTCCCAAAATTTTGGATTCCTCGAAATACTTGGGGCCCAAATAGGCTCCCCAAAATTTTTTTTCAGTTTAAATGATTTATGAACAAGCGACCCTTGCATATTGTTTGAGAGTGTGGTTTGCCTTTAACACGTCTAAATACAAAAATTTTCTGAACTTAAATGTGAAATTAATAATATTTTTATTTTCAAAGCTTAAACATAATCTAGAAGTTGAACCGAGACCATGTCAACGGCATGCCGAGTGTTATTTCAGTTGAGCTATCCGAGCTTATGCCATAGTCCGTTCAATGTATCAGTAAAGAAAACATTAAAATAATGAAGCGCGAAAAATCAATATTTTGGAGAAATTTATTTATTAACGTTTTTACCATACCTGCATCGAAAGTTTAAATTCTTGCCCTGTTTAAGGGGGAAGACCGTCGTTCTCATTTATTTTATAAGAAAACAAATGATACAAATTAGCACAAACAAAGCCAAAAATTTAAACATTCAGGTGCAGATCTGGTGAAAAATCGTATACACACCACGGAGGAAAGTAAGAAATCCCAATCCGAGTGTTTGCGACACACCTTCGACTCGGGGCGGTAATTATACACTCAGTTTAGAATGTCCTACTTTCCTGCCTCGATATGTAACATACTATTAAGATGAAATAAAATAATAGTCGAATTTTAGTAAATTTTTTAGAGTGCCCAATTTGCCCCAAATTTTATTTTTTTATTTTTGGAGCATGTTGATTATGAATACATGGCAAAAGACTCGAAAATGTAAAAGCGGTAAAAAAAAAAAAGTAATTTATTCAAACTTTGGGGGGGGGGGGGTATTTTTCCCCGAATTTAAAGATTTTTAATTTCGAACAGACGTGACATATTAAGACCAAAAACATGGTAAGAGGCTAGAAATAAGTAAAACAAGTGAAAACCACTGAGGATATGAGCCTTTTTTTCTTAAGGGGCCCATTTTGCCCTTCTTCCTCTACATGTATATATATGTAAAATTTCGAAAATAAACAAGTTCAATTTAAAGATATGTTGTATATTAAATATATAATTAAAATTATTTAGCTATGTAAAAAATAAAGTCCCTAGGAATAATAAGCAGTGATAGGTTTGAATTTTACGATATAGTCTCTGATAAAAATATTCTTACTGACAATAGAATCTTTAAAATATATCTAAGGCCCTAGACTGTAAACTTTTAATCCTCTGTGTCTACAAATATAGTAAAATCGAAAGCTTAAACTAAAATACAATACTATTTCCTCACAGCCATTTGAGCACTTAGATTTTATATAGTACGTCTTACAGACTTAGTACAGTAAATATCTGTTCATTAGTAAAATATGCGGGTAGCCCTAAATCAATTTCAGAATGTCCTTGAAGCAAAAATTTTACCTAGTAAAACTTGAAAAATTAAAGTACTGGAAATATTATTTATGACTTCTCTTTACAAAAACCTTACAGCTGTGGTTGTGATTATCTTGGATTATATGTTTTGCTAGTACGGCGGTAAATAAAATCTGTATGCTTAAATTGAAAAACTAAAAATTTTTTGGTAGATAACCGACCGGAGCAAGTTGAAGACAAAAATTTTAAATAATATATTTTTTTTTCACATATCTTTAAAATTTGAATTTTTGTGCATTTTTCTGTTTGTCAGAAGTAAAGTAAAAATTATTTTGTGCCTTATAAATAACCAAGGCTATTCAGACGAACTCAAAAAAAAAAAAATTATTCATTTAAATTTCTACTTGTCTCTTTTTTTCGTAATAAATTTTTTATTTAGCGCCAAATATTAGTACTAGTCTATCATTAAATGATTCGACTCAACAGCAGAAACTCAAGAATAAGAAAAAAAATTCTTAGTTTAATTTTATAATAAGTCCAACTTACCCCGACAAACTATATTGCTTCAACAAATCATATCTTATTCTAACAAAATATAAAAATTGCGGGAATTTTTTTTTTTAATTTTTAGGAGGGTGCCCTCACGCCCCCTTGTTTAAACTTTTGAGAATTATTATCAAACAAATTGCGAAACACCTACATTTTAGTCGATCGTAATAAAATGTGCTGGTCAGTTTGATAATACAAATAAAAAACCCTTAAGAGGACCGTATTGCCCTCCTATATTTAATCATATTTTTATAAATAGAAAAAAGGTATTTGAAAGTGCTGAATCAAATCCTTCGTGTATTAAAACGGTCGAAAGATTATTTCCTTTATTATATGAATGTTTATAGATCAGTATGTGTGTAAGAATAAAGTACTTGTTATAACCAAAGATGTCACGCTTTTGAATAATTTCAGAATGTGTTCCCCTATACCGAACTTGCTTATGTACTGTCATCATACGCAGGTATGCATATGAAGTATATATACATACGACAAATAGTCTCGAGTTTCTTGGCGGTCCTGTGGATCGACATCTTTCATCCGGTTCTCCGTTGGGGATCTGCATTTGAATAGCAAACTCATAAAACTCATGGCGCGAACGCAGGTTTTCTTGCCGCGAAATCGCGGCAACCCTATATCCGCTGTTACCTTTCCGGCACCGAGCCAGGATAATCCGGTGCGTGACATAATAATGTTCGCGTAACCGACGAGCCTCGAGGCCTGGGTGTTCTAATACTTTCTTCAGATTTACTATTCTAGTATAACGACTAACAAAATTTATAAGATGGAAAGGGAAAAAAATAAAAATAAAGAACAGTTATGTCTGAAGAGGACCTCCTTCTTGACATACACGCGCCCTATAATCCACGCTGAGCATTCATGGTCAGATGATACAGTCTTAAAAATATGTATACTATAATCGAGGATCTGAGTCAGTTAAGCTTAATAATAACACTACGTAGGGTCTTTTTAAAAATGCAAATCTGATGGATAGCACGAGCCAACATTATTGATGTTATATACAATAATTCAATAAATTAGTTATTTTTATAAACTGCTCAATAAAATAAATTGATATTTACACTTTAAATATAAATTTTTTTTTTAATACTAAATAATAAGTATCATAGACCATCAGGGCAAAATCAGTTAAAAAAAGAAAAACTTTTTTGTTATGAAAGGTTTACTAACCATTTATAAGAGAGCATGGAACAAGTTGGATATTCAAGGCCAAATGGTTATTGTAAAATTTTTAGTAAAGAAAAAAAAATTTAATTTTAAACTATTAATAAAAATATAAAAATACACGAACTAATGAATAATTATGTAATTCATTAAGAAAAGCTCTAATAATAATATGACCGTAAAAAAAAAGTTTTTATTAAAAATTTTTGAATGTCGGTTATTGATTGGCCAACTTGCCCCGTTCATTCCTTTATCTAGTAAATTAATACTTTTAAATAAAAATGGCTTACAAGCTTCTATATCAGATCGATATGTAATCATATATCTCTTGATGTCAACTAACATACACAATACTTAAAGATAAAAGCATATTAGCATTTTTTTTCTCACGGTTGAATGTAATATTTCAAAAAATTTGTGACATCTTTGGACTTACGTGCTTAATAAACATTTTCATTGATTAACGTATGCAGCTGTTATATATATATATATATATATATATATATATATATATATATATATATATAATAGAATACTGAAGAAATAAATATAAATTGAGTTGAAAAATAATGTCAGATGAATTCAGTGATGATTCGATGGTACAAGTGCTTTCGATGCAGGTCATAAATCCATCTATCTTAACAAAAGAACCGTTGTAAAAAACGACTAGACCAATTTTAAATATTTCTTTCTCTTTCTCTTTTTCATTCTTTTATATAACCATATATATATATATACAATCATTTCAGGCTTTTGATAAATATGCCTAAGAACCCTTTTTTAGCTGATGCACACCGGAGCCCCGAGTTATATAGGCGTGTCGCAACCAAATCTGTGTAATCCCGCATATGTTTCCCATGAATATGCATCTGCGAGTTTAATACGATTTGATTCATGATCAGTTCTTTTTATATATGGACTAAAGTTCCTTAATATCCATAATAATAAAAAAAAAAAATTTATAACTTATCTATTTTATAAAATATTTACTAATATTTTAGTTATCATTTACTCCCTAAAGTTTATGTAGAAAAGTTTTTACTGACTTAGCCAGTGGCTTAATTTGGTTACTTATAAATTAACAGTTCTATAATATGTTGTTATAAATTATGAATTACACTGTAAAAAGATCGGTGTTAAAAATGGACTCATTTTAACTCCGCCCAGTGTTAAAATGAAATTACATCGGTGTAGGAGGCGTAATTAGGCGGTGTTAAAATACCGGTGTTAAACTAGTGTAAAAATGGAGTAACCGGTGTAAAAGCGGGGTAAACTGCGTCCGCTTGAAGTATTAACTTTAAAGATTATAAAACACAAAAAATTTCAGTTCTTTATGAAAATTAATAAAAAATATCATTTATTAACAAGTACACATACGTATATACGCAGTTAAACAAAGTGAAAATTATGTGTAGACATGCTTCAGACTGTAACGCCGATATTTTAATTATTTATTAGTTTGTATAGTAATTATTATTTGGCCTGATGGTAACTATTACCATCACGTTATTAAAAATTACGATGTTGATAATACACGGAAAAAAAAGGAATTCTTGAGTCAAGAAGAAAATCGTTTCCAAAAATAAATTCTTAAATTAAAATATTCTATTTTCTTGTTTGAAAAAAATTTCTCTTGGTAAAAAATTTTTTTTTTTTAATTAAAATACATAAAGCTCTCCAATAAAGAAATTCAATCTTGATTTAAAAATATAAATTTTTTATTTAAATGTTTTTAGTTTCTCTGAACAAGAAAACAACCTCATTGGCTCAAGAAACTTTAGCTCTTGGTTTTAGAAGATACCAACTCATTCTAAAAACATCGTTCTCTCGAATGTAGTCGATATCGATTCATTTCGATACATCGAGTTTTTAAACGGAGTCACATTTAACTTACTCCAAGTAAAGATTAATTTATTTGAAAATTTGATAATATTTAGTTCAAAATAAATGTAGACATCTTAAAACGATTAATGTAAGATTTAAAAAATAACAAAATTAATTTTAAAATTAAATTATACATTAATGTCAAATATAAAATACTTTTATTTTAAATATAATAAATCAGTGCAATTTTAAATTACTTGTTTTTATTAAAAATTTGATTTTCAGAATATATACAATTAATTATCAAAATATATTTTGATTTTATATTACAATGCAAAATTTTTTTTGTTTACAAAAATAAATAAAAGGTTATGTTATTTATCCTGGCTTCATTGACACCATCAACTGCATGATACCACACTAAAAAGGAATCAATTTCATATGAATTTAGGATCAGAAATGAAAACAAACTTGACTATCTGATATGATTAAAAACAGCATGAATAATAATTAACTTACTTTTTTGAGATTGAAACGACACCATTTAAGTTAACTTGAATCAGGAAAAAACACCAGATAATATGACTAATAACTGCAATAACTCACATTTTTACTGAACACTTTAATTCGAAACAACTTATGTATATGAATTTGTTAATTGTACAATTAATAAACTAATACTATTAAAATATTGGTGTGCAATATATAATTGCACACATACGGTGACAGCGCTGAACAGACTAGTTTCATTTTTTTGCGATCTTCGGGCGTCTCCGTGTATACACAAAGTAGTGTCCGAAGTAGAGAAGCAGCATAGACCCGAGTGCCACTGTTGCTGATGACACGAATGCTGCTATGGACACGAATGATAGACACGAATGCTGCTATGGACAAAAACCGAGCTTGATTTTCTTGACTGGAATTTTTTTTATTTTTGTTTCAAGCAATAGCCACTAGTTGGTTTAAGAAATCTCTTTACGTAGAGAAGTTGAATTTCGTAGAATAAAATATTTTATACATAAATGAAGAAATTCGAACTATTAATTCAAAAAATAATTTACTTTCTTTCATAATTTTTCTTTTTGAACTGAGATGATATATTTTCAACTTAAAACTTTAAACCATTTGAGTCGAAAAAATAACTTTTTGAATCAAAATAATCAAAATTAAGAGAAAATTTTCTTCAATCAAGATATTTTCTATTTTCCTAAATATTCTCTTGACTCAAGATAATTCTCTTTGAACTAAGATAACCTTTCGTTCAGTGTAGTTATAACTAAAGATAATAAAAGTTATAATTTTTGATTTTCATAAATAATTGTAGATTTTATCATATAGTTGGCAGATACTACAATTCAGATTGTATATTTAGTAATTTAAATGATATTTATTACTATCAAAATCAGTTTAAAAATTGTACTATAACTCGATGATAACCTTTACCATAAAATTCTCTCCGTGTATGTATTATATATATGAAATTATAATTTAGTGAGTTACTAAAACATTTTATAAATTAAAAACATAATATTTTAAGTTTAATTTTTAATATACGAATAAATTATTTCTTGAAATTATGTTTCTAATTAACAGCTGTTTCAATTAAATATAAATTTATTTATAAAGTACTAAAATTCCGGGCTGGAAGGAATGCGGATTAAAATAAAATCCGCGTCACTCCGAAATCACTCTGCCCAGAAAAAAATCACTGTTCGCCCAGTACGTTAAAATCGGTTGATTCGTTCCAAAGATATCGTCGAACAAAAAAAGGTTACATACACACAGATACACGCACGCACGGAGACGGGCAAACGTCCATCTGAAAATGGTCGGCATAGCTTCTTAGGACTTCAAAACAGCGAGGTCTGATGAAAATTCGAAAATTAGATTTACGTAGATCTACTCTATTTGTTTACGGGTATTATTATGTTGATGCAGTTGTACAAACGCTACAAAATTAAAGAAGACTAAAAAGCATAGAGTAAATAATCGCTGCATCTTCAAAGGGTTTAAAAAAATATTTAAGTTACTGAAGTAGTCGGTAGGCTGTAATAATTAACTACCACTGGTTTTATTATATGTACTATATTGAGAAAACTGAAAATTATAACCATTATCTAGCAGTGTATATATTTTATAATGTTCTTTTAAAAATAATTTTTTAAGCTTTTGTAAATTCATCCATCCTCTTATAGAGGCTTTTAAGAAACTCTAAATTACTGGAAACGTGGTGAGGCTTAGCAGTGAGTACAAGAGAGTCTTACAGCGGAGGGAGACATAAAACCCAAAAGCGAAACGTTATAAATTGCTTTATTGCCAGCCCCGCATTTTTCACAAACTCGACGAAGTAAAGTTGTCGAAGCCATTTTACTTGCTCGATCGTAAATTTTATAGCTTCTCTACTATACGCTAAGAGCTACGAAACAAAGTAGTTTTCTTTGCTCACTCAGAAAATGTCTTCTTAGTTTCTTAGCTGCAACTTTGTTAAAATATTATATAGTATCCGGTATTTATTTTCCTACTGTTAAAACCGGATTTTATTATCACTTATCTCGCGATACAATCGCGGAAATCCTTGAAAATTTTTTTTCTATTTTAAAATACACATTTTTTTTTAGTGCTTTCAAAAATTCACTTCTATTTTGTTTGATAAATGTGACACATGGGTAAAATTTTAAAAATATCGACATAAAAATTAACAAATTTTATTTCGAACAAAGAAAAAAAATTCTATATAATTTTAATCATTTATTTTTAACAATTACTCAAGATAAATAAAGTTCAAGTGGCAGTAATAAAAAATGACAAGATGTTTTTTTTTGTCGCCAATCAATTACTTTTATTTTTTAGCCGAAGGAAGAAAACACCTGTACCGTAGGTCACGTGAATAGCGCCGGTCACTTTCCATATCAGGGGTAACCAGGTTAATCCCCGATTGACCCAATGTACAGGTTGGTCCGGTATACAAGATTATAGATACCTGCAAAAGGGAAGAAAAAAAAGGAAGAAGGGATTCCGGTCCGGCACGCGACCAGCCAAATCGGGGTAGTGACAAAAAGGTACCCTCGACCGATCACATACGTGTATGTATGTGAAGTGAGAGCCAAGGTGCTCTCCTTAACATAAACCTCTGAGTGAGAAGCCAAGATCCGACCATCCTTGTTCTCACTCTTTCATTCTTCTTCAGCCTCTACGTATTCTTATGTCGGGTTTCATCCAACAACTTCCTCGTGCCTCAAACGACAGGTAGCCAATGCATCTGGAAACAATGCCAAGACTATGTTGGAATTCACTTGAGGAAACAACTAGTTGATGAGCTTTTATTTTTTTTGTTTGAATATAAAAAAAAATAATTTCTCACATCAAATACATTAGTATTTATTTTTAGGGGCAGTAAGGATTGTAAAATATTTTATATAACAATTAGGTGATCATGAATGGAGACTAAAGAAAGTATAAAATATTATTAAATATTGGATTTGAATGCATTGAGAGAACAGATTACAAAAAGTTTATTGAAGTAAAAAAAAAAAATTTCAAGGTTATGAGACTTGAGAGCGAAGAGGATAAGATTTACGTCGGATATAGGTCGGTTAATTCAAGAATCTTGAGGATATCCTGTTCATAGATCGTACATGAGTGAATATATAGTGAGAATAAAAAAAATATAAAAAAATTTTATAGTATAGTGAATGAAATTCTGAAACCTGCCGATTCCGTATGTGCACTTGCACTGTACCGCCCAGGGTGACACCTTCTTCCGGCTGGATGATCTTCAAGCTCAATTGTAGTTGAGTTACTCTTTAGTAATACAGCCTGGTGTACTGTATCCTCTACGCAACTGTCATTTGATGCAAACTTTTTAAATTAACATAATTTTACTCTTCTTCTCAATACTTTTTTTCCTTTTTTATTTTGAAGAAGACATTATCCATGTATTTTTAAATATATTTTCGAGAATAGAAGAGAGCGCAGGACGGAGTCCTTAAAAATTTTATAAGTTTATTTTTCAACAAGCCAGAACATATTATCACGATCGACTAAAAATAGATTTTTCGTAAATTATTTACTATGGCTCAAAAGTTTAAGAACTAAGAAAATGACCCCTTCCCTCGCCTCAAAAGGTAATAAAAAAAAAAATTTTTCAACGCAAAAAAATCTATGCTACATATATGTGACACTTGAGTTTTTCACGCGAACATATAGGGGAGGGAGGGGGCTAAAGGGGGTAGGGCAGGCAAAACGGGGTACCCCCAAAATTTCATAAAAAAAAAATTTTTTTTTTTTCGTCTAATTACTATAGATCCGATATATTTGCGCATTTTTACCCCTACGCATGACACCTGGGGCAAAATGGACCCGCCGAAAATTATGAAAAACTGATTTTTTCGAATTTTTACGTCAAATTAAAAAAAATTTAATATATTTTCAAATTTTTAGCGCTACCCATAACACCTGGGGCAAAACGGACCAGCCAAAAATCATGAAGAAATGATTCTTTCATATTTTTATCGTCAAATTAAAAAAACACGTTTTTTGGGTTCAAAATAATGACAAATAAGAAATAAAGAATTATTTTTTTTTTTATTAAATAATAATTAGTAATTAAGTTAATCGAGGGAGAACGATTTATTACACCTAAAAAAATTTTTTTTGAGTTTTATAAAACCGAAAATAGTTGTCAAGAAAAAGAAATACATTCTTAATGATGAAAACAATTTCAAAAAAAAAATAAAAAAATTATCATTTTTCGGAAGGGGTCTCTGCCCCACAAAAAAGAAATTTTTTTTTCTGCCTTTGTATCCACCAATGATGTGAATTGTAATTTTTCTTTATGTATATTACATATAAAAAATTTAATTTAATGAAATTTGATTAAATTTCAGAATTTTTTTTTTTCAGCTTTTTGTAAGGGTACCCCATTTTGCCCGCCAAACGTAAAAAATTTATTTCTTAACGACAGCTAAAAATTTTGTCTATTTACCTTGAATATCATTAAAAACAAAAAGATTCGGCGTATTTTAGTCCTCAAAAACTTAGTAGTTCCTTAGGTTCCTCCTTTTGCCCCCCCCCCCCCCTCCCCTATATATATATATATATGTATTTATCTGTATCATCTATTTATATATGTATCTGTCAACATAGATAACACCGCATATATGACGACATATATGTGAACTTATGCGCAAAACTTATCGAACATATCTGTTTTTTACGCACATGTATGATATATATGTGATATAATTTTTACATGTGTTTTTCCATGTGGGAAAAAAATGATTCTCCATCTGAAAAATAAAAAAGTACACAAAAATTAAATTTTTACAAGAAAAAATTTTTTTTTAATTTTTGTCATAGATTCAACTTGTCCCGGTCAATGGATTTGCGCTAATAAACCATTATCTTTAATAAATGTAAAATTGAAAAATTTTTTTTTCAGGGCTTTTTAAGAGAGGCCATAATTTAATAGGTGACCGTCTTGCACCAACCTTCCTTATTTTGGTATTATTATTAATTTTTTTGATAAGTATAATAAAGCACATTGGACGTAAAAATAAACCAAATTAAAATAAACATATAATTTTTTTCGTTAAATTTCTTCTATATATCCAATATATAAAAACGTACATTTCACGTCCATCAAGATTTGTCTAAAATTCCATCGTACTCGAGGATATAACAATAATACAACTATTATACTTTTTATTTCGGTAAAATGTATAGATTGCTTTTAACCAGACGTGAAGCTGCATCAACCCCTGCCCGCGCTCAAAAAAAACTTTCCGAGTCTAATGTGTAATACTGTAGAGGTGCTCTGTTATAGAGGCCGGTGTACACATTTTAGGAAAGCCAGAAAGGATTCCGTGGGAAAGAAGGGTGTATAAGCAAGAGTTAGATTTAAAAAAAAAAAGTTTAAAAGGTGACGGTACACCACGATAGAAAGGGGAAGTTTGAGGGGGTATGAAGCGGCTGTCACGTTTCTCGCAAATTTTCACGCTTTTACGAAGAAAAGTGATGATATTACTTTAGTGATTTCATATAGCAAGTTATTATATTTCAGAAATGTAATTTATAAAATGGGTAAGACCTTTAGCTGGTAACCATAAAGAAAGAGAAAGGGTTGAGAAAAGATTAAAGGATTAAAAAGGGATTTAAGGGTGACTTTAGGTCATGTGATCGTGATTTTGATAAAGGACCATAAAGAAATAAATTTTTTAAATCAAGAAAAAAACCTAACGCCTTTTAAGTGGACAGGTACTTTAGGTATTGATGTGTACCTTTCCAAAGGGTTAAATAAAATATATATTTTTTCACATACATGAATTTGAAAAAAAAAAAAATAATAAATTCTGATTGATTTTGAAATTTATTGAACCCTTTACTTTATGTTACCTCCTTTGTATTTAAGTATTTCTAATTTAACAAAATAAAAATTACTATCGCGCCTATTTCATCATAGAATTCGTTGAAAGCCCAATTGGAAATTTTAATAACTCTCATACAAAATTATAATCCGATACAACAATTGCTTGCACTACTATAGTTTTTAAAGGTTTTCACTTTGTCCAGAAATATACGGTATCGTGATCTTATTTCTTATGTCAGCCACGTTATTTTAAATTTTATACGTGATTTAGGCCCTCACTGTCTTACCTACTAATCATAGAATATTAAACCATGTGAAAAATTTGATTATACATCAACGACCTTTTTTTTGTTATGTCTTCAACAAGAGAAAGTGTCGCAACGTTCAAAGATATGTTAATAATTTTTGAGTTTAGGAAAACAATATTTCATATGTTGTGCGTATGCTTCGTTTTGTAACTCATCTCATGTTACAGGAAGCTATTTTAGTTACAACACATGAAATTGCAGATGATTTTTCCACTTTGGTGGTCATTTGATAGCTAAAAGTATATATTTATTTGCGTTCTTAAAAACTGACATATTTTTTCAGACCCTATAATTTTTCCCACAGCGTAAAACAACCTGGGGCAAAATGAATCACCATCTTAAAAGATATTTTTTTTTAAGAATATGAGGCAAATCGGTCATGAAAACTTTAAACAAAAAAATTTCAAAATGTTCTTATTTTGTCTCAGGTTCCCTCAATTAATAAAATTAAAAAAAAAGTTTAATATTTAATTGATCAAAATGAAATATATAACAAAAATTATTCTTTGTTATAAATTTTGACCTGAACATCAAGCATCGACTTTTTTTTTTGTAATAGTATCTCAAGTTTAATCTGGTTTAAGTCTGCCATAAAAAAAAATTTATTGTCACTCAATAATAAAGAAAATATTATAGCTTTCTAGAATTATATACAAAAACTCAATTCTTGTATGTGTTCTATATGATACTGTGGATAATAAAAACTTTAGAAAAAAAAAAAAAAAAAATTGGATGTGATCATTGTGTAAGATTTAGAGTTGAAATGTGTCACGTGCTAATGTAAGAGACTTCTTGTCCTTGACAAAAAGACATGGACGTGTATGTCATAGTCGGTTACTTGAGTACTATACGCGCACCTACACGTGTAGTCACGTGTGCACTCGTAGAATTTACTGCGGCGAGCCAACGTCGCACTATATAACGAGACTATAGTTATAAAGGAAAGAAGTAAAATCTAACTTTAAGAATTCTGTATATACGTACCATTGTCCGAGGTAATTCCTTGGTTCTTTGATTGGTTCTTTACTTGGTTATTACCCTGGGGGTTTCATTCTATAATCTAGAATCTGTTGAACAGCTGATTGGGATTTTCTTAACATGAATTACACATATGGCTCGGTTATGTTATGATCAAGAGCAGAAAAGTAAGCTCCATGAGAAGGATAGAGGAAAATGTTTGACAAGGGAATTGTTATTATAAGACGGTTGTCGTCTTAGATAAATTTTCAGTAGAAAAAAGGATATAACATTGATAATTCATATTTTTATTCAAATAATAATTCACTGAGTAAAATAATTAACGAATTTAGAAACTTTGCATTATAACGATTCGACGGTCTTGTTTTAAAACGTCGAAACCTAATTAAAAAAAAAAATTTATGAGACAAAAAAAAAAATTAATTATCCTCACAAATATCAATAATACTGATTTTTTATAAGTATAAACATAAATGTTTTTATTTATTTCTTTTTTGTATGTGGCTTACGACATTTTAATTCTAAGACTCGATTTATCAAACGATAATAAATATAACATAGAAAAATTCGGGGGAAAATAGAACACCATTTTTGCGAAAAGAAAAAAAATTTTTTTTTTTTAATTATTAGTTATGATCAGAGTTGCAGCTAATTCGAAATTTTCGATAAAATTTTTTTTTACAATAGTGGATCATTTTATTTCAATATCAGCTTACTTCATAGATGTATATTAGGGTGCTTTGTTTGAAATAAACATTTTTTTTTTAGCTGACACAAGAAATGTTGATTATGTTGAAAAAAAATCCCTGAAAATTTCAGTTCGTGACTTTAATTTTAAGTAAGATAAAATATCTAGTACCCAATCAGGGAACATGTACTCGATCACTTCATGTATTTGTATATCTATATTTAGTAAAATTCAGTAAATATAGATGTACAGATACATGAGTGATTGGGTGCTCTTACCTTACTTCCTCTCGTTCATCAAAGTTTTCTCATTAAAAAAGCATGTAATTGCATTTTTTTAAAATTCAAATTACAATAGATCAGCTACATTTCGTCGTATCACATTGTGAATAAGCATGATATATCGAATGTTAGATGCTCTTCAAAAGAGTCAATGATGACTTCACCTCAATTCGAGCCATTTCACTTGTGTCTGCTCCTAAAATATTTTTTTTTTTTTTTCACTATTGTTGACCTTTTTTCATCAATAAAAAAAAAAAACCATTGGAGTTATAAAGAAATCCCAAATGACAAAGTTTTAGGAAAGTAAATTGGCTACAATATAAGTCCAATAGATTTTTTGTTCCAGTGCGTTGGTTAAGACCTACATTAAGTTAAATATTTTTACAATAAAAAAATTTAACAAATTTCGAGTTTTATTATAACCTTAAGTTCAATTTTAGGTCTGGATAGTATAGAAAATCGGGGTCAAGCATTTTTTTTATGAAAACATCGATTTTTGTGGCTTTTGAGCTGTAGACACAAATTGTTATGATTTATTTTGGATATGTTTTTAAACAATTCACAATGGTTTCAATGAAAATAAACTTTTTCTGGCGCACGATACTCCTCTCCATTTACCTTGCCCTTAAAAAATCGTCTTTTGTGTTAAAATTTATTAAGGCCATGCTCAGACAGTGCCCCCCACTTTTTAAAAAATTTAAATAGCTTTCGACTATCATAATCGTATTAAAATTATATTAATTAATTAAAAAAAAATTAAAACCTTAATTGAAAAAGGAAGAACGTAGTCGTAATTTCGTTATCATATAGATTTTTAAAAAAATTACTTGCTGTTGATATCAATTTCAAGGTAAACGAAATTTGTAAAATAAATTTCAGTAAAATCGTCATGTCAATTTCATACTTCGAATTTTCAAATTTTATAGGCTAAAATTTATTTAACAAATTTCGTTTAACTCCTGATTGAAATCAATTGCAAATAATTTTTTTTAAATTCTATACCTCGGTGAAATTACGACTACGTTCTCCTTTTTTCAATTAAGGTTTTAATTTTTTTTTAATTAATTAATAAAATTTTAATACGGTTATGACAGTTGAAAGCCGTTGAAATTTTTTAAAAAGTGGGGGGGGTACTGTTTGAGAATGCCCTTAATGTTTTTAAAAAATTTTTAACCTATAATTTTAAATTAGTCGTAACATGCGTCAATGAATCAATTGCAGAGAAAAAATCAATTTTCCGATTTTTGTGTCACGAAATTTAAAAATTAGTTTTAAATTAGAGTTTTTTAAAATAAACAGTTTCGTCTTTACCAATAAACTTTTTTTATAGGTCAATTTTTTGGTATTATGGGTTGAATTTATTCAATAGAGCACTCGGTAAAGTATAGAAGAAAGATAGGGTGGATCGCGGGCGGGTAGAAGGGTGAAAGGCGGCAACCTGTTGAGTCAGGCAATATCGCGTTTTTACTAATGCTTCGGTATCCTGTAACCAGAGTAGAGCAGAGCCCCAAGTGAATCACTAATAAAAAGGGTTCGTTACATTTTTAGTTGGTGAAGCAACTCTGCGGAACTAGATTTTACCAAGCGTTAAATAACGAATTATCTCATTGTTGGATTTTAAATATAATGTCTTTATATATATATATATATATATATATATAATTGTTTTTTTTGTATTCATTTTTAATAACCAAGGCCTAAACCCCCATTCTTTTACATCGAATAAACTAAAAAAAAAAAAAAAAATGATGAACAGTGAGTAAAATTGGTGACTTTGAATTTTGTTAAATGATGTCAAAGATAAAAAGTAAAAGTATTAGAGTTGAAATTTAGCATCGTGTCAAGTTAAAATGCATCATCGCATTCTTATGTCTTGACAACAAAGGATCCTTAAAATCCTTAATCTCTCCATTCGTTTTTCAAGGAGATGACTTGTCGATATTCTCAACTTTATCCTCTAAGCAATTCTACGAATTTAATATATTTAAATTATCTTATTGTACATTAAAATGTACCACTATTTCTGGCTTACAGTTTTAAATAAATAACAAAACTTGACATATTTATTTAAAATTAGCAAAAAAAAAAATAAATAAATAAAATTACTTGCATAATTATTTCCACATGAAAAAACACAAAGTTAAAAATCTAATAATGATTCAATAATAATAAAAAATGTTCTACTTTTCTTGATTTATTAACTATTGGATGAAAATTCGATTTACTCAAAGACCATTATGAACATATGTACATCTTTTATTTACACACAATAAAGTTCAATAAATTGTTTTTTTTTTTTTTTTTTTTTTTTTTTTTTTTTTTTTTTTCTACAAAAGCAAAATAGTTTCAATAAAAATTCAAGTATAAATTAAATTCACTTATCCGTGAAGACAGAAAAAATGATCAGAATGATAGCCAGAGATTTCGGCTGATGCATTATCGGTGTGTTTTTCTTCAATGGACAAACAAGGGTTCACTCAGCGAGACGAGATGACAGTAAGGCTGAATATGTGTGTACACATACATATATATTAAATATACTTTTCAAGGAGCCTTCAACTTCGGAGGTAAGTGTATAGTAACATCTGCCTGTGTGTGATCATACCACACACATATATATATATATATATATATATATATATATATATATATATATATATATATATATATATATATATACTATCTCTTACTCTGACACTAGTTAAACTAAGCGGCGTTGTATAACTAATAAATAGTAGAAAATACTGAAGCTCAAGCTGAAGATTATATATATATAAAGTGAGACGAAGAGAGTACATAAGTTTAGGCTCTACACTTTGTCGATCTCGAAAGTTTGCGCTTCCCAGGCTCAGGAGATGCACCTGGTCCCTCTCATACATTACTCGATCTCTTGGTGCACGGCGCCGCTTTACGTCCTCTCACTTACTCACTAACCAACTCACTCACTCATCTATAGATATGCTTTCATGAACCTGAATAGCCACGGCCCAGAGCAAAATCTCAATAGATTCCCGCAGTGCCCATCCTATCGTTCAACATAGTAGAGCTGGTAGAGATTTATCTCACTATACACTCTTCGTATAGTTAATGTCAACGCTTTTCTAAAACTCCATTTTCCTGATCTTGCTACGAGATGATCTACCGGATGCACTACTTGCAGTGACGATGAACGATCTCTAGGAAATCGTTTCCCCGAAAATGAGAGCTATAGAGGGTGGTTACAGGTTTTTCGTCCTTTATTGGAAACGCATGTCTTTAAGTATATAGTTATTGCTGTAAAATGAAGTGGAGCACAATAACAAAAACATATAAAAGAGAAGATTGATATACGATTTCCAGAAAAAATATAAATGTGCTGTGATAGTTGAATAAGATGAATCATATTATTTTTTTTTTAGTCAAACATCTATTTTATTTTAGACATATTAAACTTATTTATTTGTTAGTCTCCATTTAATAGTTTTATCATTGCTAAAGTATGTATCGATTACTAAACGATCTTCTATTCCGTGGTGGTGGCTTCACTCCTAAAAATTGTATTCATAAAATTTTTTTTTTTTCATTTTCATGTACATCAGGAACCAGTAGAAATTTACTGACCGGAGCAAGTTGGGCCCATGACAACAATTAAAAATTTTTGTATTTAAATTTTTGTTTATTTTTATTTTAATAAAAAAATAAAAATTTTCTATGCCAACAAATATTAGTACTCATATAGTTTATTATTTAATGATTTAACTCACAGTAAAAATGATATTTTGTAGAACTACAAATAACATTTAAGGATGAAATCGGAAGCTCCGAAATAAAAAAAAAAAAAAATAACTATTAAAGAAAATTTTATTTGTATTCTTAGAGTAGGCTCAACTTACCCCCGCAGTCTAAATAACTCCAAGGATCCATTATACCCTGACAAAATACAAAAATCGCAGAAAAATGATTTCGCTTTAATGTTTTTAAGAGTACCATCATGCCCCCTTTTGTAAACTTGCGAAATTTATAAAATAAATTACAGTCAACCTATTTTAAAATTGGCAGTAATAAAATATGCTGATCAGTTCAATAATAAAGTAATAAAATCAAATAATAACATACATAAAAATTTTTATTTTAATTTAATCGTGTACATATTTAAAAAAAAAATTGTTATAGTTTTTTTAACCGATGAACTTTTAAATTATAAACTCAACACGACGTTACGAAATCCTGCGAATATACTTAAACATTAACAACTAATTTGTTCTGTTTTTGAGCTTATAATTAATTCATTACCATTAAAAAAGTAGAGGTGATTATTTATTATACACAAGTATTAAGTTGTAAATGTCTGCTTAGCTGTATAATATATCTTTATTAAATATCATAAAATGTAAGAAATTATAAAATTAATTGACGTAATAATTTTAAGTCAGTTTTTTTTACCATACACGAAACATAAAAAATTTATGAAAATTCAGTGATTTCGCTTGTTGCCTTAAAGCAATCTTATTTCACAATATATGTACAACATATTTAATATATTATACTTTTCTTTGTTTAAAAAACCCATAAAATGTAATCATGTGTAATAAATCTAAATATTTTTATGTGAGGAATAATTTTGTAAATGCAATGAAGTTGAGCTGAGAAAGAGGAGTGATAATGTACTAATATATCAGCTAAAGATGGATTGTAGAAGACCAGCTCGTTATAGTATAGAGGGAGGAGGACCATCTGGTGTTGCTCCCGTAACAGAACCGTGGAGAATCAAACGTCTGGTTTTACAGCGAAAACGCCTGGGAACGGAACTTCACTTGTTCCAAATTAATGTTGATAGTAGAGTAAATCCTACCTCATCATCTAAAATGCAATTATTCTGAGATTCTTGATGAACCCAATCACCCAATCAACTTACATTACATCATATTATACAACATTAAATCACATAAATTTACATATACATAAATTACTACATAATTATAAATTATACATTAGTGAAATACAAACCACAATTAATAATTAAGTGTAGCAATAAGTAAACATCTATGACTTTTACTCTGATTTATGAACATGGACAAAATGCCATAGAATTAATTTGAAGGGAGAAAATGCTGGGAAGGGAGAAAAATAGCCTCACCATCACTCGATGTTTTTTTCCCGTGGGATTACACGGGGATATAGTAACTGTGAGGATTATATCACACCTATTTGTGTATATATACACATACCTACATATGGATATATATAAACTTGTCTTAAACCATTAACTCAATATCTCTTTAACAAACTATATAAAAGATACCTACAAATTTTCTGTGAATATAATAAAGCTTTATTTTACTTTTTCTTTTTTCTGACCTATCTCAAGTTTTTTTCTATAGATGAAATCGCGGCACAACTTACTCGGGGCATAATGATCCATTCCCAAAATTTGGTAAACGTAAAAAAAAAAAAAAAAAACTATTTTCTCGAAGTTCGCTCGTAATTTAAAATTTATTAGGCATTTAGAAGTAAAACAAAGCATCTGGGGTGAAATGAGACAGTTGAAACATTTAAATGAATAAAATTATTTTTAGTGAAAGAAAAATTTTTATTTTATAGATTTTCTGTGGAAAAAAATTGGCGTGACCTGAAAAATTTCTTTGCAATAAAAAATATCCAACGCTGAAAATTTGGTTGATTTAAGTAAAATTGAATCATGTAAAATAATTTAAACTAACAAAAATAAACAGTTAAACATAAATTTTTACTTTTATAATTTTTATGAGCGGGTCATCGCGCCTCAGGAAAATTTTTTTTTTTTTATGAAATTATAGTAAAATAACTTAAAATTTGTTCGAAATAGATTGAAATAATTTTTATCCGCTGCGCAAATGTTACAAGAAATAATTACCAGTTAAAGTGATCCGGCTTGCTCTGATCTCTCCTATCAGTTATAAAATATTTAAGAGTTGCAAAGTTTTTTATTTATTTAAATAAAAAGTATTAAAAATCACGTTAAAAATACAAATTATTTTAATATTAGAGACTTTTTAACTTTGTTACTTGACAAGGAATCAATTTGAAAGTTTGTATTTTTAAGTGAAAATAAAAAAAAACCTGCATTGTCACGTATATTTTAAATGCGCACCGTTTGAAAATAAAAAAAAAACGTGAGGATGCAACTCATTACGACAGCTGTCTTTACATTTGTAGTGTGGGAAAAATTTACTCAACACATCGATAAAGATGCTGTTAGAAAATACTATAATGAAATATTAAATTTACTTTAGATAAATTAAAGTTTTAAAATCCAGGTGCACATCAATTTATTGACTGATAATTTTTAAAAATATAAATACTAATATTCATTCTTACGAAAGTTCTCTTGTTGAATTTAATATGATATTGATGACGAATATATAATGAGAGAGAAAACATTTTTTATTAATAATTGACTTAAAAAAAAAAAAGAAACATAAAAAGATTTAAATATTGAATTTAAAACAACTACTAGATAATCCATTATTATAATTTATTATAATAAATTATTATTTTATGGATATAAACAGACGTGAGTATGAATTTAGCCGATTTATATTCGGTAGACGAATATATTTATGTTAGTAGTATATATACTTAGTTTGCTCCAAGAAATTGGGTCCCACAGCCTTGAAGATACGAGAAGAACATATGGTCCATGAGTAGTGAGAGATGAACACAACATAACTACAAGACTGAGACTCGTAATCTCACAATATATCACAGGATGCGCTAGCGCATCCAGCTATTTAAAAGACGCCATCTCAAAGCAATAAACTGGACGGGTTAATCCGATATGCTTTAGTTTTTCCAAAGTATAGGTGCTCGATTATAACGTGTAAGTAAGAGAGAAATTTTATTTCACACGCTCTTGACTGCCAATTAAATTTAAGTTTTTTTGATTTATTTATTTTCTTTATCTTAGACTCGCTTATTGCGCTATTATAGATCCTAACAAATTCGATAACACCGTTCTTTTGCACACATTGAATGTAAAGCAGAGAGGTAGTGTTCTACTATTACCAAATTAAAAATTTGGGTTTCAGTAAACTTAAATCATCTCCATTCATTTTATATAACGCTTAAATAAGAACAAATATGCACTGATGTTAAAAGGAGAGTCTATTGAACAACTCTAATATACTTTAAAGTTCTCTTACTAAATTTATCATTAAACAAAAGTTGGTTAAAAAAAATTTTTGTTGGCAACAAATGATCTGTTTTTTGAATGTTCGAACGTAAGCACGATATCTCGCGAACCATGCACTGTCTTGATTTTCTTTTCTTTTTATTTTTTTGTTTTTAATTTTCTCAAGATGAACACTTTCGATATTCGCTATTGTAGTTTTTATCGTTTTTTTTTTTTTTTTTTTTTTTAAATATTTAATTAAAAGTCGTAGTTCGTATACACAATCGTATACAATTTATTTGTTTATTTTCCTTCTACCGGGGCTCCCTGTAACAGCAACTTCGCAAGCCTGGTTTTGCTCATCTCTAATCGTACGCTTCAAATACGAAGCGGGAAGGGTGCGTAAATTCCGACCATCCCATTTTTAGTTTTTACTGTATATCAATTCCACGCTTCACAAACGTTTTTTTTTCTTTTTACTTTTGGGACTTGCTCACTTTCAGGTTAACACCTGATGGTGCAAACTGAAAACGTTTATTTTTTTCGTGGAAAAAAATTTTTAATCCGAGACCAAAATATGGACGATATTCAGCAGATCACTTAAATTAAATGGACACTGAGAGAACAATGTATTTGAGCCAAATAAATAGATTTATTTGACTGAACAAAATCATTTATTTTATTCAAATATATATTGGTTTATAGTTAACAAATCTTGGTTGAAAAAAAAATTCCAATAAAGATTTGTTAACTATAAACAAATCAATATTTCATTCAAATGAACCATATCTTTGTCTCAAATAAATGCTAATTGGGGCCATTTAAATATGGGATTTATTTGCCTGAAACAAATCTTATTTGGCTCAAATAAATTGTTCTCTCAGTGTAAGATTTTTTAAAATTTTTTATTAAATAAATTCTGTAACATATTTCTTACCTTCACAAAGAAGCATCAATCTTCATCATAATATATCAATTTCATTACAAAATAACAAAAATCATAAAAAAACTTGAAAGTGGTCTTGGGTCAAAATGGTACCTGCCGTCATTGAAGGGCTAATTTTTTCCATTTGGTCTCAAGTCTAGATCTTGATTTTGTAGATCTACAAAACCAAGACTTCTTCTGCTCATTACAAAAAAAAAAAACTCAAATCCGGCTGTATTATATCACTTTTTTAGTCTAAAATTTAAATGTATTTGCTACAAGATATATTAGGGCGTTTCAAAAAAAACAAGAATTTTTTTCTTTCTCGGAACTAGACTCAAAAGTTTTGTTTAGATGCCAAAATAGGCCTCTGAAAATATGAACCCTTAATATTAATATTAAGGTTGTCCGCATCGCACTTTTTGATTTCCCATAAGAATAACACAGGAAAAAAATTTTTTTTTCTTCTGATTTTTGAAACTAATGAACTGTAGATTATATTGTAATGTCCATCAAATGTTTTTTTAGAGAATTGAACGCTCTACAAAAAAGTCTCTTATCATTTTTTAATAAATCATTTGTTCGAAAGTTATCGGAGCTACAAGTCAAATCTTCAGTAAATTTCGAGATCTTTTTACTTTTCCAACAAAACTATCAGACATATCAAAAAATGTCATAAACCTTTTTTATAGACAATTTTATTCCCTACAAATTATTTTTTCTAAAGTCCATTCAAATTCCACATTGTTCACAAGTTATTTTCTCATTTTAATGCCAAGCTCATAAAAATAATAGTCTTTTAATCGATTTTGAGAACTTAACGTTAGAATGATAATAACTAGAAAACAATGCAGATTTGAATAAACTTTGTGATAAATAACTTGTAGGGAGTACAATTGTCTACAAAAAAGGTCCTATGACATTTTTTGATAAGTCTGATAGTTTTGCTGAAAAAGTAAAAAGATCTCGAAATTTACTGTAGATTTGACTTCCAGCTCCAATAACTTTCGAACAGATGGATTTATTAAAAAATGATAAGAACCTTTTTTTGCAGAGCGTTCAAATCTCTACAAAAACATTTGATGGACATTACAATGTAATCTACAGTTCATTAGTTTCAAAAATCAGAAGAAAAAAGAATTTTTTTCCTGTGTTATTCTTATGGGAAATTGAAAAGTGCGATGCGGACAACCTTAATATTAATATTAAGGGCTCATATTTTCAGAGGCCTATTTTGGCATCTAAACAAAACTTTTGAGTCTAGTTCCGAGAAAAAAAAAAAATTCTTGTTTGTTTTGAAACGCCCTAATATATATATATATATGTATATATATATATATATATATATATATATATATATATATATATATATATATAGGGGAGAGGGGGGCAAAAGGGGGTAGGGTAGGCAAAACGGGGTACCCCCAAAATTTGGTGAAAAAAAAATTTTTTTTTTTTTCGTCTAATTACTGTATATCCGATGTATTTGCGCATTTTAAGCCCTACGCATGACACCTGGGGCAAAATGGGCCAGCCGAAAAATCGAAAAAATGATTCTTTCAAATTTTTACCGTCAAATTAAAAAAAATTTAATATATTTCCGCATTTTTAGCCCTACCCATAACACCTGGGGCAAAATGAACCAACCGAAAGTTCTGAAAAATGATTCTTTCATATTTTTATCGTCAAATTAAAAAAAAATTAATATGTTAATTCATTTTTCGACTGATTTTCTATAGTTGGGGCAAGTTGGGCCACTAAAAATATTTTATTTTTTAATTGATAACAATTCAATTAAAAAAAAAAAAAAAAAAAAAAAAATTATCATTTTTTGGAGGGGGCCTCTGCTCCACAAAAAAATTTTTTTCTGCCTTCGTATCTGCCTATGTTGTAAAATGTAATTTTTCTTTATGTATTTTACATAAAAAAAAATTTAATTTAATGAAATTTGATCAATTTTCAGAATTTTTTTTTTCAACTTTTTTTAAGGGTACCCCATTTTGCCTGCCAAAAGTAGAAATTTTATTTCTTAACGGCAGCTAAAAATTTTGTCTATTTACCTTGAATGTCATTAAAAACAAAAAGATTCGACGTATTTTAGTCATCGAAAACTTAGTATTTCCATAGGTACCCCCTTTTGCCCCCCCCCCCCCCTATATATGGTTTTAGATATAAAAAGGAAACGAGGTAGTTGGATTATTATAATTAAAATTAAACATTATATTTTGGATGTATCAATTATTTATTAATTAGCTATCATTTTGAAATCGTATGAACATTTGTACATGTGTTTTGCATCATGAGGTACTTGTGTATGGCATCGTCAAAATACATAATTCACAATGTTTTCATACATCGTTTTTATTTTATTTAACTTTATTGTTTCTATATAATGATCAATAATTATCTATTTTTCTTTACTTTACTTTTTAATAACTTATTCATTTATTATTATTATTATTATTATTATTATTATTATTATTATTATTATTATTATTATTATTATTATTATTTTTTTTTTTTTTTTTTTTTTTTTTTCGTTATTAAGTCGTGGCGGCAGTGATTTTATATTGCCTACGAAATTAAATTTTTCTGATGCATTTTTTTTTTAAATTAAATTTGTAAATTTTTATTCAAGGATTTAATACCTAGAAAGAATATAATTATCGAAATTATTTAATAAAAAACCAAAGTGTCACTTTTACCTATGAAGACATGATAATATAAAATTGTAATGCTAATACACAAGATATAAAGTTAATAATTGATGTACTTAATTGATGAATAACGTCAGAAATGTATTAAGCTAAATCAGAGATAATTTTAACTAATTATAAGCTACTCTGAATTTTTAATTTTTTTTATTTTCATACTTTTGTTATACTTAATTTTTTTCTTTGACGTATAATCGACACAATTAAGTCCGTCATTTATAATAGTGAACGAGACTGATGTAATCTAAGTGCCATATTTATGAGACTAATATCAGCCGCCACGCAGCTCGTTGATTGGCATCTCTTTTATTTATATTATATCATTAATTTTTTTTCTTTTTTTTTTTTTTTTTTTTGTTATTTCCATTTATTTTAAATTTAAATATATAATATATGTATTCCAAAAGAAACAATTCATTCACAACGAATTTAAAAACATAGAAATTTAGCTAAAAGACGCATGGCATATATAGAATGAACTAACCCTAACATCGTGAATTTTATTTTTGTAAATTAATCAATTGTAGATAAATCGCTCAATATTGCTTTATCATCAGGTAGATATTGCCTAAAACTATTAATAATAACAAAGACATTGTAAGATTTTACTTACTTTATGGGCAATATTATTATTTATATATTTATAATAAATACAAATTTATAAATTTTGATGAAAATTATTAATATTATCATTTAATTTAAAATTACTTTATTCAAGTCTGAAATATTATTATTAAAATACGAATGCCCATCATTAGCTTCCAATAAGAACTCCACTTATGCTTTTATTTTACGAAATATTATTCCGTTAAATGAATAAAGTAGCTCAGTATTTAATTATTTATTAATTATATTTATCATATTTGATCGACGTATAGCCACAATATATAATCTATTAAATTATAAAAATATATATATATATATATATATATATATATATATATATACAGATATATATATATATATATATATATATACAGATAAAATAAAAGGAAGAAAGGAAAATAATAAATAAATAATCATAATTATATGTTTCATGAAATAAAATATATTTATAAAAACAGAATTAAACGCACGTAAAATAATACAATTCGAATAATTATACAAAAACACTTTTTTTTTTTTTTAACTATTCTGTCCGATTGTTGGAACGGTTTTTTTTTTTTACATTAATAAAAACTTTAAAATCAGTAATTATTAAAATTAGATTGTAATTTATTAATTTATTCAATCAATTAATTGATTAATAATATTTATCATTTTAATAGTCACCATGAATTAAAAAATTTACAATTACTTGTATTATTTATTGATCAATTTTTTTTTTTTTTTTTCGTTACGCATAATTATGGCACAAGTGAAGATACAACTGTTAATATTTTAATTTTCATATTTATTTAAAATTAATTCCGTCTAACTTTTACCACATCGAAAAAAAAAATTGTTTAATAAATTTACAAATAATAATAATAATAATAATAATAATAATAATAATAATAATAATAATAATAATAATAATAATAATAATAATAATAATAATAATAATAATAATAATAATAATAATAAATGCAAAAAAGACGGATTTACAATACTGTATAGTATTATAAAAAATTCATGGTGAAAATGAGATAATTGAATGCCCTCAATCACTAAATTACGTTCGGAGCATTGAAAAGAAATTAAAAAAACAAAAAATCTAAACATTATATTTTGGCACAACCAATGGTAGTTTGGTAATATCAGTATTTAATGAAAAAATTTCACTTTGTTTCAGTGACATTGAAATGCTGGTCGTTTATATAATATCTATATTTATATAAATATAATATTAAACAAATGGATTATTAATTTTTTTCTTCTCTCAATTCAATTTATTTATTTTTTTTTAAATTTATCTGTTACTCTTCATGTCAACGTGTTAAAATTTATCACGCATTACATAATAATAAAATCCTATAATGTCTATATACGAATGCCCGTATTCTGAATCCCGATCATCTTATTTATATCGATTAAAAATTACTTCGCACAATAAAATTCACAATGTAATTATCTTATTATCATCATAATTATTTTTTTTTTTATTTATTTATTATTTTTATATAAAAAAACATCTTAATTATTGATATGAATTAAAAATATGTATCGATTGTGTTGATCTTAATTAATTCTTATGTTTTATTATTATTATTATTATTATTATTATTATTATTTAATTAAACTGATTATACAGTAATACTGTTTGATATGTTTCTAATGTACGTCGATCTATTTATCTTAAATTTTATTATTATTTTTCACATCTATTTTAATAAATCTTATTAAAACAATTATCGGCGGGCGATCAACTTATTTATCTATTGTACATAAAAATTAAAAAAAAAAATAACCAAATTACTTATTCAGTTCATATATCTTTATCTTAGCTAAAATAAATGTGATGTATTTTTAGAACAATTTTATTAAATTATTAATTATTTTTATTACATTGAATTAATGAAAAATTTTTTAATGGATAAAAAAAAAATCACAATTCGCCCTTACGATATATTTCTGTACTTATTTTTTTTTTTTTTTTATATTATTTTATTATTATTGCATTGGTTTATTAATCATTTTATTTCTCCCTTCTTTCATCAATAATTCCTGAACTCTGAGGTAGTCTGTTCTGGGACTTTATGTATTTAAAAAAATGGCAAGAGACTAAATTTATTTGTATTTATAATTAAATTAAAAAATTATAATGAAAACACTGTTATTTACAATTGTCAGATCTCATCCCACATAAATGTATATCTGTTATTGTGGTTCAATTAACAAATAATAGATAAAAAGGGCGAGACTCGTAATAATAAAAAAAAAATCATAATAATAATAATAATAATAATAATAATAATAATAATAATAATAATAATAATAATAATAATAATAATAATAATAATAATAATAATAATAATAATAATAATAATAATAATAATAATAATAGTAATAATAATAGTAATAATAATAATAACAATAATAATAGTAATAATAATAATAATAATAATAATAATAATAATAATAATAATAATAATAATAATAATAATAATAATAATAATAATAATAATAATAATAATAATAATAATAATAATAATAATAATAAGCCGAAACAATTACAATAAACATTATTTAAAAATTATCAAGTGAATAATATAAAGATAATAAAAAAAACTTAATGAATGGAGGAAACAAGTGAGCATTATATTAAAAAAGATCGACTTTAAATAACAACGAGACAAATAATGGCAAACCACCATCGAACAATAAACATAACAATTCCTGTGTTATTTATTTTCGTTAATAATAATAAACAATCAAGTAATCAAATTTAATCAGCCAATAATTAATTAACGATTAACAGAAACAATTGTGTAAATTATTACGGCAAGTTTATCATTTGTTTTATTTTTATTCACATGGCCCTGTGAATTTCTCGAAGAAGTTATTTTAAATGAGATAGAATTAATATATTTTTATTTTATTTATTTTTAAAGTTAAAATTTAATTTAGTTACTTATTTTCTCTTCGAGATACTCACATGTTGTCACTTAGGCTACTTTAGGTTACAAAAAAAGAGAGTTCAATGTGAAAACGTACATTGCAACAGCTGTATATCACCGTATAGTGGAATGTATGTGTAAATACTGTATTTAAAATAAATGCGTTCATTAATAAAAAATATTTAAGTTTGCAATTCAAAAGAATTAATTGAATAAAATTTTTATTTTTTACTTTTTTCTTTTTAATACAATAAATGTTAATAAATATTAATTAATTATTGATAATACTTTAATATATGTTATAAAATAATTTAACGAAAAATATGCGATTGTTTTGTTCGTTTTCACATTGCCATTAATATCATATTTTGTAAATTCTTTTTTATATATTTTTTAATTTATAATTTTCTCTTTTTTTGTCCTAAACGTATATATATATATATATATATATTTTTGTATAACTATACTATAAATATATTTATATTTATATACGCTATAAAATACGAATATTATGAGTTAAATTTAATAATCTGTTTCTAGTCGATCACATTATTTGAATAATTACAATAATATAATAATCATAATAATATTAATAATATGCCTATACAATTAACGTATTTTGTACAGTCGATAAGCTTCGAAGGTTTAATATCATCAATTCAATAACTATTAATCATTCATTCATTTATTTAATTATTTATTTATTTTTACGATTTACAATCAATTCAAAATTATATTGAGCTGGATAAAATACTGCTACTGTATTCCGATCTGCTGAATCAAACCTTATAATATTCGTTTAACTTTGTTCGATTCTGAATATCGCAATAATAATAAAAATCATTTTTTTTTTAACTAGAGCATTTTGTGTTCACCATTTTTAATTTATAAATTTTTCTTTGCTTTCTTTTTAATTATATATAAAAAATATCAATAATAATAATAATAATAATAATAATAATAATAATAATAATAATACCATTAAGTTGACAATAAATAAATATCATTGAGCAATTAAAATAGTTTTAGCTAAAGTTACGGCCATGGCAACTAGATACGAGTAATCATTGAAGCATCATTAATTAGTGATGATATTTCAATGAGAACTGATAAAATATATAGTTGCAATAAACACGGTCGTAAGTAACATTTATTATTGATATAATTAATATTTTGTTTTTAACTATTCAGAATTAATATTGAGAAAAAAAAAATTATATTTATGTAAATATATAATTAAAAAGAAATAACTGCGAGTATGTGAAAGATAAATGATTTAAAGATTTATAAAAATGAAATTAAATAGATACCTACAACAACAAAGATGATCTCTAGTTGAAGACTGGTAATAATTATTTATCGTAAACGTAGATTATTCATAGCTTTTTTTTTGTGCGTTAAAACGTGTTTCATCATGTGATCTTTTCTGATGAATCCTTTGCTGCAAATATCACATGCGAAAGGTTTTTCGCCAGTGTGGAGACAATTGTGCCGCCTGAGATCTGTTTTATGATTGAACTGCTTCGGGCAAATCTCGCACTTGTAAGGTTTCTCACCAGCATGCTTTCGCAGGTGCTCGGCATGCGATTCCTCATGGGGAAACCGTTTGCCGCATTGACTGCATTTGTAGGGCTTCTCGCCAGAGTGGAAGCTCTTGTTATGTTGTGTCAAGTAACAGGTCTTATTAAAAACTTTGTTGCACTTGACACAGGTGATTAAACCCTCCTGAGATATAAAATTTGTATCTGAACTGGTGACTTGATGTTCTTTTGTTGTTTCCTGTACTATAGTTGTTTTCTGTTTTTTTGTTTGATTTTGATTTTGTTTACCAATGTTAGGATTTATTTCTTCTTTGCCTTGATAATGAGGAATATCATTGTTATTTTGTTCATTAACATGATGATCTTGATAAATAGAATTATTATGCAATATTTGATAATTTTTTACAATAATATCATCGGTATGTGATTGATGTTGATGCTCAATAGACATCAGAGGTTCATACCTTGGTGGTGAATTATATGGATCGTAAATCGCACTAGCTGAGCTGAATGACCTGTCATGAGGAATTTCATCCTCTGGTCTTAGCCCCCCCACGTTAATGGCCTGAGGTTGGTTTGGGCCAACTAAATAATCGGTTACATGGTATTGAAAAAAGCTCTGCTTTGGCAGAGGTCTTGGATGATTAATAGTAGCAAATCCGGGTAATTGTGACTCATGAAGAATTGATTGACTTGTTACTTCATTACCAATAATAGTTTGCTGGTTGATAGAGTCCAGCAGGCCCGGGATGCTGGTAGTAGTTGTAACGTGGGGGGGCAAATCGTTTGGGTACGGCTGATGAGGCATCGAAGTACCCCCCATTGGTGGTGAACCCATTGGGGGCACTCCCACCATCATGGGCGATGGGGAACTCATGTGTTGGGATCCCATTGACGAAGGCGAATTCAGGTGATGTGGAGGCGGTGGTGGCTGCATGGGTGACATGGGCGAACTCATGGAGTGGTGGACCGACATTTGAGGTGGTGAACCTATTGATAGGTGGTGTTGGCCCAACTGGGGTGATGGTGAACCCATTTGCTGGTGATGGTGTCCCGCCATTGGAGATGGCGTTGGAGAATTGAGTCCCGCCATTGTTGGGCCCATGTGAGCCGTTGTAGATGTCGGCTGTTGAGATGACGGATGCTGCTGCGGCTGCTGCGGTAACACCGTTGCCGAAGAGTCGCTGCTGTTGCTGTTGGTGCTGCTGTTGCTGGAATGATTGGTGGTGTAGAGATTGTTGGGCGTGTGGAGCAGGCCCCTCGCCGCCTCGCCCAAGGGACCTGCCATCAAGTTTGGGGGACTTGCTGAAGTGGACAACTCCGGCGACCTCGATGATCCTCCTCCCCCTCCTCTATTGTTATCTCTGCCTGGATGATGATGGGCACTGATTGGCATATTTGCAGGATCTGGTTGGTTACTCTGTTTTACAGCGTTTTTATGTAACGTTGTATTGTAATGTCGCTTCAAATGGCCCGAACTTGTAAACCACTTGTTGCATGCAGTACAGTTGTATGTCTTTGGTCTACGCGCCTCATTGCTCTTCCACGACTGGTTAGCTACTATAGGAGGTTTTTGGGGCTGCTGTAATAAACTTCCTGGTATTGGATGACCTGGCATAGGTTGAGTGCTTGTTATAATTGGCGATCCAGCATGTCGAGGTGGTTCTACTGGCATATGTTGCCCACGCATAAATGCACTTTGATCTGGTATCGGTGATACACTGTCCATAGGACCCAATGGTGACATACCTGGATGATATTCGTGCGGTTGTCCTGGTGGCCACCCAAGCATGGAGCTTACAGAATGAGGGGGATTTCTCGGATGCTGTATTGGATGCTGCTGCTGTTGTTGAAGCATTTGCAATTCTTGATGTTGCATCCTCATTAACTCTTCTTCGTATCTGTGAGTTTGCACTTTATGCGAATCAAGATCCAGAATTTCAGCTTCTTCTGTTTCCTGTTTTATCTCTGATTTAATTGTTACACTACCTCTACTATAATCAAAGCTTGATTGAGATGATGGCTGTGGCTGTTGATTATTTTGTGAAGGTGATGTATGTAACTGCTGTTGTTGTGATTGCTGCGGACTTCCACCAATCTGTTGATACTGTTGTTGTCCTGGATATCCACTCGGCGAAGTTGGATGATTAGCACGAACATGTTCAGCGAGTTGGTTGGCATCATCAAATACTCCTCCACACTTGTCACACTGCAATGGACTGCGTGGACTCGTTGAACTTACAGAGTTAGCCCGATCACCCGGATAATGATGTGAATGTTGGTACGGATGATACCTTGGAGCATAATTGCTGCTACTGTTGTTTGGACTATCATCGTGGGTGGGTGAGTAATGTTGCCCTGGTAGCATATAAGCTTGTTCATTATGCATAAAGTAACCCGTTTCATTAAACATTGGTGTCGGAAAGTGATTATAACCTTGCACACCGGGTGGTGGTTGCTGTTGAGATGATGTAGCCGTCTGGGCAGTTTGTTGCTGTGATTGTTGTTGTTGTTGTTGCTGCTGCTGCTGCTGTTGATGCTGAGAAGGCGTAGGATTTGAGGACGGTGGCCGTGATGAAGATTCACTTGAATCAGCTGGTGCAGTTATACTATCGCGTTTAACGTGACTGTTGTGATTACCAGCTTTGCTATTATTATTATTGCTCTCCTCCTGTTGAGCCTGAACGGCCCACTGACTCAGCAGATTTTCGTGATGATACCGTAAATGTACCTCAAGACTTTTACCGCTCTCGAAGGTTAATCGACAGTCTTTGCAGTGATGCTCTGAATTTGAGCTTCCACCAACATATTGCTGCAGCTGTTGCTGCTGCTGCTGCTGCTGCTGTTCTACACTCGTCATTTCACTCATATTGTCTTTTAAATATATATGTATATATATTTATTTATAATATGTAGACATATATATATATAGGTATATTGTATTAATGTGTAAGCACCTCAACAAAATTACACTACAATACCCATTGTAAACAGAATACTATTTAAACACTACCTAGACTCATACTTAATCGCGTTAGCAGTCAATGTAGATAATAGCTTCGCTTAATGTTACAGGCTCGTTTCCGAGCCAACCGACGCTCTCCCAGAGCACTCAGAAACACCTTGTTACTGTCTATATTTGGAGTATATTATTAATATCACAGTTCATAACTAAATCACCACACACCAATAAATGAAAACGAAAAAAAAATCAAACTAAAAAAAAAATAGAGTACTTTATGTTCTACATTTATCATATGATCACACGATATTCATCTATTAATGTCCAAAGCAACAACGCCACGTTCGATCGAATGGTGGTTCCAGTGGATACGGACGGCATCGTTCTTGGCTCCGCGTGTTCAAAATTACACCCGGTAACCACTCAATAGTAATCGTTCGCGAATCACTGTACGTTTGGCTAACAAGCCAAAAGTTACCAACTGATAAATGAACAAACTGAATATAAAATGTTGAAAAAAAAAAAAAAGTATCTACAGCTGTTTAAGAGATTACATTTTGATAATAATCTCAATTCAATTATTGTATAGAGATTATCAAGACTCCAAATATATATATATATATATATATCACTCTTAATATACAATTCTTTCAGTATTGTTTATAAAATTTAATTATTATTGTTAATAAGTTGTCTTAATGTCACAAATAAAATTCACTAATTATCACTATCAACGGCGTTATCATTTTAATTATTTACTCACTTTTAGTAACAGTCTATACCGGTGATCACGCGCTTACCAACCAACTGTTATGATCACGCAATACAGAACAAGAATAATAAGAGGAAGAATCTTTGACTGTTTTTTAACTCCCGCGCTCGTAAACAACCAACGAAACTCGCGCTCTCTCCCTATGTTGTATTCACTTGCCCACTTAAAGTCTCCCTCACTTGTCGTTATTTCCTTCTCTCTTTATCTTGTATTTTCTATCCTCCCTCTTGTTGAATTTAGGTATACACCAAGTTTCTCAATCGTAAACTCTCACGTACCTCGAGATCCGCGTCGCACGAACGCCGGCACTGTTCTGTCGGTTGGAATTCCAGACTTTCGAGTCGTCGGGCTCACACCAAGGCACTAAACCCTCTTGTCCTTCTTGCCCCTTACCCTAAGCTCATTTCCCCTCCACAAGCTCCGAGGCGACCGACAGACTCGAGACAGCCAACCAAATTTTAGATGCTGTGCGCTCCTTGTCCCCACTACTGGCTTTCTTACCCCTACCGCTAAATTTCGTCACTGATGCTACGACGGACCTAAAGAGAATCCTACAGGACTCTCTTCTCATCCTCTTATTCTCTCATTCTCATTACATTTTTCAGCATCTTCCCATTGTTCCTAAATTCCCTATTCACTTGTATTACAACCCGTTATATATTTTACTACTCGATATAATTTTGCAATTTATTTATATTTTTAATAAGTCAATTTATTTTCAAAATTAAATATTTATAAAACTAAAAACTTGTGTGTACTTTTATCATTATTATGATAGTTAAAAATAATAATTTTAATCATAACATATTTTTAAATTGTTTACTTTAAAGTACAAGCAAAATTTTAATCAGCTATTATTCATAGTACATAAGAATAATCTATTATCTGAGGGTTTTTTCACATACGAAATTTCGTATTAGTACAACTTTAGATCCACAAAAATCTTATAAAGAGCTACATATGTAATTTTTCATTAAAAAATATTAAATATATATGTTTTCTTAAATCAAGACTGATTTGATCAGTTTTAAAATTTTTATTTATTTTTATTTAAATAAATAGTTTTTTTTTAATTACTAAAAATGATTACAGGAATTTATTGATTTTTTTTTTTTAAATAATTCTATTATTATTATTATTATTATTATTATTATTATTATTATTATTATTATTATTATTATTATTATTATTATTATTATTATTATTATTATTATTATTATTATTATTATTATTATTATTATTATTATTATTATTATTATTATTATTATTATTATTATTATTATTATTATTATTATTATTATTATTATTATTATTATTATTATAATTATTATTATTATTATTCATTCAACATTTTTTATAACGGGTTAATCTAAGTAGTAAAAATTCCATAAAAGCCAATTAGAAATTATAAAAAGTGACAACAATGAAAGCATTGGATAAAATTTTAAATAATGTATTATAATTAAATTTAAATAAATTAACGAGCCAATATACCCCATAATACCCTCATCATTTTTTAATAATTTTATTTTATCTGAAAGTAAGTTAAAAGACCTACAGTACCTAGTAGTACCCTATCAGGGATATAGATATACAAGTCCATGAGTAATCGTGTACTCGGTCTCTTACCATACACATAATTCTTAATTTAACAAAATGTCTGAAAATTTTAAAGTTGATCCCTGACATATTTTAATATAGTTTCTTAAATTCGTAGAGGGTAGAGTGTTGAAGCGTATCAAGTAAATGACGAAGAATATTTAAGAAGGTATTTTGCTTTTACCCCTATTGTCTAAAATTAAAGTCTACTCTGTCCTTGAATGTATATAGATACTATAGACAACGTCATACGTCTTGTCTACTTACATTGTAAGTATCATCCGACACAGGTATAAATTATCATAGTACATCAATTACGCCAACAAGTATCCAGAATACCATTGTTGGCCAGTTTTAAAATAAAATAACAGGAAATACTTAAAAGCTTTCCACACAGTAATTATAAGAAAACTTAAAGTGTCTCAACTTAGTAATTAAATGCCGCCAGTCTGATGTCTGTAGCACACAAATAGACAATATAATTACAAACTTAAAATGCATTAAGTATTGTTATGATTATTCTAAAGTACATTTAATAATTATTTAATGCAGTTGAAGCTCGTTATAAGCAGCCTTAAGAATTTGTATGGGAAAAATTTTTGGAAAAATTCGAGATTTAACTCCCCCTTTATCTCAGTTCTTGGCGCATGTTCTATACATGCGAGTACGTGTTACGTATGTGAATTGTTGCAAGTCGCTCGTTATAAGCAACAATTGAAATTGCGTTAAAAAGACCAATGATCAGTAACATGTTCTGTACAAATCAAAGTTAATGACATGCAAGTATTATTTTATCGAAATATTATACATTTATAAAAATTCCGTTTTAAAGAAAAAGTAAGTGATGCTTGTAATGAGCATTGAGACATGAAATTTGAGAATTCGCAAAAGCGGGGGAGCTTCTAAGTCGTAATGAGAAGCGCGAAAGCAGAAGTTGCTTATAACGAGCATTGAGTGTAATTAAGTTTTTTAAATTTATACTAATTAGTAATTACACGTAAGGGAGGAGGGGGAGGGGCAAAAGGGAGTACTTAAGGAAATACTAAGTTTCCGAGGACTAAAATACGCTAAATTTTTTCGTTTTTAATGATATTCAAGGTAAATAGACAAAATTTTTTGCTACCGTTATAAAATAAAATGTTTATTAAATTGATCAAATTTCATTAAATTAAATTTTTTTTTATGTAAAATACATAAAGAAAAATTACATTTTACAACATTAGTGGATACGAAGGCAGAAAAAAAATTTCTTTTTTGTGGGGGAGAGGCCCCTCTCCAAAAATGGTTAATTTTTTTAAATTGTTTTCATCATTAAGAATGTATTTCTTTCTCTTGACAACTATTTTTGGTTTTATAATACTCAAAAAAAAATTTTAAGGTGTAATCAATCGTTCCCACTCGAATAGCTTAATTACGAATTGTTATTTAATAAAAAAAAAAAATAATTCTATATTTCTTATTTGTCATTCTTTTGAACCCAAAAAGCGTTTTTTTTTTTATTTTTTAGATTACAGATTATTTTGCATTATTCAAAAAATTTTATCAATCAAAAAATAAAATATTATTTTCGAATATTCTTAGTGGCCAAATTTGCCCCAGCTATAGAAAATCAGCCGAAAAATGGATAAATTTATTAAATTGTTTTTAATTTGATAAAAATATGAAAGAATCATTTTTTCATAACTTTCGGCGGGTCCATTTTGCCCCAGATGTTATGCGTAGGGGTAAAAATGTGCAAATATATCGGATTTATAGTAATTAGACGAAAAAAAAAAATTTGTTTTTATAAAATTTTGGGGGTACCCCGTTTTGCCTACCTTACCCCTTTTACCCCCCCCCCCCCCCATTTTTATAATTTTATTGACCCTGTGATTGGTGTTGAATAATGATAATTATGTAAAAATAAATAAAAAAAATTTATTAAAAATATTTATATAGTGATGATTAATAAGTAAAGTTATTAAAATATTCCAAACTTAGCATTGGTGAATTGAATTTAAATTAAGTTTCTAAAATCTTATCGATGACAATAGTCAAATGTGTATTGACAACAACAAAAGAGAACAGAAATAAATTAAACATATACTTGGCTGAATATATATTGATCGTAAAAGTTGATTGAAACTTTCTAAAACGAATAGGAGGTGACGTGCACCCAACAAAACTGATGGCGACCCCAACAAAAGTAATGAAACGCGATTCACAAGTCTTGCCGTTGGTTTTTGAGTTTATTTAATTTTCATTGCCTCAGGCTCGACGCCTACTGAAAAGAGCAATCGTAACTTAGCTCTATAACGAATCAACCTAACTACTGCAAAGTCATTTTATATTTCTTGGTCAATTTATATGTTATTTACCGTATAGCGTATAATATACCTCATACTTATATTTTTACATATTTAGTGCACATTATTTTTTTATTTTTTTTTTATTCATGTATACATGTACAGGAGACCGGGGTAAAATGAGATACCATTTGAGAGATAATACAAAATTTTTGGTTACTGAAAAATTCTTGAATATAATAATGGTCCATCTTATATCGAAGTCAGTTTTCCCAATTATTATTAATACAATCCAGATAACGATCACTTAAAAAAAACTTTAGGGAAAGTCCTAAATTGGCCACAGCGCTCAGCTTGCCTAACACTTTTCTATAAACCATAATTAAGAATTTTTAAATCAACAATTTCTCATGCTTAAAATTATAAATAAAAACTTAACATACAAGTATGTACATAATTAACTCAACAAATAATGTATTACAATTAGTTAAGCCTTTTTGTTAATAGTTATAAATAATAATTATTGATATTAAATTTGATTTAATTAATAAAAAAGTTCAATGCCTGTATATTTATATAAACTAATTAAAAAAGTGGTGTAACTATAAATATATTGAATAAATAATAACGCATTATCCTACAACACAGCCAATGACCCGACTAATAGTTAAAATAAGACTATAAGATAAGCTCTAGTGATAACAAAGACACCAACAACGCACAACCTTCGACGCTATTATATGGGATAAAAAATTCTCAGTAACCTTGCATTTTTTTCGTGCTTACTTTTTTATCCGTGTCGCAAAACCAAGCCCCAGACTTTATACTGGTATACTTTGCATACAGAGTATACGTCATTCCCCTCTACTCTTTTACTCGCGCTCACCCATGAATATGTTTATCGTGTTGCACTGTAACCACATCTCTTTCTATTTTTCTTTTCTCTTCTTTAATCGCCAGTCAAATGAAAAAAAAAAAAAAAAAAAAACGTCAACACACACCGTGTGTGGGCAACACGCTTAGTCGTTAATAAGCGAATCAGTTTAATGGAATAGCAAAGTCTCGATGACAGATTGAACGAGGTCACCGAAATTTTTTACTCTTTTTTTATTCTTTAATATAATATGTGAGATTATTTAAATCTCTGAAAAAAAAATCGTCAGACACGATAGAATACGAGGACTTTCTTACGTACATATTTTATTATCTCGTCTTAATATTTTAGTAGATATGAATTTCTCCATAATTTAAAAACTTTTTTTAACTACTCATTTTTTTTGTAAAATTAATTAAATTGATTTATTTAAATTTTTAACGAACTTATTATTAATTATACATTGTTTTCAAATTCACCAATACTTAAATCTCTACATAAATTAATGATAAAAATACTTTATTTATGGTTTTTGTTAAAAAGAATTTTTTTTTATACATAATTAAACTTATAAGATAAAAATTAATTTAAAAATCAAGTCAATATTTAAATAATTAAGTCATTCCTTAATGTATATATGTGCATGAATATTAATATACATACATATATTTTATATTTTTTAACTATATATTTAAAAAAAAAATTGGTTTTTTTATTGCATGCGCTTGATTATATTCTTCCTGGTCGAAAATCTTAATAATTTTAACATAATTAAAAAATAATATTTATTTAACTTTATTATAAGACATGATGATATATTTATAAATGATTTATGGATTTTCACCCAAATGAAATCTAGTGAATTCAAATTAATAATTACATTAAAATATTTTATAAAACTGTTACATGTAAAAGAAATGTGAATATTACTGCAGTTAATTTTTTAAGATTCATAACAATTGTTTTTCTCCAGAAAAATTATTAATAACCATCCAAAAACAAGAAAAGTGATAACTATTAATCAATTAAAGAAGACTGGGGCATGACGACTCACATAAAAAATTTTTTTGGATAATTGAACTTTTCATAAAATTCACATTCAAGATAAATTTGAAAGTGATAAAATGTATAGTTATACTCCCTAAAACGAAACGTACAAACAGATCAGTTGGTTCACATTTTAATGAACTAGTATTTTTAAATTCGTTAAATGAAAAAGACTGTATATTTTACAATTTTTTATGAAACTAATTTATCAATCTAAAAAAAATTTTCAAAAAGTAATTGTTCAAATTGCTGAGAAATTTACTTATTGATGAAAAATTACTATTATAACAATAATATTGAAATGTGTGTTTGTTCTGTTAAAAAAAAAAAAAAAAAAACATGCAAATGATTTTAATTTCAATAAATATTTTGCATTATTTTCCAGTTATAATCTATGTATTTTTTGAATTTGATTTAAATCTCAGTGATCTTATTAAGCTAATCATCGAGTAGAAAGTACAGTTTCTAGATAATTGTGTTACCGACATTAAGTAAAAACCGTAAAAACTAAACATCGATTGCTTTCGATGTTTTTACTCAATAATCGACTACACGTAATCGATTATTGAGAAAATCGATTATTCCAACATCGATTTATTTTTCCGACATCGCCCATCTTTAGACGCGATTTAACATGTCTCTATACCAAAGTTGTACACAGAAAAGGATTTTCGGTAGCAGCTACTGATTTTCCGACCCCCAGTGTGTCAGCTGTGAAATTTTGTTTCTTTTAATAATTAAATTTATAAACTCATGATGGAGATTATTGGCTCCACAGGTCATTCCAAATAATCCCTTATTTCGATAACTTCTTCGCCTCAGCTAGCGCGCATTTGTCGAACCCTACCTCCCTGAAGTGGCGCCTGGCATGATGCCCGTATCTTTGTTCATGAAACGAGATGCTCCCGTTTCGTAGACGGATGGATGAAATTTCTATCAAAACCAACTGCCAGCCTTTACCAATGCCGGTCCGATAGGCCGGGTTCTTCCTCGGTCCCTCCTCAGAATGCAGCTAAAATTTACAGCATGAGCTCTGAATTTTTTTTTTAAATCATTATTTTACTAAGACAATAAAATGACAAAAAAAATGTTCAATTTGTCTATTTGTTAATAACAAATTTTTAAACAATTAATGTTAAAAATTTTTTAACTAAGCTACTAAACGCAACATATTAATACAAAAACAACCAAAATTAAAGATTTATGAAAAAAAAGTTTTTTTATAACATTAGCCGGATATTTCGATTTTTGATAACTTTGAAAAATCATTATAAACAAATTAAAAAAACTTTTATAAACTTTTACAACGGAATCTTGTTCATTATTTATATAACAAGAGCTTCCAAAAGAAAAAAAATTTATAGACACATTTTCTAAACTTTTATAAGAGATTTTATCAAAACTCAAGTCTCCGAAAAATTTGTTAATTAACAGTTAGATAACTTAAACAAAAATCAAGCTAAAAATTTGTCTTTGCGGGGCTATATTCCTTCAAGTGTCTAGATGACACTATAATTTATTTAGATTTTTAAGTTAATATTGAATGTTATAAAAAAATTATTTTGTGTTGCATACTTTCCTAGGCATCGAAACGGCCGCACGGAGCTCAACTTTCAACGTTAAATTAAAATTATAAATAATGGAGCTACAACTCGGGGAGTCGAGACTTATTCTACTAAAATTTTCTCCTCTTTTAGGATCTTTTTTTTCAAATTTCAGATATCTTTTATATTTTTGAAGTTATAGCTACAAAACGGAGACTACTTTTTTGTCTCTTCGTTTTTTGTTTATAACAAATGAAATTTTTAATGGCGGATAAATTAAAAAATACCAATTTCTTAGAATTAAATTCTCAATCCAATGCACCAATCACCATATTTTTAAGAGTGGTCTAACGATTTTTTGCACAAAACTCACTTCTCGACTAGACTATAACGTTATCGGCTCAATGAAAACTTCCTTAGATTTAATCCGTGGGCAACCGCCCCTAGTGAGGTTCGCGATGACACTCTGGATCATCCATCCAAGCTGCAGTGATCGTCCTGACCTCCTCTGCTTCGTTGGTCTCGGGGCATGAGGGGTAAAAAAGGGAAAAACACATTCACTTCAGAATTATACCGGATTTTTTACAGTTATATACTTCTAAATATATGTACAAAATTTTGTTGTAGTTTTCTCTGTAATAAAATATACTACTGTACAGAAAAAATGTACAATATACTGTTAAAATATTTCGTATGGAAAAAATATGGGGTGAATTTGAAAAAGCATGGCATATGAATTAAGCTATGCATATGGCAAATTAGAAATCGATATCTTTTAAGCTTATTTAACTAAGTGTATTTTTATAAATTTTACTTTCAAAGAGCAATGTAGATAAATCTTCAAGATGAAATTGACCAATCGTCGTGAATAGATATCTATTTCATAATCTGCTCCAACATGAGGTATTTAATTAATGAGAGACTGTCATAGATAATAAGTTTAAAAAAATAAGCATTTTTATCGTGTATCTAAAAATATGTTTAATTTTGAAAAATGTCTTTATTGACGTATAAAATATAATAATCGTTTTTATAAATATCAGTTTAATTAGTTTTTTAATTAACATACTGTAAAAAATTACATTGATCTGATTGTTAATAATATCATTTTTTATGATGACAATTAATTAAAAATATCTTAATATAAATCAGGAATGAATTTTTATCGATATTAAGATCTTTACGTTTGTTAAAAATAAATTAACAAATAAATTTAGTCCTGTAAATATGATCTCATCTTTTTCAACAGTCCTATACGTTTCGAATATAAGCATGACAAGTTCACCTTCGAGAAATATAGCTAAATCATCTTACGAATATTGTAAAAGTGAATACTATGTATATAAACTTATTACGAAGATTTAGAACTAGTGTTATTACTCGTACTTAGTATTACAATAGCAAAACTAAATAAAAAAAAAAAAAAAATGAAGCAAAAGGTAAAAAAAAAAAAGATGTCTTTGCTATAAATCATTTCGGCGACAGCCGTTTGAAAAGAGAAATAGTTCAATGTTTCTTCGACGGGTGCATAGCAAAATTTTCTCACAATCATTGTAAAAGTTGAATTTATGAAAATGTTTGGCAAGAATTTAGTGTTCCTTGAAACTGTCTCACTGTTGGAACCAATCGGCAAGGCTTACATCGCTCATAGGGGGTATAACGAGTTTCGTTTGAGTCTCTGAACTTTAGTGATCGATGACTTTACAGAAAAAAACAACAATACAATCTCTGTAATATTAATTTTTTCAATAACAATAGTATAACTTTTAGTCACCATTCACAAAAATTAGGCAAAAATTTTAAAATAATTTTATATTTGTGCATATCTAAAAATAAGATAAACATATCTAACTTCCCGCTATGAAAATTGACAATTTTCAAAAAAAGGAAAGCTACACAGAGAAAAAAAAATAGCTCTCAGAAGTATACTGTATAATTACAGTAACCATACGCATTACTTATCTACTAGTTTGTTACTGCAACGATCTACCGTATCGTTCTGACAACCGTACGTTAGATAACTTTGAGATCTATACGGTGTCGTTCTGAGCCCTATCTGACGTCACGCACGTTGCAAATTATACGGGATATTTAAAAACCTTTATTATTAATAAATAAATAATAAACAAACAACTTTGATTAAATAAAGTAATTAATAAAACTGATTTATTAGTTAGTTATAGTCTAAATAAATTTTAAATATAAACATCAAAATATCTTTTAATTTTTCGAGTTTATTTATTAGTAATTTAATTTTAAATTAAATTATCATTTAGTTCTCATTTTTTTATGAATTATTTGTTTTATTAACGTATCACATTTAAATTATAAAAAATTGACGACAAATAATATTTAAATTTTAGGTCATGAATTTATCTGATTACAAAAAACACTTATCAATAAATGTATCAAGATAGTTATGGAGATTCTCCTCTGTTAATTTATTAATTACCCGAAAGTCCATATTTCAACATCACAATTATATTTTTTACAATTTATTTATTCATTAAACGTCTGCTAGAAACAATTATACAATATTCAAAACAGTTGGCACGAAAATGGATGTTTAGTTAGGTCAGACGGTGCCGTGTGAGGTGACGACTACGGAAAGTCGTATAGGGTTCACAGCTATCTAATAGATAGTTACACGAACGATACGGTATTGTTACCATAAGTATACGTATCGTTGTGGTAACGATTTATGAGTTGCTATACCTTAGATCGTTCGAGGGGCTATACTTTTTTTCCGTGTATTGGTTTCGGTCCGATTTTTGAAAATCGAGTTTTCATCAGGTCTCGACGTTTTGAGGTCCTAGGAAGCTATTCCGACTATTTCCAGATGGACCTCCGGCCGTGAGTGTGTGTGTGTGTGTGTGTATGTGCAAACTTTTTGTGTCCGACGATATCTTTGGAATAAATCGATTTGAAAGTGTTTGGCAACAATTGAAAGGGCTTACCAAGACTTAAAACTGAGTATAGATTTTGGAGTTAATTATCCGATCTTTGATTATAAATATCTCCAATTGAAGCTGGTCAATCGACTTCCAATTTTAATGGTAATTATATCTCAATACCCTTAATAAGTATAAAAAATTTTTGAACTTTCTGACACTATGCTCATCACCTGACAACTTCCTTAAGAATCAGTGACTAATGTATAATTTTTGCCGTTATATTATATATATTTTAGTAAGATTTTACTTTAAGTAATTGTTAAGAAAATAGTCTAGACTTTTTCAAATTTATATTTGGGAATTTCCCGAGCGTCGCCAATAGTAAATACTTTCAAGATCATTATCATTTAATCCTGACATATTACCAATAAAACAATTAAACAAGGAAGTGTAGACAATACAAAATACATGAATTTAACTCGAAGTTAGGGACTTAAAATCTAAGACTAATACTTGTATACAATTGTGAACAATAGATGAAAAGGCTCAGCTATATTTAAGACTCATAAGTCTTTTCGTGTATATTTTATCTTTATCATTTATTCATTCTCTTAAATTTTTTCTCTCTTACACTTATATGTAATACTTAAGCATTTCTACCTAGGTCAACGGTACATCACAATGAACTTAGTGCATAAATTTTAGTTGTATATAACGCACTCTGCTTTAGCTTTTCTTTCGCTTACTCAAAACTCACATAATACATTAGATTTTAGGAACACCCAGTATACTGCAGAATACGTATTGTTTTCGAAACAATATACCGGACTCACTCCCCTATTTTTTTTTCTTTTTCTAGCTTTCGCACTAACTCTATAACTATATACTCTTTTCAACCTGTCATCCTTTTATAAATACACCCTCTAGTCTAGTCAACTTTTTGAACAAGTACACTTTTGATATAAATATTAACCATACTTTAATGAATTATTAATAGTTAAACCGCAAATCATGTTACATATGGAGTAAGTTTTAAATAAAATTTTACCATAAATTTTAGTACGTATATATTTTTTATTCAATATTTGAACAACTATATAATTCAAATAAAAAAAAAAAAGAAAAGTTACAGCTAAAGACAAATTACAAGTCGTATAAGATTCCAAGAATTTTATCATCTAACTCATGGATAAAATTTATTTTTTCTCTTAGAATGATATTATCACATTTATTATGTACATGCCCACTATAAATATATATATATATATATATATATATATATATATATATATATATATATATTTGTGTATTTTAGCTATTACTAGTTATAACTCATTATCGAGAGGAAGTGATAATCGTACGTTTCAACAAACCTTCCCTCAGTTGGTCAAGGGCTTTAAGCAAAGTCTAAATGACTTTACATTGCTTGCTTACTACAGAAAATAGAAGCTCGTTATTATTAACTTTACGGGGATTGAATTTCCTAGATTTAATCTTAAAGAGCATTTTCCACGACATGCAATCAAATAATACGAATTAAACTAACTCCTATTATTTTATACCTATTAAGGTAACTTTAAATTTTAATATTAACCTCTAATCATAATAAGCTTAAGCTCTACAACGATTATGTTGCAGTATGTATTTTATCTGAGTATTTTATATAGTCAAAAATAATTTTCAAATATTACGTAATTTCATATATTTAAATTTATACATTGTAAAAAATTTTTGGTGAGAAAATGTTGTACTTTTTACATGGTATTAGTGTTATCTTTCACACCATTCAGTAATTAATTTATTTCATTAATTAATTTAACTCAACTCCAAAAATTATCAACTACACTGTAAAAATTTTTCGGACCCGATGGAGTGTAAATGACGTGATGTAAAAATTTTGGTGTGAGAATTACACCAAATTCGGTGTTAAATTTAGGCGGTGTGAATTTAAAATTTTACACCGTCAAACGTGTAAATTTATACTTATGATAATTTTGCGTTAAAAAATCTGGGCATCGGTTGGCCCTGCGGGCCATCAGCCCCGGAACTTCCCGCTGTTTTCGAGCTCTTAGAGCATACACACACACACACACACACACACACACACACACACACACACACCCATACAGAAATCGCTCTGAAAATGTCTGAATAGCATCCTCGCACCTTCAAACGTCAACATATGATGAAAACCCGACTTTTGAAAATCGGGGTGAAACCAATAACTTCCCGAATTTTTTGAAAATCGTCGATTTTCTTAGTCGGAAGTTAAAAAAATAATCATAAAAATATTGAGATGTTCAGAAATACCATTTAATATCAAAATAAAATTGATATAGTTATTGATTAAGTATTTTTAAATGTTCAATATCATTTGCTGCTCATTAATCGAAATTATAATGAGCAACACGGAATTGTGTAAAAAAAATTAGGTTACACCGTGTTAAAATTACACGAATGGAAAATTTACACCTAGAGAAGTTTACACCGTCATTTTACACTACACGGCCGTGTAACGTTCTCCGGGTCCATTTTTACACCGAAATTTTTTCCACTGTAACTTTCTTTAATAATCATTAATGATTAAAAAAAAAATACAATTCTGCAGTGCACAGCGTGATAGACTAGCCTCATTCTCTATTAGATCACTTAGAGATGCAAAATAGTGTTTTATTTTTATTTGGACTTTCAAAGATTTTTTGGTGCCTTATTATTTAGCCCCGTGTTCTCCTATAAGGAAATCTTATCGATATTGAGACTTATAATATATTTTTAACGAAGGAAGTGAATTTTAAAGATGATATAATGTATGTTTTAAAAATATATTAATAATAATAATAATAATAATAAACTAATTCTGTTACATATATAAAGGTATTTTCTATATTTACAATTGATAATATTAATAATAATACTTTTAGTTTTTCAGAAGATAAAATCTTCTTTGGGATCGAGCTTAAAATTATAGGTTTTCGCATTTTGAATCATTTCCTTCCGACTGCGATGAAAAAGTAACATAGATGAGCCCTAGCGGCTACGATTGGTTAAAGAAAGACACAGATAACTATACGACACTAGATGTTTATAAGGATGATGAAAGGGTATATAAAAGAGTGCATGTATATAAAGAGAGTGAGAGAGATAGAAATAGTTTTACGAAAAAAAGAGAGACAAACGAAGAAGCGAGATACCGCCTCGTATCTCGACGCTTCTCAACAGCGATACACTCGTGTCGTTTTATTATTTTTATTATTTTCTTTTTTAATATCTTTCAGTAATCAAACAACCGAATGAGAAGATTTTTTATTTCTTATTTAGTTTTTGTTATTCGTCTTTTGCCTCTTTTTCTTTTCTTCATCTCCTTTACCTTCTTTATTCTTTCTATTTCTTCTTCTTTTTCGACTACCACTTCTACGTTTTATTCTTCAACGTGCAAGACGGATACCGGTTAATCCAACGGAAACGCACTAACGAACTTTAATTGTGCCGAATGCTGTTAAACAAAAGAAACTGCGCTCAAGGTTAAGGCAAATCACACGCTGGGTGACGTCAGGATGCAGTTAGACTAGTTTTAGTTTTGAACCATGGAGACTTGATTTAATAACTTACTTGTAAAACTAAAAAGATACTGATACTAAATTGTGGCTAGAAATTTAAAGATATATAATCATAGATACACTAAATAATGTAAATAATTTTAAAGTAATTAAATTGCTTTATCATCTTTATTCTTCCATTTCCGTTAAAAAATTTTTGGATTAGATCTACGTAGATTTACGTAGATCTACTCAGGTCTTTGTAGACACACTTTTTTTTATGCATTATTGGATTGTGCATAGATCTACGTAAATATACGTAGATCTATGTGTAGATCTACGTAGATTTAATGTAGCTCATGTAAGTAGGTAAATGCGTAAGTTTACCTAATACTGTAGAGATCTACGTAGTAACTCTATATATCGATGGAAGGAAATCTACAGACATAGGGTCTAAAAAAAATACTATTATTTAATTTATGAGTTACATTAAACATTATTTAAGAGAACTGGGAACAAAATGCAGAATTTTGGAAATGAAAAACTTTCTTTTATTTGACGCAGCCTAGGTAGGAAAAAAACAGGCCCAGGCTTGGTCCAAGCTTGCGCCAAGTCTCGTGAGGATCTGGCCTAGCATGACAACCAAGCTTAGCGCAAGCCTGGTTAAGCTATGGAATGATGGCCTCGGGCCAAGTCTGGCCGCCAAGCCTGAGCCAATCTTGATAACCAAGCCTGGACCAAGCATTGGGAAAAAAAATTACCAAGCCTCTACCAAGGCATTATTTAAAATAATATTAAAAATTAAAAAATAGAAAAATCGGTCTGTCAGTTGACCCTGCGGGCCAGCCTCAAAACTTCCCGCAGTTTTCGAGATCCTTGAGCTCGAAAACATTGTCGAGAATACATTTTTGAGCTCTTCGAGCTCGAAAATACTTTTGAGTGCCTTTGTTTTTGAAAATTAACGTTTTTTACCATTTTTTCTCCAACAATATCTCTTGAACGAATTCACCGATTGCAACGGTTGAGGTGGCGATCGACGCGTTTTATTGAGTTCTAGAGCTAATCAAATTTTAAAATTGATTTATCGAGTCGTTTTTGAGAAATTTCAAAAAAACTAAAAAAAAAATTTTTTTTTAATTCTTTCGTTCACGGTTTCTCTTGAACGAATGAACCGATTTTGATGGCTGAGGTGGCATTCGACGCGGCTTATAAAGTTTTAGAGCTGATTAGATTTTGGAATTAATCCATCTAGCGAATTAAAAGTTATTCAAAAAAAACATTTTTGAAAAATTTTTATTTTTGAAATATCTTCGAACGTACCTTACCGATTAAGCTCAAATTTTCAATGCTTATAGTCATTAACAAGTCGCGTCGAATGACACCTTGACGATCAAAATCGGTTCATCCGTTCAAAAGTTACAGAATATTTACATACGTACGTACGTACATACATACATACATACACTCGGACATCATCTGGAATTTAGTCAAAATAGCTTCCTAGAACCTCAAAACGTCGAAATCTGTTGGAATTTCGATTTTTGCAAATTGGGGTGAAAACAATAACTTCCCGAAATTTTCGAAAATCTTCGATTTTCTTAGCGGGAAGTTAATAATTTAAAAAATTATTCCATTGCATTTCTGTTTCAATTAATTAGGAACAAATTAGTATAAATTATACTTTTTTTATCAGTTAAAAATCTTTGGTTGTTGTGGGGCCCGAACTCAGGTCCATCAAATTACTAGGTTCGACTACTAACCATTGTTTTTTTTTTTTTTTAATTTAAATATTCTTTATTGCTCATTACATTTTGGTATTTTACAGGTCAAGATAATTTTTAGAAACCTTACATTTAATTAATATTTTATTTTATATTATGTTGAGATCATGGCGCTGTGGTTTGCTTCTTTACTAACCACTGTCCTGATGACTTAGGTGACTTGTAGTTGATGTTTTTGAACTGCTAACTTATCCATAGGGTCACGATCAATTGATTATTTAAGGTAATAAATTAATGTTCATTTAATAAATAAATATTAAGTTGTCTTTTAAATATTTTTACACGAACAGCTACGGACACGATAGAATAATTTAATTCTTGATGAAAATAAATACTCGATAAAAAATTATATTTTATAATTTCTTGAACTAGTAATAATGAGCTATTTTTAATCTGAAAGAGAAAAAATAAATACCTAATAGGGAAAACAGATGTAGTACGGACCCCCGGGCACGACGGACCCCCTCCCCCACATATATACAAAAAGTGTAGATTCATATTTTTCACGAACAATGTGGACATTCTTCGCGATATGTATTCTTTGTAGTGTCATTTTTAACCAATCAAAGACGTGCTTTCTTACCATGATTTGCAAAAAGATATCTTTTGGTTAAAAAATAATAAAATTTTTAAAAAATTTTTTGTAATTCAGATTTTAGAAACGATTTAAAAACGAAACATAGTATATTTATTTGGTGTAAAATGGAATACTTTAAAAGTTTTATTAAAAATAAAAGTATTTTTTTTTATTTAATACAACAATAATAACAATAAAACCTATCATAATTATTTTAATGAAACATTAATAATATAAAGATCGGTTAATAAATTATAATTTTATTCGAAAAACTGAAATAAATTATCCGATATGTAAGACTACAAAAAATATTTAATTTTACACGAATAATAAAAGTTGTTTTTTGTCAAAGTTATTATTTTCAGTGATTGTAGGAGTCCTCCTATTAGAAATAAATTGCTTTTTTTTTAATATGATATAGATAAAATTAAAGGATGCAAAGTTATTAAAAAAAAATCTAAGCATCGGTTGACCCTGCGGGCCAGCCCCAAAACTTCCCGCTGTTTTCGAGCTCTTAGAGCTCGAAAACAGTAGTATAAATACATTTTCGAGCTCGAAAATACCTTTTTTCCTTTCTTTATGAGATTTTCGAGCTCAAAAGGGTTACGTTTTACGTTAAAGTTTGAAAATTTAGAATTCAAAATAATTAATGTATAAGCGTTTTTTCTATATATTTATTCACAACTATGTTCAATAATTTGCCTAAAAATTAGGAATTTCCGTGATACGATAAAACTATATCGTGTAAGTATATCGTGATACGAGCGATCATGACGATTTTTAAGCAGTCACTTCCAATGGCTTACATGAAGAAGAACATATTAGTTTTGAGTAATGTTGTTCAGTGATTATGATGTTATTAAATGAATAAAGCAGATATAGATTTTACATTTCTTATTACGTTGACGATATCTCTCGAACGGATTATCTGATTGGGACGTTTGAGGTGGTAATCGGCGCGTTTTATTGAGGTCTAGAGCTGATAGAATTTTGTGAATGATTGGTTCAGTTATTTCGACGATATTTGCAAAAAATCGTGTTCTACCATTTCTTTCGTCGACGATATCTTTCGAACGGATGATCCGATTAAGACGTTTGAGGTGGCAATCGGCACGTTTTTTCACTTCTAGAGCTGATAGAATTTTGTGAATGATTGGTTCAGTTATTTCGACGATATTTGCAAAAAATCGTGTTCTACCATTTCTTTCGTCGACGATATCTTTCGAACGGATGATCCGATTAAGACGTTTGAGGTGGCAATCGGCACGTTTTTTCACTTCTAGAGCTGATAGAATTTTGTGAATGATTGGTTCAGTCATTTCGACGATATTCGCAAAAAACCGTTTTCTACTATTTCTTTCGTCGACGATATCTTTCGAACGGATTATCCGATTGAGACGTTATTGGCGGCAATCGAAAGCTTTTATCGAGTTTTAGAGCTGATTAGATTTTGGAATTTATCGATCTGACAGTTTGCCAAATATCCAAAAAAAACGAAAAAAAAAAATTTTACATCACACACACACACACACACACACACACACACACACACACACACACACACACACACACACACAGCGCTCTGAAAATGTTTGAATAGCATCCTTGCACCTTCAAACGTCAACATATGATGAAAACCCGACTTTTGAAAATCGGGGTGAAACCAATAACTTCCCGAATTTTTGGAAAATCGTTAATTTTCTTAGCGGGAAGTTAAAAAAAAAATTTCAAAAATTTCTTTTTCTTAATTTTTCGGAAGGAGTCAATCATGCTCCGAAAATATTTTTTTTTTTAATTATGGGAAAATTATAATGAACTAAGGTTACAACTCGATATTACAACAGAACCAAGCTTCAGCCAGGTTTGGTTGCCGAGGCTTGGTTCTAGCTTGGTTGTCCAATAGGGCCAAGCTTCAGCCATGCTTGGCTATCGAGACTTGGCAGATTAAGAAAGGGCCAACTCTGGCCCAATTATCATCATCGGCGATTCCTATCTGGAATATAGAGCACAACTTTTCCCGCTATTACGTCCGAGGCGTGCAAAATTTTTTTTGCGATGCTTGGCATGGTCAACCTATCTCACTCTTTTCTAGACTGTCAATAAATATTTATGAGCAAAACATTTTTTTCTTCTGAACTATATCTTATTGTAACCCGGAATCTCCTAATACATATGAAAAAAAAAAAAAAAAAAAAAAAAATGTAATATTTTAAAATTTGCGTATAAGAATAATTAAATTGAGACTAAAAGTAAGCGATCTCTGTTTCAACATAAGTCATTTAAATAAGCACATTTTTAATTAAATTTAACGCAATCACCATATCTACATCTTTTTAATTTTTTGACTCATTCATATGTAATAATAACTAATAGTATTGTATATATTAAGAAACATACGATTGATTTTATTTAATTTTATTAACAAGATTCTTTTATAATTTTTTTTCTTAATAAAATTAAAAAAAAAATACGAGTTACTTAATTCTTTTATTTTTTTTCACAATATAATTATATATAACAGTAAAGAATGTCTATTCAATCAAGTAGTTATTTGAGTAAGTATTTTTTGTAAATGACCTTGAAAGTCAGTGTGTGTTAAATTCATGTCAAGCTGCTACCTTAACTCTAGCATCAAAGATCGCAAAGATTTTAAATTGCCATATGAAATATATACTATGGAGTATTATTATTTATGTATATTTTTAAACTCAATCTCATTTACAATTATAATATGTAATGAAGTGAGATTAGGACATCAAAGCTCGAAGTCACATCGAGTTACGAAGCCAGTGAATTACCATATTAAAAAATTACAAAAGATTGAAAAATAATTTTGAATAAAAATGTGACGCATGCGGGAGCATGTGTAAAGAATAAGTGAATATAATTATTTTCAAGTCATGATATAAAGTGAAAATTTATATTATAAAAACCCATCAGGTTTTATTACTTTCAACCTGGCAATCATACAGTGGTCTAATTACCATAAGAAGAGATCTAATTTCATACGATTCTAGTTTTCATCGTCCATTTCGTTCTGACCATAGGCTATAGTAATATGTAATCTATGCCTATTGCTCACACGTCACACAACAGCACGTGTCGTATATATATGTATGTATGTACGTATATATATATATATGTTTCTTGATTGCTTTTGCTTAGGGACCATCGGTCGTCTCTCACGATTTCTCAATAAATTTTCAATAGGTTCAAATAAACCCGGTTATTTCAGTTTTTTTTTTTTTTTTTTTTTTTAACTTCATATTATATATAAACGCAAGGTATAGAAAATTTGATACTCAAGTATAAACATATACTTGTTCTTATAATTTCTGACGAGAATATTTTTTTAAAAGAACATTTTAAACGCAATGAGCTGCTTTTCTTAATGTTAATATTCCCTGTTCCCAATCGACTGTGTACCTTTTAGCATCATACAAGTTAATTCGATAAGACTGCTCTAATTTTTTTAATAACAATAAAAAATAAAATCTGTCTATCGGTTGACCCTGCGGGCCAGCCCTAAAACCTCCCGCTGTTTTCGAGCTCCTTAAGCTCGAAAACATTGGTGTGAATACATTTTCGAGCTCTTCGAACTCGAAAATACTATTGTATGCCATTGTTTTCGGAAGAAACCGTTTTTTAACATTTCTTTCTCCCACGATATCTTACGAACGAATAAACCAATTGAGATGGCTGAGGCGGCAATCGATGCGTTTTATTGAATTCTTGTACTGATTAGATTTTGGAATTGATCGATCGAGCCATTTCTGAAAAATTTGAAAAAAAAAATTTTTGTTTTTTTTGTTTTTCTTCCATATCTTAGAGTCTATTTTATCGATCGATTTGAAATTTTCAGAAAAGTTGACGGCCAACATACTCTTTTGATTGCCACCTCACATATTTTAATCGATCATTTCATTAAAAAGATATTAAGAGTTTCCACACACACACACACACACACACACACACACACACACACACACACACACACACACACACACTCGGACATCCTTCTGAAAATAGTCAGAGTAGCTTCCTAGGACCTCAAAACGTCGACATCTGATGAAAACTCGATTTTCGAAAATCGGGGTGAAACCAATAACTTCCCGAATTTTTGAAAATTAATAATTTTCCTAGCGGGAAGTTAAAAATTTTTTTTTTTCAATATTTGTAATGATTCTAACTTGCCCTGGTAAGTAAATTTGCACTGCAATGAACTAAATTAGCTCTTAATGAACATGAAAATAACCCAACAAATGTTTATTTTTAGGAGGGGTGCTATCATAAAGTTCCCATACAAAGTCGCCGTTAATGGAAAAAATGCCGTAGGTTGGCCGATGTCTGACTGATGTCGATCGGCCAAGAATTGGCAATTAGTAATGGCCCAAACCTGGTTAATTATCAGTAGCCGTTTTATTTTTTATCAAAATAGCGTAGTCCAATCGAAGTGAGTTTCTATTTAAATTTTTGAATGTATATGTTATGGCATTACTGGTTTCATATCAGAATATGACTTTGCGTAAAGGAAACGACAATCATACTACGCTGCCGATGGCTGGCCAATGAATGGCTACTTATGACTGGCCGATTGTTGGTTCGCAACGTTGGGTCACTATTTGGGGAATCAGTGATCCATGATTAAGTCTTGTTAAATGAAAAAATCTACTAATCAATTATTAAATATTCAAATACATTATTATTATAGTTTTCTGTAATTAATAATTATTGATTTTTGAATTAAACTAAGTTTTAAGTAATAAATATTTTAATTTTCCGGTTAAAGTTATTTACAACTAACAATTAAAATACTTTTTAGTTCGTTATTATTTGCAATCAACAACCGCAATTTTATAACTTTACTTATAAAAATTATTTTAATAAAAAAATAATACATACATTTTTATAATAAATATCATTTTTAATAATGGTAGTAGAGCAAGATAATTCAACTGGGTTCTTGATAAATAATCAATTTAATTTAATAAGTTTTATTTTTAAAAATTATGTAATTATAATAAAATAGTAGGAAATTCTTGATTTTTTTTTTTTCTAAATAATCGAAAATATTAATTAAATTGCTCTTTATATTTCATAAAACCGAGTGGTTGTAGTAGAATGAATAACTAGATCATTCAAAAGTATCAGTTCAACATTAGTAGTTTCGTTCAGTAGCTATCGTTCAGACCCAGTAATCAGAAGGACGGCAGTTCGCGCCCAGAGCCCAGCATAATTTTTCATTGAGGTTTTTCAACATCATTTACCTCACTTAAATAATTTAAACATTAATGATCATGAACTTTTACTATAATATAATAATAAAAAAATGTTCTTTTAATTAAATTCATTTGCATGCTTGGCTGATTGCCGGCTGCCATTAATCGACCGATAGTCAAGCAACATTAATGGGCCGGGGTTATCATTTGTATATTCAGCTGTTCATGGGCCATTAAAAGTTGTCAATGACTGGCCGTTAATCATCATACTTCGCCCGGCGATGGGTCATCCCGGGTCATAATATCTAGCCTCATCAAACCTCAATCAAGCCTCATTGAGCTAAAAAAGCATTTTGAGCCTCTAATAATGCTCATAGAACTTCAATGAGCCTCAAATAATGCTCAAAGGGCCTCAATGAGCTTCAAATAATAATAATCGAATTTAAATTACATTTGATCGAACTCGTAAAATTATTATTATTTGAGATTCACTGAGTCGAGACTAGGTTCATTCGAGGCTAATCGAGGCTTATTGAGGATCTGTGAGCATCATTTGAGGCTCATTGAGGCTATATGAGCATTATTTGAGGCTCAAAATACTTTTTTAGGTAAGTGAGGCTTGATTGAGGCTTACTTGGGTTCGATGAGGCTAGATTGAGGTTCGATGAGGCTAGATATTATGACCCGGGATGCAAGGGCCGGTTTCCAAACTTTGTATGGGTAACACTCACCCTGTCAAGCCACTATATGTTTGCATGCAATAAATTATAATTCTTTCGAACAAAGAATTAATTTGTAATGAATAAAGTTATTTTAGACATTTTATAAAATTGCAGATTCATATTTTGTATCATACTAAAGATAATTATACGCTATATTTATATTTTATCTGATTTGTTGTTATTACATATGTATACTAAAGTAAAAAAAAAATTAATGATAAATGATAGTAAATGCGATATACATACTCATGTATTCTAAAAATTGCAATAATTATCGAAAAATTATTTAGCATTAATTATAAACTAGATGACTGCTTGATTTTTTTAAAAGTAAAAATTTATACATATATATATATATAAATAAGAGAGAGATATATACTAATTACACGCTTTTAAATTATATTAATAACTTTTAATTTTGGCGTGTTTTTTTTTCTTTTTCTATTTTGTTGACTGCAAAAATATAATTAAAGCTTTATACATTTTTAATTATGACCTTGCATTAAGTTATAGGCTAAATCAGCAGTAGTAGCGACGCACAGCGCAGACTAAAATGTCAGAATATAGAAGTGAACATTATGTAAAGTTGAGCTGAAGAGATTGCAGGAAAGTCAATGAAGAGAGCGTAATGTACAAAAAGCACGTCTCGTCCAAGTGAAATGATTAAAATTTCAACTCATTTACTGCATGAACTGACTCAGCCCTTTAACTCAATCTCTTTATTACTCTTATGCTTTTCTCAACTGTTTCAACTTACCAAATTTTTTCTCTGGGTTACTCAGCTCATTTAGCTTTTTTATTTCTAAAAATCTTTTTTCCAGGTAATTTTTTCTTTTTCAAGAACATTACATCGGTCCACATACTTTTTGCATTATTCAGACTAGTCACGTGGTTGTAACATTTTCTAATGATACATTTCTATCATTTTCCATTAAATTTCATTCTAATTTTGTATGTATATTGTACTAAAAAAGTAAATTCGATTTATTCAAAAAAAAAAAAAAAAAAAAATTGATTGTAAGCCTAATTTAAAAAAATAGCACAAATGAGATTTCTTTTCCAAAGCAAATAAATTTTTAAAATTCTTTCAACAAGAGAAAAAAAAAAAATGATTAAAAACTCTAAGTGCACTAGACATATCTGAGTGAGCGCAAGGATTCGCACATGTCACAAGTAAGCTAGGCAGTTATTTTTTTTCTTTCTTTTGGTGTCCAAGTTCATGCCAAATATACAGGGGAGAGAACAGAAAAATAGGATGAGTTGACGCTCGGATTTCCTTAATAAAATGGGGCGCAAACGCCACGCCAGCGAATATCTGGCTGATAGTGGCACGGTCAGCTCGATGTCCACCTCGAGAAAGTGCTTAAGGGGGTGAATAAGCTAAAAGAGAAAAAGAGAACGAGAAATCTCGAGGCGACTGGGTGTTGCTTAGCTTGATTCAATCTGACACGAAATCTTCTCTACCCTGTCACTTATTTTTTCTTTTTTTATTTTTCTCTCCCTTCCTCTGCGCTGTTTCGTTCTCGACTTCATATTCATCCTCCCTATACGTGACTTTCAATCTCATTTAGAGATCTGACGTGTGATATTCAAAAAATGTTTGCTGAAAATGAAATAAAAAAAAATTAATAATAATAATAAGAAAAAATAAAAAAAATTTTGGATTTGAAAATAAAAAGTAATTTAATCGTGAATTAAATTTATTTTCAAAATAACGACAATCTGGTGAAAAAATATGGGATCAATATGAATAGACATGAATTATAAAGTCCGTAGTAATTTTAGTTTAACGTTTATTAGTTGAAATTGATGATATTCAACATGTGAAACTTTGGGAAATATAGTAGCAATAACTTATCTGAACAAAATTAATGAATATGGATATAAATGCAATGATATTCATTAAAATGTTCAACATGTAAATGGTAGTAACGTAGTGTACAATTCACCCCTGCTAGTCCCATAAGAGTCGGTTATAAATAAAAAAAAAATTCACCGTTCTCTCTAAAACTGAATTTGTGAATATTCACTATTTGTTAGTATAGATTTCACTAATTCACTTTTAGTCAGTTGACTTTCTCGTCGCGAAGATGATATCTATTTTGAGTTTTGGGTATACGTAAATCTATAAAGATCTATGTAGATCTACGTAGATCTGTTTAGATCTGATGTAGCTGATATACGTATACGTATACGTATAGATCTACGTATATCAGCTATATTAGATTCATATAGATATACATAGACCTATATGTGAATCTCTGTGGATATTTGTAAATCTTAGAAGATCTATGCAGATCTACGTATGTCTTCTTTAAACGAAAGTCTTTGAACTTGTAAGACATATGCGTATATGCTATTTCGTCACTGATAAAAACACTTTTTCGCAATTTCTTCGACAACAGTTTCTCTAGAACTAATGAACCAGTTTTGATGGTTGAAGTGGCATTTGACGCGGCTTATAAAGTTTTAGAGCTAATTAGATTTTGGAATCAATCCATCAAGTACATTACAAATTATCCAAAAAAAATTTTTTTTTTCGGAATATCTCCGAACGTACGGTATCTTATGCTCAATTTCTCAAAAATTGTTGGAATTAATGAGCTGCTTCATAGGTCACCTCAAAAAGCCAAATCGGTTCATTCGTTTAAAAGTTACAGAATATTTACATACATACATACGAAGGAAGAAGGGGGAGGGGGGGGGGCAAAACGAGCCCCCTGAAATTTTGGGTACCTCGAAATATTTGGCGGGAAAAATGGGCCCCCCAAAATTTTTGTTCAATTTAAATGATTCAAGAATAAGAAACCCTTGAAAAGTTTTTGAGATTGTGGTTTACTTTTAACTCGTCTAATGAGAAAAAATTTCTGAATTTAAATTTGAAATTAGTTTTTTATTCCGAAGCTTGAAAATAATCTGGAAGTTGAACCGAGACCATGTCAACAACGCACTGAGAGCTCTTTCAGTTGAGCTGAAAAAAAAATTTTGGATTTGATACACGCTAAAAAAAAATGCTAACTATTACCATCTTGCGATAGGGAATGATTACCATCTGCATGTGATAATCATTATCATGCGTTTATGTTAACTATTCGTTTCTTTTATAGTAATAATTACTATCGCCGATAGTAATAGTTACCATCTAGATCGTAATATTTCTTTTGTCTGAAAAATTTTTAATTTTGCTTTCTAAGATAGTGATGATTATCATCACGGATGAGAATGGTTACTATCTAGATACGAATGCCTACCATCTCCAATAGGAAAAGTTAACATAAAAGAATGAGAATCATTAAAATGTAAGGATGAGAATAGTTACTTCGTTAAGATGGCAAGTATTACCAATTTTTTTTCAGCGTGTATTAAAACGACGGAAAAGACAACAATCAAAAGAAAGGGAAAAGGAAAAAGCAAATAAAAACAATCAGTGGATGACACTGCTTGTATTTTTTTGCGGCAAATTATACTCGGAATCTATGGAGCCAATGTGAAAATTGGGCCCATGATTCATGTGCTGGTGTGCACAATAAAGTTGTGCGAAGCTACACAAGTATTATTTGCAAGGAACTATAAAACAATTGTATTTTATTAATATAAAAAATAATTTTAATAGTCTGCTGTGATATAACTTTAAAATAATCTTCAACTGCCTTAATAAATTATATTTAATGAACAGTTTTGGTGGTCTATTTTAGCCCTCATAAAAAAAGTCATAATAAATCAATTTTTCAGATAAATATTTAGTATTAATTACCCTTTGTAATTTTTGCTACATATTTGGTAATAAACAATAAAAAAAAAATGCAACTATTGATACTCATTAGCATTTTTTACTAATATATATTAAACATTATAATATTGTCAAGACTCGTTTTCTCCGTGTGTGTATTGGTTTTATTTCAATTTTGAAAAAACAATTAGTTAATATTCGAATATATTTTACTATGTAATTAATACAAATTTAAAAAAAAAATTAAACATGTTACTGAGTGAAAATTACTGTTTCGAAAATTCTAGTCAATTTATAAATTATATAGGGGAGGGGGGGGTCAAAGGGGGGTACCTATGGAAATACTAAGTTTTCGATGACTAAAATACGTCGAATCTTTTTGTTTTTAATGACATTCAAGGTAAATAGACAAAATTTTTAGCTGCCGTTATAAAATAAAATTTTTATTTTTGGCGGGCAAAATGGGGTACCCTTAAAAAAAGTTAAAAAAAAAAAAATTCTGAAAATTGATCAAATTTCATTAAATTAATTTTTTTTTTATGTAAAATACATAAAGAAAAATTACATTTTACAACATAGGCAGATACGAAGGCAGAAAAAAAATTTTTTGTGGGGCAGAGGCCCCCTCCAAAAAATGATAATTTTTTTTTTTTTTTTTTTTTAATTGAATTGTTATCAATTAAAAAATAAAATATTATTTCCGAATATTTTTAGTGGCCCAAATTGCCCCAACTATAGAAAATCAGTCGAAAAATGAATTAACATATTAATTTTTTTTTAATTTGACGATAAAAATATGAAAGAATCATTTTTCAGAACTTTCGGCTGGTCCATTTTGCCCCAGGTGTTATGGGTAGGGCTAAAAATGCGGAAATATATTAAATTTTTTTTAATTTGACGGTAAAAATTTGAAAGAATCATTTTTTCGATTTTTCGGCTGGCCCATTTTGCCCCAGGTGTCATGCGTAGGGCTTAAAATGCGCAAATACATCGGATATACAGTAATTAGACGAAAAAAAAAAAAATTTTTTTTTTACACCAAATTTCTGGGGTACCCCGTTTTGCCTACCCTACCCCCTTTTGCCCCCCTCACTCCTATATATATATATGAAAAAAATCTACGTTATTGGTCATTTCTACCATAACCCTGCCATCTACTGGCTTTATTTTACTATTTGGATAGTGATTTTTCAGTATTCTTCAAATAAAACGAGTTGAAAATTTTTTGAATTTACTGGCCACTGTGTGAAGCAAAATTGATATTGAAATATTATTGAACCACATCGAGATTATCGGAATGAAAATTACGATTAATCACATATATTTCTACAATGTAAAGGCACAGGTAATAGATGCTGCAAGTATTGTAACACGATTAATTAAATAATGTAATGGATAACGGATAGATTATACAGGAGAATGAAACCGGAGTTGCCTGCGTTTACCTATCGGAAGCGTCCATCAACAACACAGCAACCCCGAGGCATTGTTTCACCTCGATATGTCCGAACCATCTAACGGGCATGCAAGATATTATTTAGTGATGATGGTTTCTCTTTGGAAAGGGGTAAGAAAGCTATCGACCAGAAGTTAGTGCAGACCATACGTATACATTTACATTAAATAATTGTTAATGGAATATCATAAGATAAGATTTTGATTTATTTTATAATATTTTTATTTTTAAAATGCAATTTAGAAAACTAATTTACATGAACGTCCTACCGCCTATAATATCTACATAGATATAATGAAAATAATGTATTTTTTTTTGGAAACTTGATGTCTTAAAAACTATATATATACCATTTGGTGCAGAATCACTTGCAGAAGTTTTATGTATACTTATTGTTTGAAATTTATCAACGTTAACTTACTTTTTTTTTTTACTTAATTTTATAAATATTTATTTCGTGCGAAAAAAAAAAAAAAAAAAAAACAATGAACGTCACAACTTTTGTTTCTTTGTGTTATTTTATTCTTCTTTTTAGTTAATATTAAAGTGTTTTTTTTTGGTTCGATAAATTTTTTCGTTTCTTACTAAAGAAACTGTAAAGGTAACATCAAATAATGGGTTGCGGTAGGTTCCAGGGTAAAAATATTCCAGGTTTTTTAACTCCGAGACCTACGGACTTGAACTTGGGGAAAAAATATTGCTTACACTTTAAAATATCCGTTATTATAATGTAGAGATATATACAGGTATATCGGTATTAGGGTGGCGCAAAAAAACCGACTATTTTTTTTTTTTCGATCTCGCATGAAAATTTGTTTGTTTACGATGTTTTAAGAAGCCTCTCCAAAAATCAGCTCGATAAAAAATTTTTAAGAGGTCGCTCACGAATTTTGAAAATATCAAAAATGAATGAAATTCGGATTTTTGATTTCAAAATTTTTTTTTCTCGTGGCAGCAATAGTTTATATTTGTAAAATCATGACTATGCTGAAAATTTCAGCCCAAAATTCAAATATTTAAACGGCGCTCAAGAATTTTGAATATTAACTGATAATATGTAAGTAATAGTTTGAATTAGTTTTTGTATTTTTTTATAACTCAATTATTGTCATTTCAGTAAAATATAACTTTTGCAGAACCAAAAATATACAGGACAGTCTTTAACAATAAAATTTGGTAAGTTTTGAATAAGCGAAAAAATCTACAAATTGAATTAAAAAATAAATAAGTATGTGAAAAACTTATTATTTCTATTTCTCGGGTTATATTTTCATTCATTGTCATGTAAATTGATGGTGAAAAAATCGAGAAGCTTTATTATTAATATTCAAGGGTCGCTCGAAAACGTTCAAAAGACAGCACTCGGAAACATTCAAAATTCTTGAGCGAGGTTTAAATATTTGAATTTTGGGTTTAAATTTTCAGCGTAGTCATGATTTTACAAATATAAACTATTGCTGCCACGAGAAAAAAAAAATTTTGAAATCAAAAATCCGAATTTCATTCATTTTTGATATTTTCAAAATTCGTGAGCGACCACTTAAAAATTTTTTATCGAGCTGATTTTTGGAGAGGCTTCTTAAAACATCGTAAACCAACAAATTTTCATGCGAGATCGAAAAAAAAAAAATAGTCGGTTTTTTTGCGCCACCCTAATCGGTATATTTTCTCGAAAATCAATGCGACAGGGTAAAATATAAAAAAAAAAAGACTCCAGTCTGTTAACTAATAAATAAATGTTCCTTACCCTTAGAACTATCCACCATAACAACATTTATTTTTTGCCCTTTTACGTAGAGGAATTCATCATTATAGTTGCAACGCCTGAGTGTTTACAAGTTTGACGCCCCCTCTTTCTTTATAGAAATTTATTTTTGCAATATCCGTTCTTAGTTAGTATGAATGTATTAGTCTAAAGAATTTCCCTACCGAATTTCAAGTCGGTTAGGCTTATAGTTAGAAATAATGATTGACGCCCGATAAACTTACGCTCAGCGAAGCGGGTGGGTAAACGCTAGTATATAGTATATATATATATATATATCCTTAAAAAAAATGGTAAAGCTATATCTTCAATTATATTGTGGAATAGTAAGAACCAAAGCTATCTTTTTTCCAAGAAGTTATTTTTACTAACCAGTGGCATAATAAGTGGTACTAAACTGTACACGGAAAGAAAATTATGGGAAGCTTTCCTATGCATTATGGGAACTATTCCCATAATATTATGGGAACCATCCCTATATCATAAAAATTTTTTTTTGCAAAATAGCGTAGAAATTTTTTCAAAATTTGAGATTTTATCGAAATTTAGATTTTTATTTCCAAAATTAGAATTTTCTTGAATGTTCTGCGCTGACAAAAAATTTTTGTTAAAAATTTTAATGTTTTTGCCACATACGAATTATTTTTCAATGTTTGAATTTTTTTTTTTATATCTAATAATATTTCTGTGTATTGTCAAAGTGATTTCCACACTTTTCTTTAAACTAATATTCTCATGATAGTGTGGGAACCATTCCCATAATATTATAGGAATGATTCCCATAATGGTATAGGAACTATTCCCATAATGGTATAGGAACTATTCCCATAATATTATGGGAATGATTCCCATAATAATATAGGAAACAATCCTATAACATTATAGGAATGGTTCCTATAATATTATGGGAATCGTTCCCATACTATTATGGGAATCATTCCTATAATTTATGGAAATGGATCCTATAATTTATAGGAATAATTCCTATGTATTATGGGAATTATTCCCATAATATTATAGGAAGTCTTCCTATAAATTATAGGAACTATTCCTATAATTAGAGGAACCTTTCCTATAATTAGAGGAACCATTCCTATAATTAGAGGAACCATTCCTATAATTAGAGGAACCATTCCTATAATTAGAGGAACCATTCCTATAATTAGAGGAACCTTTCCTATAATTAGAGGAACCATTCCTATAATTAGAGGAACCATTCCTATAATTAGAGGAACCATTCCTATAATTAGAGGAACCTTTCCTATAATTAGAGGAACCATTCCTCTAATGTTATGGGTATCGTTCCCATAATTATAGGAACTATTCCCATAATTATAGGAACTATTCCTATAATTATGGGTAAAATTTCTATAATTATATCAGGAACTGCTCCCATAATTTATGGTCGTAATTCCTATACTGGTACACTGTAAAACAAGCAGTGTTAAAAATTGACTCGTTTTAACTCCACCCGATGTAAAAATGAAATTACACCGGTGTAGGAGGAGTAATTCATCGGTATTAAAAATACCGGTGTTAAAGCGGAGTAACCGGTGTTAAAGCGGAGTAGAACCGTTGTAAAAGCAGAGTAATACCGGTGTAAAAGCGGGTATACTGCGTCCGCTTGGAGTTTTAACTTTAAGGATTATAAAAAACAAAAAATGTCAGTTCTTTATGAAAATTAATAAAAAATATCATTTATTAACAAGTATAGTGATCGAGTAAGTAAAAATATTCACAAAGTAAAATATTTTAACATCAATAAAGAATATCTACACCCGCGGCGGTGTTATTTTAACACCGGTCTAGAATATTTACACCGGCGGTGGCGTTATTTTAACACCGGAGAAGTTTTTTTAACACCGGTACAGACTATTTATACCAGTGGCGGCGTCATTTTCACACCGCTCTCGGTGTTGAAATTTAACACCGCTGATTTGAACACCTACACCGCTTGGACTTTCCCCGGTGATTTTTTACAGTGTGTAGGAAAAAATTTCACAAAATTATGGGAATCATCCCCATAATTTTCTTTCCGTGTAATAGATTTATCTCTAATTGTAGTAAATTTGATTACACTTTCTTTTACATGTAAGTATGAGAGATACCGGAGCATGACGGACTTTCACAAAAATTAGCAAAAAAAATTTTTTTTGTAATTGTCATATTTTCATAAGTTTGATATATTTACCAAGTTTCAAACCGATGAAAAATATCTGGGTACATTGGATTTTTTATAACATTTTGAAAACAAACTTGATTCATTTTTTTAAAATTATACTCTCTAAACATGAATTAGTGAAAAAAGTGAATATTCACTAATTCAAAGTGCAAATCGTAGCACTAATTCCAAAAAGTGGTACGATTGGCACTTTGAATTAGTGAATATTCACTCATTTTCACTATTTTCACTAATTCATGTTTAGAGAGTAGCGAAATTATGATGGATGTGATCAGGATAGATCAAAATAACGTACCCGGCGCTCAAAAGCACCGAAACATTATTAGCAGCTTTGGGGGCCCGTTATACCCTGGTCGTCTCTATAGTTAAAATTGTATCTTAAATATATGAGAAATAACATTGAACTGTAACCTAGTTAAAAGAATATATAAATAAAATCGATCAGAAATTGTTAACTTATTTTATTAAAAAATACATCTTGACTTGCCACTCCGGAAATTGGTTCATTATAAAAAATATGTACTGTTTCCGGTCTCATTGTTTTTACTATAAAACTTGATAATTTAAAATGGATATATTTTTGTATGATACTTTTTTTTGCTCAAAAATATACTCTCTAAAAATGAATTAGTGAAATTCTCTCGAATCAGTGGATAGTCACTATTTCTACAGCTATAAGTATACCACTAATTCAACCAGTGGTATACTTATAGCTGGTTCCTAGTGAATATTCACTAATTTGAAGTAAATTTCACTGATTCATTTTTAGAGAGTATTAAATGTTTTTAATACATACTAAATAAGAGAGACTAGAGAACATCACGTATGCTTTTGTATAAGAGTTACAAGTTTATAGCAGAAAAGGGACGATTTGTGATAATTCAATTTCATAAAACATGTGTTTGTTAATAATTAATTATATGTAATTGAACAATAGTCGTTTGTTCTTCAAAACTGTTAAACATTTTCGTTGAAATTAAAAGGTATTACATTAAACTATATAGCTTCAAATTATACATCATACCTAAAAGTTCAAATTACTTTGAAATATTAAACATATATACACTGAAAAAAAAATATTTTTCCTCTCGGAATCCAAAGTATTATCGATCCAGTATTCCTATAGTAACTAAACGTATTCTTACTGTAAGAAACCTGGTATAATTCCCACAGCAATACCGAGTTTTCTTGTGGGACTAAAACTTTATACTATTTTACTATAGCAAATGCAGTGGTGTCTCCAGCACTTACATACTTATCCTATAGCAATTTTTGTTTCCCGCACTTTTACCTCATGTTATCATGAGACAGAAATAAGAGTGCAAGTGACAACAAATATTAAAATGATCCTTTTCATAATTATAAAAATATTAATTAGTATTTATGCGTTTTTCGTCTCAATTGTTGACAGTACGTCTATTATCATAAAATATTCTCCTATTTACATACATTCATGCATGTCAATAAAGTAGGGTTAAGTTTATTTTATTTTAATTGTGGTTTTATGCCTATAGCAATACCGAGTTTTGCTACAGTCAGAATACGCTCTTTAAACCTGAAATAGTGAATTGTCACTAATTCACAGTGTATATTCACTATTTGTCACAGCTAAAAGTCGACCACTTGGAATTAGTGCATATACACTCATTTACCCAGTGAAATGATGCACTTATGAAAATAGTGAAATTCACTGTAGTTATTAGTAGTAAATAGTTCTGATGATAATTACTTATTAAAAAGTAATGTTTTAAATCTACTGTGTAAAAAGTAAAATTTTCACTATTTATACATAAAATTCACTTTTTTCCAGTGAATTAGTTGATCACTGGGAAAAATAGTGAAAATTTAACTATTTCAAGTTTAGAGAGCGTATTGCTCCGTGAAATAAACTTTGATATTCTTACCACAAAAATACCAGTATTGCTACCAGAACAAAACATTTACCAGGAGGAATAAAACTTTTTTTTCAGTGTATAATTATAAATTTATTTGTTTATCTACTCTCTATATATGAATTAGTGATTTTTGCACTAATTTTAAGTGCCTATTCACTTGTTGTCAATGTTATAATTGTACCACGCAGAATTAGTGAATATTCACTGTATGAATATGTGAATATTAGAATTCATTGATTTCATAAGTGAATATGAGAATTCACTAAATTGAAGATTGAAGTGAATATCAGAATCCACTGATTTGATCGGCGGAAAAAAATATCATATAGCGAAAAAAAATAAGACACTTAATTAGATCCGAAATGTGATCTAATGTATTAGAATCATTACGTAAAGGAAGTATACATGATCTTGATTGATGAAAAAAATCCCAATGACTGCTGGGCTCGAACCTAGATCCTTCCAATTCAAAAATATCGCTAGTTCATTAGTAAAAGTCATTAATTTGCTAGTGATAATTATAGTACTAAATTTAGTAGTGAGAATTCACTAATTTGTTGTTCAAATACACTGATTATAAAGTGAATACAGCTTCACTAACGTAATTAATGAAATTTTCACTGATTCATGTTAAGAGAGTACTTTTTTTCTTTTACACTAATTAAAATTTTTAAGTCATGAGTTGTTTAAAAATTTCAATCACAATGTATTTTACTTTCTTCCATTAATTTTCAATGATAACAATTTTATAGTCCCCATATATTCGGCTCGAAAAGTTGACCCTCAATTTCAACGTCAAACTAAGGCTGCAAATAAACGTATATTTTAGAACCGCATTTGAACCTCTATGCTGCGCTTATTTTCGTTTCTCCACTATATAGAGGTTAAAATGAGATTACATTTATTTTTTCATTAGGGGAGGGAGAGGGGGTATAGAAGATATCTATCAGTAAGTCTAATTTCAAAAATTATTTCTGAAACAGATAATTCACACTTCGAAGCATTGTGCATATATATTTGCTTCTTTCGAAAGAGACGTTCAAGTAGATTATATGCATAGATTTATGTTTACTAGGTCGAAAAAGTTGAGAACTTTCATCTATAAAATGTGTGTTATCCTGATACATCCTTCGCCAGTTTTATCCTTTTAGTCTTTTATATATATATATATATATATATGTTTTTTTTTTGTCCCCGAAGTTATATCACAGTAACACAACTACTAAACTACCCCTACCTGGGCAAGTCGCTTTCTACTATGAATAAGCGAAGCTCTAGCCCAATTCCCCTTAACGCTAATTTATCTTAATTACATTCTAGGCGCGTTGGCATGTACCAGCAGCTTTGAGCGTATGCGAACGTGACGCGCGATTCACTCGTGAATATATATATAAGGATGGTTCATATACTTGCATATATGTGTAGACTTTCACGCGTACATGCACCATATATTAAAGCAGTGTATATATACGCGCGGTTTAATCTTCGCGTCGCAAATATTCTACAGTCTGGCACACAGTGTGTGAAGAAGTGAGATAGATACTGAGTAAGAGACTGCAAGTATAGAAGAAAAAGAAGAAGAAGAGAGTCTCGATCGATTTGCGATTCTCGTGGAAAGCCTGGTCAAGCGTCTCACGTTATTTTCATGCTGGCCAGCTGTCAATATATACTTCAAGTTGGATAAAAAAATTAAAGAAAAACTGGACTATATTAGTTGTAAAGTGAGTATATTTTTTTTTTTATAATTTTCATAAACATTTTTCTAACAATATGAGTATATAAATATCACCATAAAATAATAAATAGTTCATTCTAGCAAATAACGTGTAAATAACATCAGAACAAATTCTCGAAAAAAAAATTTTTTAATTTATTGCAGATTTTATTTTATAATTTATTAATGTATTTTTAGTTTTTTATTATATCAGAATCTTATTATAGACTTGATTTTATGTGTTATAGTAATATACATATTTAAATAAGTGAACTTGGGGAATTTTCAAATTGAACATAGATAATTCCTCGAGATGGAGAGAATTAAGGATATTACTTACGTGCATATATGTATATATATACATACACATAGAACAAAACTTGCCTCTAATAACCTGGGACCGTTTATCTTGAGATTGAGCATTAGGATTCGGCGCGGGAGAACAGCCTTGCTGGGCAAAGATAAGGGATAATTTCTGGGTAACCAAGAGGGGGTCAAAACTAGCCGTAGCTCATCTCCGTAGCAGCTCATTTTCCTTTGTATATACATATATACATATATACATACATATTAGTTTACTATAGCTTGCAACTTGGCCAAGCAGCTCTTAAAGGTACTGGTGTGTAGCGACCCCCGTGGCGAAAGTCGTTTACACGATCTTAGTTCAAGCTTCGCTACTCTTCATCTCTCTCGTCCCCAACTCGCCGAGTTAGCCTAACCTGGTAAAGCATCTCTAGACTTTGGCCGACATGCAAATTAGGATTTTGTGGTATCACAAACCACTTCAATATAATTAATCGCGTACGTCTTTTGCATGTGCTCTCAAGTTTGCTGCTTTACTTGAACAATCAAGATTAAATTTTTTTTATTACTACGCTGAGAAAACTCAAATTTTAATCATCTTATATATTATAATAATTATAACAATAATAAAAGATAACTACTTTGATTTTATGCAAGCTTTCACAGAAAAAAAAGTTATCTTGAGTCAAGAAAATATTTTTGAAGACAAGCGTTTTCGGGAACCAAGTCAAGATTTTCTTGAGCCAAGAAAATTTATCTTGGTTAAAAAAAATTCGCCTTAGTCGGAAAAGTTTTCTACTTTATCTGAGATAATTTAGGTCTTCAAAAAAATTTTCTGCCCTCCGGTCGGAAAGTGGCAACTTTCTGGCCGCTGCCCTGAATGAAGTTGTTACTTTCCGGCTTCGTCGAGCAGAAAAATAGTATACGCACCTTGGCCAGTAAAAAAGAAAGCCTCAGACCACATGTTTGTCAGCCTCGGCTTCGCCTCGGCCAACAATTACATGTGCTCTGAGACTTTTCTTGTTCTACTGGCCTAGGTATGTAATATACTATTTCTTGAATCAAGAATATTTACCTTCAGTCAAGATTTTTTTTTTCTGTGTAAAAAATATTTCGTTTATAGAAAAGGATGGGGCAAGTTGATCAATCTAGACAAAGCAGTCAATTTTATCTCAGACATAGTTTTTTTTAACTGAAAATTTTAAATTGCCCGCACTGTTAGGGTTGATCAACTTGTCCCACCCCTTTCTACAAACTGTAAATAAGCTCTCTAAACATGAATTAGTGAAAAAAGTGAATATTCACTAATTCAAAGTGCAAATCGTACCACTAATTCCGAAAAGTGGTACTACGATTGGCACTTTGAATTAGTGAATATTCACTTATTTCACTAATTCATGTTTAGAGAGAGGATTTATAAAAAAAAAATAATTTTATTTTTGTCTTAAAAATAATGTTTCATTTTGCTTCGTTACACTTTTTTTTTTTATAAATTCTCGATAAAAAAAAATGAAATTTATAACAATCATATCTGTCAACCGTAAATTCTTCAATAATTGCTCTAAATATCTTCGCCACAAAAACGTTTTGTTTTTATTGCACTGACATATTTTATTGTTCAGTTCTATTCAGGAAACGCAAGTCTCAAAAGCAAACTCCGAAGTATCATAGTCACGCGAATTATTGTAAAAAGTTATTGATCACTTCTTCGAAATTCGTTGGTGTCTAATAAATATTTTTACAATCCATAAAACAAAGTAAGATTTCTAAAAGTAACAATGGCTTTACAATGTTTTTGTCATAAAGTTTACTGTCAATTATTTCTATTATTGAGTTGTAAAATTTCGGAAAATAGTAAAGTAAAAGTACATAAATATATTGTTGTTTATTCAAAATTTTTGTATTATGAACTTAGATTAGACAAAAGAAGATAAATAAAATTTATAAATAACTTTAATCATCGAATTATAAATAATAGACAACTAGCAATATTTCTTCATTGACCTTAAAAGCAAAGTTCTAAAACAACGTGGATCTGCCGCAAGAGACCTTTAAACTCTCCCTTAACATCCATTTCAGGGTTAAGGTGCTAATACGAAGGGTCACAAAAGTTACCTTGACATGTCGTAACTTTCGATACTACAAAATATTTTGTATTCACCAAACAAATACCACAGAAAGTGATAAAAAGACAGAAGAAAAAATATTATAACATATTTTTATTGATGACAAAGTTATAAAATATTTTTTTTTTTTATTTTGTTGATTTAAAGTTAAATAATTTTAAAAATAAATTCTTCTCAGAAATACACACATTGGATTTTATCTATCAATTTCAGTCTACACAGGGTGACTTTCATCATGGGCATCTGAAATTGAAAAGACGAAGAAAAGAAGAAATGAGATAAATCCAGACGCGTTTATTTACGAATAGAAGCAGAGAATCTACTCGGACGTTTTTCAACAAACTACATATTTATATATATATAGTAGTTGAATTTTCGCGTGTTACAGACAGCGTCTCTACTATAGTATAGTAGTAGATATATGTAGCAAAAGAACCCCTTCACCTCAACGTCCAGCCAACACCCTCTTGCTAACCATTGGCGTCGCAAAGACATGAGTCCTATCAAATATTTACCTTAACTAATCTACATAAATTTACCCTTAAAGCACTCATTACCATTACCATAATATTAACTCTTTTTTTTAGCACCAACAAAAACCATATTAAACTTTCATATAAAAAAAAAAAAAAATACAAAAAAAAAAGCATTACTAAGAACGAAAAATAAATAAATAAAACGAAAAAAAAATAAATAAATTATTCATCAATAATATTTATTTTATATTTTTATAGAAATCAAATTCATTGTAATATTTTAGTTTATCTAAAAGAATAATATTTAGCAATATATATATGTATATATCCCTTGACTACAAATGTTTCCTGATCACGATCCCTTAAAACCGATTAGTGTCGTCCATGCGAAGAAATACGACGGTCCAATCGACAGTACATTTACTTGGTAAATGTTTAAAATATTCATGAAACTTTCTTAAAACTTACAGCTACGCCACTGCCACTGCCACTGCTGGTCCACCCTTGGTCAAGAGGATGTAGGGGTAAAAAACTGTGAGTGAGGCAGTAGAGAAAATCCTATAGGCTGAAGGGTAGTGAAACGCTTGGGTACACACACGCAAAATGATAAAAAAATAAAAAAGTAAAATACGAAATAAGAAAAAAGAGCTGTAGGACGAAAAGAAGAAATAGGGAAAAAAGAAAAACGAGTTAAGAGAGAAAAGTGTCAGTATGAACGTATCAGATAGAGAGAGAGAGAAATTTTAACACAACCAGGCCTTATTTTCGACAAGCCCACAAGTCTCGGGTCTATCTTATATATAGATCTATATGTGTTGCCAGTGGAAAATGTAAGTTTATATCTATATGTATTTATATATACGCACTACACACGCAAGCGCGTCTTGAGCGTTTCATGAATTTTCGTAATAGAGGGATGAGAGGTTCAAAAAGTAGCCTTGTCCAGCAGCCAGTCCTGTATACTCTTGGGAGAATTGGAGCTTTGAAAAGTTACAAGAGTAAGTGAGATATGTTAGTAAAGTGAGAAAGAGAAAGAGATGAAACATCAAGAGCGAGATGAAAGTGGATAGAGGGATGAGGAGATGAAGAAGAAGAAGAAGGGACGTGGAACCTCTATCTCTTGCACTTCTAACTAACATGTATTTTGCATAAAGCTTACATTACTTGAATTACAATGCTCCGACGCTGTCTCATCCCTTCGCGTGGTGAGATGGTGCCATGTAAATTGCTTCTGGAGCCACACCAGTTTGGGATTGTAGATGCTCTTGGGATGAGGGTGGCCTTCTGAGTTAAATACACATGGTCATGTGTGTGTGCGTGTAAACGTAAAGACGATAGTTACTTGGACGTTCAATGAGTATGCGAGCTATTTCTCCACAAGTGAACACTATTTTGGACAGAACTTCCGCACCCTCTCACTCTTCCATCTTCCCATACACAAACTAGTCTATAGATACATATGTATATATAATATATCTCTCACTTTGTCCTTGTCTTTCTTTGTCTTTCATTCTAGTCTCTACTCTCTGACTATCGGGAAAACGACGAGAGTCAAATTTAGCGATGAGTGGGATAGGTGAAAGCAACTAAGCGACGTTAGCCCACGACCCCAGTGTACCCGGGGGTGACCAGAGGTTGGTTAGGCGCAAGAGAAATTCATTACCTCGGTCATTCCAGCGCGTTATCGCATCCAGATATAATTGATGGGTAAGCAGGCAGAGGTCACATCAGCTACCAATTCATGCAACACCCTATAGCTTCCAATCAACGTACATCGTCGTATCACTGTTATTTATTTATTGACGTTGCGTGTAACTCTGTATTTTCCTTGTTGTAATTCCTCTTCTAATTGACAATCAACCTACTAAAATTTAACACGTAATTATTTTGGTATCAAATAATTATTACCATAACCTGATATAAAACCAGTTAACTATCGTATTATTTTCAAAGTTAATTACTCATTTCATTATCTTTTAAAACAATAAATTATATTTATGGATGTATCTCTTGTTTCATTTAACAAAGGTGTGGGCTTAAAAAAAAAAATATACAGGGGAGGGAAGGGCAAAACGGGGTACTTAAGGAAATACCAAGTTTTCGAGGACTCAAATACACTAAATCTTTTTTTTAATGATATTCAAAGTAAATAGAAAAAATTTTCAGTTACCGTTAAAAAAAAAATGTTTTCATTTTTGCGGGCAAAATAGGCAAAATGGGGTACCCCTTAAAAAAGGTAAAAAAAAAAAATACTGAATTTTAAACGAATTTGATTAAGTTAATTTTTTTTGTAAGTAATATACACACAGTAAAAAATATTGTGTATCTGTGTTAAAAACGGTCCGTGTTAAATTTTTTGTGTTGATTATTTTGTGTCAGATCAACACAATTCTTTGTGTTACTTTAAAATTTTTAATCGATTTACTATTCAACACTTTAAAAGTGTTACCTCGTATAAAAATCGATATTATCAACATTTATTAAGTGTTACTTTAAAATCAACACAAAAAAAGTGTTGAAGCGACAGTTACATTGTGTTAAAAAAAATGTCTTCTTTCTATTAACGCGGGAAGCGCCATTAAGCATAAGTTCTGCTTGGTTAGTTATTATTTTTGTGACATTGATTTTATTTATTTTCAATTGGGCATAAAAAATTAAGTTGACAAAGTTCACGATTCGTATAGTTAAAAAAAAAAATTGCATCTGTTGCTTTTTCACTTTTCTACATGTGCATATTTTTATTTTTTTATTTTTTTTCGTAATTGATTTTTTGATAAAAAAAATTCGAAAATTGTTAAATGTCAGCTAACTTTAGGATCATGTTGACTATCACAAAATAGTTCAATGTTAACTAATAATTGTTGAAACTTTTGATAACCTCAAAATAATTTATGGTACAAAAATAAAATGTACAAGTTAACATTTTTTTTGTGTCGCCATTAACATTTAAAAAGTGTTGAAGTTACTTCTCATATTACTCGAATTTTGTGTTGAAATTTTAACACAAATTTTGTGTTGAAATTCAAAACAAATAGTCTGTGTTGAAAAATAACACAAATATTGTGTAGACCGTTTCTAACACACAGATTGTGTTGATTTTAACACAATATTTTTTACTGTGCATGAAGAAAAATTATATGTTATATGATTATTGGATACAAAAAAAGAAAAACAAATTTTTAATAGTTTTTATCATAAAATAAAAGTCATTAATATTTTTCAACTGACAATTAATTTTTGAAAAAGTTTAACAAAAAAAATTCTAAATAACCCTCAATTATATTTACAAAAGTAATTTTCGAATGTTTAAAAACCATTTAAAATATAAAATTTTTTTTTTATAAATTTTGGGGGTACCCCGTTTTGCCTACCTTACCCCCTTTTGCCCCCCCCCCCTCCCCCGCCCCTATATATGTTTTCATAATTAAAAAATATTTTAATAAAGTAAAATAAAGTTTATTTTTATAGACAAATTCAAAATAATTATAACAAAGATAAAATTAATCTTTGAAAATAGTTATTTATGCGCAAGAATAATCATTAGGATTGTTCGTTAAAACAAAAACACGAAAATATCATGCATATATGTATATATTTATTGAAGAGAACAATAAAACATTTGTAGTGGAGATAAAAATAAGTTTGTTACTTCGAACAAACTGAAAAACATCTTCACGAATGTTAAATCTCCCCAAGGACACGTTCTGTCATTTTTCCTAAAGTAGTTTTTTTATACTTATATATCTATATATGTGTCTTTGTCTTGTTTTATTTTTCTTTTCTTTCAGGTTTTCCATCCTCTCATACCCAACTTCCTTTAAAAGTCCGCACGTATGTATAAGCACGCACGTACCCCACACAAAATATATGCGCACGCGCGGACTCTCGTACTTACCCGATCCGACGAATCACGTCTAAGATAATAATGTCAGGTGTGAGTACGCGTCGATAATAAGATAATTTCAAATTTTAAGTTTACAATTTAAGAATTTAACCGTCAAATGATTTTATATGCAGTGAGGAATAAAAAAAAAATAATAGTAATAAAATGTCAAATAATAAAAATGAGAAAAAATGCAGAAAGTAATTGAGATTAAAAAGATGACATTATAAAGAACTAAAACTGCAAGTAGTTACTGGATAGTAGAGTGTAAATCACAGGAATATGAGAGCAACCCGGAAGGTCTCTCTGAGAGGATAAGTCGAGGATTATCGATGGACATCGACGAGATCAACGACCCGCGGTCTTTTGACCCTTAAGAGAGGGAAAAATAAAAGGACTTTCGAGATATATCCAAGCGGAAACCAATAACTCTTCTCTCCCACCATCTTCGTGTTATCGATGAGCGATAACATTTACGTCAGATAGAAAAGCAAATGTCTTGAGTTCTTAAGCAAAGAAAAAGAAATAAATAAAAAAATTATTGTTCAAAACAAAGATCTAATTCAAAAACTATTATAAATTGACAAATAATTTTTACAACTATTCCAAAAATTCCGTCACATATTTCAAGATTTTTTTCGTTTAAAGATATTTCTCTATTCTACGGGCAACAGTTTCATTCTATAAATCTCGATCTAACTTGTCCAAGTCACCACGTTTTCTCCACAATAAATATATAACCTATGTAAGTAACAATTTAAAATTTAAGAGGAAGAAAAAAAAATTATTCAGCTATAAGTAAATGAATACTTTATTTTTTTGGCATTGAGAGTACTAACTCATAGTTTACTAAGATAATGAATAAAAATAATGTAAGTGTTAAATAATTGTCAAACGAATTCAAAATGTTAGTTATGGAAAAATGTTTTCTTAGAAGCATCAGGTGCATCTTATAATCAGATACATAGACGTAGACAAGTGTCATGAAAAAAAGGGGGGGGGGACAAGTGTGAGACGACAATACAGGCGACATGTTGGCTTGCATGGCAAATTTATGTATTTGACTGAGAATGCTGTGGAGAAGGCGAAAGCTTGAATAGTGCGCTGGCGTCCAGGTTCCAGGGAAAGCAACTAAAGGGAGAGAGCGAGGCTGTGAGGCTACTTTGTATGTACGCACGCTGACATCTTACCCACCCTTCCGAGCCGGTGGTCGGAAAACCGTTGGGGTATGGGGGTACGAAAGAGGCAAAGGCAAAGAGAAGGTGGGCGACGAGATCAATACTGGCACCCCCTGGACCAGAGCCATCCTCTATTCTCCATCCTTTACTTCCATCTCGGCCACGGGTGGCTCACGTGTGTGAGCACCGGACCTCTTAGAATCACCAACCTCCGAAAACCTGACCCCTTACTCCCCATCTCCTACACTCTACTCTGGTGTTTCTCTGCCTCTACGTTGCCTTCACTTTGCCTCTACATACTCCTATATCCACGTACACGCAGCCTTAACGTCCACAACGGCAAGCCACCCTCTTGCTATCCACTCCCTCGTTGTCTCTCACCCACTCGCTCAACTCCCTCTATCTTTCTATATCTCCATATATATATATAGTTGCTTAAAACCGATGTGCTCGTATAAGGAAGCTACCACCGTAGCTGCTGCTGCAACCTCGTTTCTCTTCTTCTCTTCTCTATATCGTCCTTTTGCGTTCACACACTGAGATAACGCTTTGCTTGGCGAGAAGAGAAGAGAACGGCCTCGACGTAATCGCTAAGTCCGCCCGGGACTCTCACGCGATAAATATTCAAAGCACTCCGGGAAAACCCGGGCTTCCTTCCTCTCTGTCTTTCTTCATATATTTTTCTCTTGCTTACTCCCTTTTACTTATTTCTTAAATATTTCGCATGGTCATTATCATTTTTCATCTGTTTTGTTTTATATTAATTTTTTATTTCCAGGCTAAATTGAATCAGTCGAGTTGAGGTTTTTTTTGCTTTTGTTGTTTTATTTTTTATTTTTAACTCACATAACGTGTATCACAAATTTATAAGTGATTAATTTAGATTATAGCTTAAATCAGGTTACAACAACTACTGTAAAATTAAAGAAAAAAAAAGTTTATTGATAAAATAGCCGTTGCGATAGTGAATAATCTATACGTAAAATGGTCGCTTCTTTGCGATATTTAATCTGATGTAAAACAAAGTTTGTTTGATGGTTTCATAGCGGTAATATGATCAAGTAGTTACACTTAATTTAATGGCATTAATCTGATCAAGTGAATGAAATCATGTTGGTTCACTGAATTTTATCAAGTTTGTATATTTTTCTATGCTATCGTAGTTACAGAAAGATTAAGTAATTAATGTATACCCAGGTCAAAAATAAAACTTGAAGTTTGGAGCCGTTTTTTACAAGATAAACTCGACTTTTTTTACGAAGATATGAAATACATTGAGTTTTCGCCTTGGTTTAGACTTAACTGGCTTACTTAGTAACGATTTAAGACGAAAAAGTTGAAATCGAGTCGAAATTGGCTTGGTTTAGACTTATTCGGCGTAAATTATAAGGCGAAAAAGTCAAAACTAAGGTGAAATAATTTTTATATATTAAAGCGAAAGTAATGCGAATAAATAACTTTTTTTCCTCTTGGTTCAGTAAGTCAAAAGTAAGGTGAATGACTATCGTGCTCGAAGTAAAGACGAATAAGTTCAAACTAAGACCAAAAAATACAAATAAGTTGAATCTAAGATATGAAAAAAGTTGAAAAAAATTAAATTTAAGTCGAAAAAGTCGAGATTTTATCGAAAAATCGTCGGCAAATCGATAACTTCAAAAGGAAATAAGGTGAAGCGAGCCTAAATCAAGTTTTATTCTTGACCCGGGTAATGTGATTATCTGTTTAGCTAAAATAATGATTCAAGTGGACGCAATTATATTTATCATCAAATATTTTTTAATACTCAATCTAATAGTTGCTATGAATTTTTTAGTTTGAATAAATATGTAAAATAATGGAATGTTTTAAAACAAAAAATAGTTAATGTTTTTTTAAGTACAAATTGAAAATATTGTTGACAACAGTGGGAAGAAACGTTATAAACTAAATCTAGAGACTGATGATCCTTTGTCTAAACATGCATCTGTAAAACAAAAAAATCTGGCCAACGGTGAAGAAGACAGCAACGTTGATTGGTCGTTGGACACCGTTGTCGTTTCATCGTTGGCCATCTAGAATTTTTGCATTACAATTAATCCACCAGCTTAATAGCCTCCATTTCAAACACCTGGTACGGCCACTGGTCTCTAGGACAATGAGACATCATCTTAGTTCTCATTGGGGATAAAAACCAAAAGACCAAAAAGAATATCCAGGCAAAGTGACCTGTATCTCACGAAAGGACACAGCATCCACACTCTATCATCGTTATAAGAACAAGGGGTGCGAGCCTGAGAATAATTTTAGAAGAATACTCATTACTTTAGGGTTGTTTTTCAATCGTAACAATGAAATTTCCAATCTACTTAACATAATTAACTTATATCAACATTAAACATAAATCTTTCATTATTATTATTATTATTATTATTTTTTTTTTTTTTTTATTACACTGATAGAAGGATTTTTTAGCATTGAAGTAAATTTTTTAATATTTAAGAAATAATTTCTTAGACATTATTTTTTGTATTAAACAAATATTTCTTACTATTTAATATTAAGAAATAATTTCTAGGAAATGATTTCTTAAATATTAAGAAATCTTTTTAAATCCTAAAAAATCCTTCTATCAGTGTACAAATTATAAATACGATTTATTTAATGTTAGATATAATTCAATTGTCTTGTAAACATAAAATTGAGATAAATTTTATTACAAACTATAATAACTTTAAATTACTTAGAATCAATCAACAATCACTCGGATCATTTCGTGATGTAGAAAATCGGTGGATCGTGATGGGGCTTTGGTTGATGATAATAATGAGACGTCTTGATCATTAAATATATAAGAAACAAAGATATCTCTCAAAAAAAAAAAAATGAAAAAAAAGTTAATAAATAAGACATGGAAAAAAATAAAAATGTAAAATTAGATGAGAATGAATTGCGATCTTTTTCAGAGCACAAACCGATTAAAACACCGATCAGTTGGCCTCCAAGCTTGACCTCACGTTCGTCGTTCAGTTTTCTGACCCCAACGGTCGCCACGATTACACGCTCGTCAATGTTAATGACAGTATAATGATCCCGCAGCTTACATGACTTAGATCCACGCAAGGTGACGACCGGATAGCAGATTTATATGACTGATGGTCAACGCGCGACCAGTGGACACTGTGTGGTCAGAGGGGAAAAATGTCCTTATGAATAAATATATATATATATATACTTGACTCTTTCATACTAATCCTGATTAATTGCCGAACACATATGCTCCAACTAAACAAGATATTTGTTTTACTTAAGTACAAGTGAATAAAATTATCTTGTCTCATAAGTTTTAACCTTTATAATTTTATAATTTTTTAAGACTACATATTTTATTTTCAACTAAGTAATGCAATTGTTTTTTTTTGCGATTTTTTTTTTACATTATTATAAGATTTATTTACATATTTGAAAAAAAAAAAAAATCAAAGCATGATAATTTAACCCTCAATATTAAATTATATTAATTATAAGTGCAAATAATTCTTTGTGATATTTATGTAATTATAATTAATAAAAAAATTTTTGAATATTTGCAATTATCACGGAGAATAATTTATGGGAACAATTACTAATATATTATTATGGGAATGGTTCCCATATTGTAAACAGAAAAAAAGAACTGTTGCTATGCAATAGGACACGACCCTGCAGTAGCTACATGACTTAGTTTCGTTATAGCCATAGGACTTTCTCTAATTAAAATTAAATTTAATCATTATTAAGTTAATTAATAATGATTTAACAAATGTCAAGTTAATATCTATATTAACAAATACTACAAACTTATTCATTAAATGTTAAAATTAATTCATTAATTACTCCAAAAATTTTCGGAATTTGACATTTTTTTAAAATAACAACAACATATTATTATTATTATTATTATTTATTTATTTAAATCCTCAGGGGGTTATTCCCGGTATTAGCCCCACTCTACCGAGAACCACACCTGAGCGCCTTCCGTTACTGTTGCAATGCTTCATCAACAAGATGGTTAGAAAGCGCAGCAGGCCTAAATAGACGAAGGGATCCGAGGATAATAGCCTTCTGCATCCGCGATGCCAGAAACTCAACCTGCGATAATCAAGTTGGTATCCTAGCTAGTTTGTGCTCTTTAATAGGTGCTAAGAGAACATCTCCTGGCAACTAAGGCAAGGCTGGTATCTTATCGATACCGTGCGTGTGTCGAAGGTGGTAATAAAGTATTCGTAGAGCAGCATTATGTCGCTGGATGCATGCATTTCTAGCGAGCACAGGACATGTTGATAAGAGATGCATAAGCGTCTCTGGATGTTGCTTACATACCCTACTTTATGTGTCGGGCAGCTGCATCTAGAGCACTTTAGCACGGTATTCAAGAGTGTTGATAGTACCATCTTAGCAGGTAAAAATATACCCCTCAGTCTCGGACATCAGGTCAGCTGACTTTAAGAAGAAAACGTCAACTGGGTGGGCGAGCCATGATCATGCACGTGTTTGAAGAACATGCTGTGCATGGATTTGTCTATGTGCGTACTGAGCAGTTTTCGCTGCTCAGCATTCTTAATTACGCTCTTATATTCCTCCTTAGAGAGTTCTATAAGAGATTTTACTCGTCCAAGACCAAGGGTTTTTGCCGCATAGATTGCTGCCTTATATAAAAACGCTCCCTTATGCCTATTTTCATGACAATTAATTATTTGCACGAGGAAGTCGTTTTCATCTGCGGTGAAATTGAGAACTTCATATGTTAGACCCAAAATCAAACGATCATGTAGCTACTCCAGGCTCTGTAAACCTCCACCAATGTTCCGGGAGAGGTATGATCAGGTGACTGAAGACTTGGGGTGTATGTTCCGATTGATATTCATGACTTTGCACGTTTTGATATCGAGATCTCTTAGCTCGTTTTGAGTCATTTTAAGAACACCGAACAAGTAGCGTAGTATTGGGACAGCAATCATGTTTGTTGCAGTGACTGTTCTTTCCGGAAAGCTCTGATGACCAGATTTTCCAGATTCTCTGCACATACTCGCCGCAGAGAGTCGTTTTGATTTTAGAGACGTCCTGTATAGGACTCGCCAATCCCAGGATATTTGTACAACTCTCCAGCGTCAAGATGTTTAATGACGCTTCCATCTACTAACACGATATCTCCAAGCGAATCAGAGCACTTACCCTTCACCAGATTAACGACTGTGAACTTGTCCAATTCCAGACAAGCCGACATCCCGTGTATACTCTGCTACGATGTTCAAGGCTGTCTAAAGGTGTTCCTTACCAGGACCATACACCTTCAGATCATCCATATATAGCAAGTGGGTGATTGAATATTTTCGGTCGGTCGGTGGACCCACTGAGTATACACGAGCTCGGCGAAGAGCAACAAATATCGGCAGCAGTGAAATGCAAAACAGCAGAGAACTCAGAGAATCTCCCTAAAAGACTCCTCTTTTGTACTGATCAGATTCAGTCACGCGTTTGTTGTTTTCACATGAGATGTGGAACGGCGTTCGCCAAAGCTGCATCATACGTTGAATGTATCCTACTGTTTTACGATTGATCCGAGGCATTTGAGCAAAAAGAGAATAAGCTCATGAGGTGTTGAGTTGAATGCCTTGCGGTAGTCAATCCATGGATGCTGCAGCCCATTGACAGGTTGCACTGATAGAAGATCGCGTCTTGAATAACACAACGATCGACTAACAGATTCTTTTTGCAACCTGACAGGCCTCGTTTACTGCCACGCTGTTCATATGTCTGCTGCCACACAGGATCTATCTCCTTTAGAATGCGATTGCTTAAGATTTTGATGAAAATCTTATAAACCGCATTCAGACAGGTGATAGGCCTATAATTTTTTAGGTCAGACGAGTTATCTTTTTTAGGGAGGACCACGGTCCACCTTTCTACTAATCAGCTAAGAATTGGTTCGCTCTCTCTGAAAAAAGCTATGAACCCAGATTACAATGTGTAGAAGTACATTTCTTTCACCAAACTAAATTAATGTCATCTGGACCCGGAACAGCCCAGTTCTTACCATTATTCAGAGCTAAACGAACTTCTTCCAAGCTAACTGCAAGGCTTTTTTCATCAACATTGTCGTCACGGTGTTCTCGACAAAATGATTCGAAGTCGTTTAGAGCTGGAGTATAAATAAAGTAAAATATAACACAATAAAAAAAAAAGTTTTACAAAATTTTATATAATTTTAGGGATTTTATAAACCTTTATAAACTTTCAAAAAATTTTGTAAGCGCTATAAATTTTGTGCAGTAAATCTTTATAAAATTTTACAGAACTTTGTACTATTTCACAAATCTTTATAGAATGTATAAAAAAACATTATCGTTAGCATTTATGGAGTTCAATAACATTTCATCGGATTTCAAATATTTTGTGTAGCAAAATTTTATGCAATTTTTAATATGATTTAATAAAATTTTATAAAAAGATTTTTTCACAGGCAATAAAAAAATAAATAAAAATCATAATTTAAACTTTAACTATAAATAAAAATGTTTAAACTGCCTAAATTATTTCAATAAACTTATATAATTATATAAATGTCATTAACATTTAATCAACATTAATAAAAAATAATTATAAGTTATTATTATTCATATGATCTAGAATGTTAATTGTGATAAAAAATGCAAACAAAGAAACTCTTGGTCCTCGCCAAATTGATGACTTATGCAAGCACGCAGATGATGTCACCTCGTTAATTTACATTCACGACACGAACTTGGTGAATTCTGAGTCTAGAGATATGCACTCTCAGTGATTTATTACATTTACTAAAGACTTATACATTTAGATATTGTCGTGAATAAAAAAATAATTAAAAAGAAAAAGTAACTGTAATAAAAATGAAAAAAAAAATTAAGTTATTACCTGATTTTATATCCGCCCAAACACAAAACTAAAAAACCCAGACACTTTTTAAATTATTGTGCAAGTTTAATGATTTAGCCTCAATTAGCTCAGCAATTTTGATTTTAAATTAACTTGATTATATTATAAATTAATCAATAATATTTAAGACATATAGAAACCAATACAAACCATGCACTTAAATAATATTCATTAAAAAAAAAAAAATTAAGTAAAACTAATCATCAAGTTAATTAATCTTCTCAAGGACTTCAACATAGCAATTAAATTCGTATTATTTCAACCAATACTATAATAATAAAATTTTTGATAACAAAAATAATTATCTCTTGCAAAAAAGCAAATGAAAGGAATGTGTATATTTAATAAAAAATAAAATTTAAAAAATCACAAAGTCAAAAAATCTTTAAATAAAAAGTTACATCCTGAGTGTGTCCTGTGTCGCTGTTGTCCAAGATCGAATTAAGTTACCGACTACCCCTTCCATCTAGCCATTGAGGGAGAAAAATATATATATGTACAAATTCTACAAGAATACACGCACATAATGTATCAGGAGAAGGGTGAAAAGGAAGAGACCAAGGGTCACGCATGGGCGGTGCCTAGGACCTATCCGATTTCACCGTCAACCAGATCGTTTCATCTTTTTCTTTTATTTTTCTTCCTTTAAATAGAATAGATCCTCGGTTGCCTACAACAGGAGCCTATGGTCATTTACTTTTTTCTTTTTGTTTTCTTTTTACTTTTATATCCTCATCGTTTGCAGGTAATACGCTGGTTCGTTACGCACGCCATTGATTACAGAAACGACCGGTAGCCACACACTCACCATCTTCACTCACAACCGTCTGTTATATTCTCTTCTCTACTCTTCTTTTTTACATCTGTCTCTTATAGTAATAGTAATTCTTTCATAGTTTGTAAAGCGCAAAAAAAAAAAATTTCGCACTTACGGCACGTGCGACCCTGTGTAAAAAAAACTTATGACCATTGGCTTAGATATACGTTATAACCTTTTGTTAAATATTCTGAACTCATTTATTAAAGAAGATATATATATATATATATATATATATATATATATATATATAGTATGTATGTAATTTAAAAAAGAAGAGGTGGTAGAACCACAAGAGGATAATCGAGGGAGGGAACCCAATACTAAGAAGCGTGTAAGTATCAGAGAAAAAATAAAATTCTAGAAGTGTGGACATGCGTGCTCGTAACGGATATGCAAATTCTTCGAAATTTCTACTGGATAGCCAACGGACATTTTACGCTTCTTATCGATTGTTTCAGACATTCGTTTAAAACTTTGAGCATTTTATTGAGAATTATATTGCTTTCGATAAATCGAAAAAGAAATTTTCTTACTCAAGATTTTGATAATAATTTCGTGTTATTATTTAGATAATTAGACAATTTTCAAGATTTCAATACTTGTTCATTATTGTTTACGTTGTAATACTTTCAGAAAATTTTGAAGAAAATAAAATTTTTTAATTTTGTTAAAAAATTATAACTTTAACATTATGATTGTAAAATTACTATCGAAAACATTTAATAATATCAGTTTATATTGATAAAATACGCGAAGCAGCGTTGCAAGCAACTTTTAAACGGTTAGCAGGGTTGAAAATGTTGTAGAATTTGGGGCTAGTCCACTAAGTCAACTGTTTTCCAGATTATTTTTTTACCAAAAATATGTTCCTGAGAAATTTTTTTTATAATATTTCATTACACGTAAATTTTATCAGCGCATTATTATTTTTAATAAGAGTGACTAAGAAAAAATGGCTAATGTTCTGAACAATGGTTTCAAGTTTTGCAATCGTAATTTATTATTTGAATACAATTTCGATAAATTAATGGAATATTCCATAAATATATTCTTTCAAAATAAAGATGATTTTTTTCTTTTTTTAACTATCAAAAGAGTTAAATATCAACATCAGACATTATAACTGGATTAATAATACTTTCATTATTCTAAAACTCATTATAATTAATATTTCTCAATTAAAAATTAGCTAAATTCTTTCTCAATTCTAAGTTACTAGCCATAAAGTACATAGTTTAAATATTAATGTAGCCGTATATAGTAACAGTATAGACAACAATGATGACATTAATTGCATGTCAATCAATTACATAATAACAACGTTGGTTAATACAATTCTTATAAGCAATAAAAATTAATAGGTTTTTAATTATTTTAATTTTATATTATATTAAAATTTTAAATAATCTAATATATCTCTTCAATCAAATTTAGATTTAAATAAATTGTTACGCCTAAAACAACTTAATTACTATGATCATTTTAGCAATAAATCATTTTTTTTTATAATCTCATGAAATCGCAAAAATGCATAGTCATTGAAAGAAATATATATCAGACTGTCAGGAAAAAAAAATTTATTTTTTTTTAAATCAAGAGACGCGGTCGAGTCTTGTGCCAAGTATGCATCGAACAATGTGAGAGCGCGAGAATTTTGACCGTGTATCTATACTCGAACCAATTATCAATTTGTTGACATGCAAATTTAATTGTTAAATTAAAAAAAATCTGTTGAAATTCGATCTAAAATGACCTTACATACATCATATAAATAAATGACTAGTTTTCGATTGCAACTTAAATCGAATCATTCGGTCCAGTACTTAAGAAGTTATACTCCATAGCAACGTCTCATGCGCCAAATATAAGTATTTTTCATATTTCATAATCGACATTTGTGCTATATATATTGTAGAAAGAGACAGAAATAGCCGTAAATGTATAATAAAAAGAGAAAGAATACGCGGCAAACGAATGAATTTTAAAAATAAAAAGCATCTTTTTTAACTAAAATACCATATAAAAATAAAAATCTGTCTTTTAATTTTTATTTAGATATGATTATTTTAATGAATGTATTTATAAACGTTAATAAATTTTGAACGGGTAATTTTCTCAAAATAACTAAATTTAATCTCATGAGGTAAGAAAAAAAAAATTCGCAAATTAATTTTTTTTACTTGTTAGATTTACTTAGATCTAAACCATTCTTTCCTCTAACAAATTTTAATCTACGAAAATAATTTTTATGCTAATATACTTCATTTAAAGTAGATTCTGTGGTAATTCAAATTATAACCTAGATCTTGTTTATGCTTCTTTTATAATTCTTTACAAGACTGTTAAGAATTCATTTTTAATTTGATGTATACTGAAAAATTCGCTCTGAAACACTTTATTCATCCCGTAAATAGAGTCATTTTTCTCAAAGTCGCAACTTTGAGTGAGCGAATTTAGATTACAAAAATTCACAATAGGGCTACCAGAGAATTATCACAGTGTATGGGCATAGAATATCATAATATTTTTACGAAGTTTTTATTCTTTATGAATGGGGGATTTATCTTTGATTTTTTTTTTAACAAAAACAAGTGAAATCAGCCAAAAAACAGATTTCATCTGTAATAAAAAAAATGCGTCAAGTATGCATCTATCGCAGTGAAAATTATTGAAATCAAAATAATCACCAAGTATCTGAGCGACACATAATAAAAGGTTAAAATTTTTTTTCCGCCAAATAGGTATAATTTTTAGATAATATAAAAAACAAAGTTAAATTTAAAAATTATACGGATAAACTTGGCGAGTTAGTATCAACTTAAATAAGTCATAAATGAATATAGTACTAGTACTATAGCTAGCTGACTCGCCAAGTTTATTCGTATAATTTTTAAATTTAACTTTTTTTTTTTTTATATTATATAAAGATAGTAGCTAATCGGCGGAAAAAAATTTTAACTTTTTATTGTGTGCCGCTCAGGTACTTGGTGATTATTTTGATTTCAATGATTTTCACTGCAATAGATGCATATTGGCGCACTTTTTTACACATGAAATCTGTTTTTTGGCTGATTGAATGTACCTCGGAAAATACTTTAATAAACAAAGAAAATCCTCTTAAAATTTTAGCTCAATATGTCAAAAACTAAGCTAGTGCACGGAGGAAGGAGGGGTCCTCTCTTCCATTCGAAATGCAGAAGAAAAAAATATAGTAATTGAAATTTGGAACGCAAGTTTATTAAATAGACTCTATAAGTCCACAATTCTTGAATTTTATAAATAAAAATGAAAAAAAAAAGAAACAATTTTTTTTTTCGAGAATTTCATTTATTTTGACTTTAGAGCTCTAACTTTTTTTTCTATCAACTTTGAGTAAAGGTCATTTTTTATAGAGAATTTCATCCTCTACAAGATCATAAAACCTAAAAATCAAAATAATTTTTTTTTCAGTTATTCACAAAATAAAAAATTTTTTTCTAGGTACATTTTAAATGGGAAAAAAACTTTTCCGTGCGCAATCTTAATTTTCAAGATATTGAGCTGAAATTTTAGGAGGATTTTTTTGTTTATTGTAGGATCTTCTGAGGCGTATTTAATCTAAGAAAAAAACAATTCTTTTTCTGACACAGTC